>CM059220.1:19819929-20314929 GCA_030347435.1 Clarias fuscus
AATAATCTCTCTTAATTTTTGTCAGACATGTGCGACTCCCCAGCAGTCTCAGTTGGCATTGAACGATACAGAGCTCAGCGCCGCGTTCAGTCAAAAAGGCTGAGACTGACATCATGGCTGGTGCCGGGTCCAAATACAGCACACAGCGTAAAGTTCTAGCTAAGTTTAGCCCGTGATGTCATCATTATTGTGTTTTACAACGAACTACAGTTTCTCTTTTTCAAAATGGATTACGGAGGAGAGGTTGAATAACCTAACTTCCCAAAAAAGTCCAGTTGAGAGTGCGAGGGTGTGTTAAGTACAGTATGCGCAAAGCATGATGATGATGATGATGATGATGATGAAACTTAAATATACAATGTGAACGTACAGTCATCATTATACATTATACAGTATGCACTATACTGTACTGTATTTAAGTAAGTGTGTTTCACATTTCCTTGGTATTGGTTATTCTTGCATCCTGGAAATCAAACGTCCTTGAAACAGGAATACAACTACAACAGCCAGTGAATACCAGACTACACTGAAAATACTTCTGTGAGGGAAAAAAAAAAAAATCAAGTATTAAAATTGGCTTTTGTGTTTGATTCTTTTAGGACTAGTTACGCCAAACTATCTGTCAAAGCTTTTCTATTTGATGTCTACGAATGACCTTTCAACACAAGGTAGAACTAGAAATCCATCATTCTAAATTAAAACAGCTGTAATGGGTTGCCTTAGAATTCCTACGCCGTAGCCAATCCACGTTCGTTCATGTAGACATATAAGCTATACGTTCACGGTGAATCATGAAACTCGTATACATCAATGGGCGGCTGTGCCGGGTTCGTCCTCAGGAGGGACGTTTTTTTTTTTTTTTTTTTTTTTTACGCAGAACGCTTTCAAATGTATTAAGAAGAACAAACCAGGAATGTGTTCTGATTGGAAAGAAAAATACGGACTGTTTTGGATTATGTTTGTTAATATGTAAATGAGGCACACTTCTTAGATAACGTCTGCTCCGAAAGAAGCCCGTAATCAATCAAAGTGAAATATCGATGTGAACATCTCACACTTTTCAAAGGAGCACTAATTGTGCGCACTTAATGTGGAATGCTTTCTTTTTGATTCTCGCCAATTTGGAATCATGTGAAATTTGACATAATGGATGAAAATCGTTAGGAAGGAAAAATATATGATGGGTTGCACTTTAATACAGATGACATTAGTAATCGGCGGCTCCCTGCATTGCTTCTTCCGCGTGTTCCCCTGCTTAATGAAGTGATGGCAGTAAAGAGTAGTTGCAGCTCGGAGAATGGGGAGGAGGAAACTTTTTGCTTCTTCACTCCTCGGTGAGTGTGTGCTTACAGGAAGCGAGTTCTGACCAGGGGCGAGCCTCCTCTTCACCTCCTCTCTGACACATGTGCAGTAAGTACTCAACCTCCTCACCTGTCCTTCATAGCTTGCCGCTCTAACAGCCTGGCCTGTCATGCTTCTGACGAATCATAGACACGCTTTGCATTTAAATCTGTCTTCACATCAGACATGGGACGGCATTTCTTTTTAGCGTTTGATAGGTACGAAATTATGAGGCCTTCCTGCTTGAAATTATTCCAAATCAGTTTGTGCAACAGGCATGATGTATGATAGCCAAGACATATAAACAGTAGGATGTTTTACTAACAAATCTCTGAAAGCATACTGAAGCGTATTCTTCCTTTTAATATTTATGCTGAAAGAAGAAGGAATGCGTTCGAGCTGTTTGTGTGCAGTCAGGTGGAATTTTAAGAAATATATATGTATATTATATATATATATATATATTTTTTTTTTTCTTTTTCTAATATGTTTAAAAGTAATCCTACTAAACGCAACGTTAAAAAAATGTGCTCATTTAACACAGAAAGGACAGTTAAGTAATCGCGACACGACGATTATCAGCAAAGGATCTAAGTATGTAAATCTTGCTGAGATCATATTGATGGAAATGTTTTCACACACTCTGCTCCAAAATGGTGATTAAATGATATTCGAGTCTGGGGCTATGCTCTCATAGTGACACGTTGTGTTTAGATGTCTCCTGGCACGGCTTGGCCCTGGGGGATTTTTGTTGGGTGATGTAAATGAATATTGGAAATAAGATTATTAGTCAAAAGCAGAACATAGAGGGAACGCGCAGACCTCTTGGCAGATGCGAGCAGGTCGGTGCCTGAAAGCCGTCAGCTTGAACACGAGAAGATTGGTTGTTTATAGAAGTTGAAATGTTCAGAAGGAACATATCTTCAGGGCTGATCCCAGGAGCCAGGCATAATTAGAACCAAATGGATCAAAATCACCAGAGTGCAGCCCAACATCTCTATATGAAGCTTGGCAAATTGCTTGCCTGTTTTTATCAGCTGCAGTCGCTGGTGCATCCTCTTCACAGCATACTGTATATAGATGTGTGTGTGTGTGTGTGTGTGGACATTGAGGAGTCGCCCCAAGTATGAGGTCTAACTGAGCAAATGTTAAAAAATGCACTTGTTAAGCCCAGGTCTGTTTTTGATTACGGTCTCGCAAATGCTCGGTTCTTGTCCTGTTGCCTTCAAGAAACATTACATCATGAAGCAGCGTGCTGAAGTAGAAGGCACTAAAGGGGGGTCTTTTTACTCCTTTTGTCTAGTCAATTGAGCTGAAATTTATGAGCATGCAATCAAGTTCGCATAACAAACGTGACACACGGGGTTGCTATATTGTTACCGTGATATATTTAAGTGTAACTTTTTACATTACTCATTTGACTCACATTTTTCCTTCATTTATACTCATATGCAAAAAGCAACACAGTCGGAACAATAGAGAACATCACATTTCCTGAAAAATATCCTTCTTTTTTTTTTTTTCTTATCTTTTTTTTTTAATCGACTTGATTGACAGAGTTCAATTTCAAAGTTATTTTTTTTAACTGTATCGTCGGTAATATTTTTGGCGAGCTTTATGAGATTTCGAGTCAATATTTCTCATACAGTACGTCTTAGACTAAATAATCCAAAGAAAACTTCATTACTCTACTATTTTATTACAAAGGTGCAGCAGGTGAAATCAGCTAACGTTTCTGCCTAAATAATTGCCTTACACAAATGAAAAGACTACGCAGCTGCTTGAGGGCTACAGACAAAATACCCACTTAATTAATCATCATTTATCAGGAAATGTTTACCAGCAGCACATGGGGATCTGCAGAGATCTTCCCGCGCACTTTCCACTTGGGATTGAAGACTATTGTTTCAACACTGCGAATAATATCTAAAAGTAAAACTAAACACATCCATCGACTGTCTTTTTCATTTATTTGTATTTTTTGTAAGGACAGGTTTACTGAAGGTCAGATGAGCCTTTTATTCCCTGTCCCCTATAATTTCTTTATAAATTGATGTATCAGGTATCTTCTGTGAAATATTAGAAGTGAGACAAATAAATGTCTATGTGCTTTCACTTGGGATCTCTAGCCTATTGTTGAATATCATCATTTGCACTCGCATGTAAAAAAAAATCATTCTTCTCTTTACGACCCGTGTGTCATGGAGGGATACCATTTGTCACAGGCGTTTTTTTTTTGTTGTTGTTGCTCCAGGCAGCACATGCATAACGGACTGCAGAGACACTATGTCATACATCCCCTCCGCTCTCTAGATACGTGGGTTCTAACTCACCGTGGACAGTGTGTAAGCTCTGCTGTCACTGCGCCTGCAGATGAGGTCCGTTATGGGCAAGCAGCCAACGCTAGACACTCTGGTGTTTAACTGAGACGTAGAGTTCTGGTGCTAAGCAAAATATACATTCTCCTAGAACACAATTTACTCATTCTTACTGATTCACTCACAAACCCGAGATCTTGGAAATATACAAATTACAGGGCCTTTACTGAACTTTCTGTGACCTGGTGACTCTCTCTCTCTCCTGCTCTTTATCTATCTATCTATCTATCTATCTATCTATCTATCTATCTATCTATCTATCTAGCTATCTATCTATTTCTTATAGGTATAGATAATCCATAAAAATATACCAGATCGATAATTAATAATGGGGCGTCAGTGATCTATATATAGTTCTTTAGTGCCAGATTCTGATGTGTTTCATTACTTTTATATGAAGGCAATTTTCCAGTTTATCTCTTTCTCTCTCTCTCTTCATATATATATGAACATCATACATTATTTTTATTCCTAAAATACTTTCCTTGGAACATATGCAAAAACCTAATTCGTTACACTTATCAATTACAGTACTGTGCAAAAGTCTTGATCCACCCTACATTGCTTCATATTAAAGTAAATTAAATGATGTATATTAAATTAATGAAATGGGAACAAATGTTTTATTGCGATAGGCTGCAAATTGCCTAAAACTACAATGAAAAAATGGTTGTTTATGTAACAACGTCAGCGGTTACGAGAGTAAAAACTACCTTTATTTCTCCCTGCTACACTAATGCACTTATCCCAGTTCTTTACTAGAGCTTGGATAACATCAATAGACAGGTTTCTCAGCACGCCAGAGCCTTGATCAGACCAGACTGCATGTTTCACGTCTGACACACTGGCCTTCCAGGAACTCCTTTAATGGCCCAAGCATGTGGAAATGACTTGTGGTGAGGTCATGGCTGTATCAGGGATGTGGCAATAACACCCAGCTGAGTTCCTGTAATGTGCAAGTGATGTTTGTGAAGATTGCATGTACAGTTCCTGCAGTCTTTTTCTGCAAGTTGATTCTTCTTCTACCAGTTTTTCATTGATTTTCAAGCATCAGACATTGCACTCACCGAATGTTCACGGGAACGTCTGCAGTGGGCTCTGAGCCACCCCGGATGGGATCGTCATTCACAGACGTACAGCATTCTTTAAAATGTTTGCACCGTTCAAATGTTTTACTGTGATTAAGAGTCTCATCATGTACTGTGCTTGAGGTTTGGGTTTTACAGCTTCATTCATGAGAAATTTCATCACAAGTCTCGGTTTGACTTGAAGCCCCTCGTACATAGAAACAAAGATTACTTGCCTACTTGGAACCCATGATTTCTTTTTCCTGCCACATTACGGCATGCCGTTGTAATGTCTGGTTTGCTAAACGTGCTAAAAATGTGGCATATATTCTTTCGTGTATTCATTCACCTTTCCGTGAGGATGTCTGTTCAAGCTAATTTTAGCATGTGCACACACAACCTGCTATTTTGGAAAATAAGAACACGGCTGCACTATGTAGAAGTCTGTCAGACCTATGCCGAGGTGATGAGTCATAACTGATTGAGTAGAGAACAAGCTCCTTTTTTCTCCACAAAGAACAAAAAACACAAAACACATTCCTCTTTCACATGCACCCACAGAAACAACCCACTGAAATCGGTTTTGGTCTATTTTGGTCAGCCGCAGATCTTATTTTTAGAAGGGAAAAAAAGTGGTATTGAATTGCAAAGTGATCGAATCACTCCATGAGCGTTCTCTCCAATTTATGATTCATCGGAAGTATGTGATGACGTTACGAGTGTTTGTTGTTCTGAACGGGACAGGAACTGACATTTTGTTCCTTGTGAGTGCAATGAGTTTACATAATTTCCTTTAAAAATATAGAACTACAGAATGTCATCAGGCCGTGAGGTGATTTCACAGCCATGTCTCTATTTGACAAGAGTTTCTTTTAATAGAGAAAAAAATTCTAAACATAGTAAAAGTAAAATGAAAACAAAGCCGTCTGCAAATAAAGTCTATAGAGGAAATATGAACTCATTTCGAAAACCTTGTTTCACTGCCTACCACCAGAGATTCATTAACCACAGTTTCCCACTGTATTAATATTTTTCTACCAAAGAAAAAAAAAAAATCATTTAGATTAACCACAAGTTTACCACAGTCATGCTAGCATACATGGCAGCATGGTGGCCTAGTAGTTAGCACGGTCAACTTGCATGTCCAGGGTCTGAGTTCGAGCCCCTGGTCTGTGTGCATGGAGTTTGCATGTTCTCCCTGTGCTTGGTAGGTTTCCTCCCACAGCCCAAAGACATGCAGAATAGTCATTTGGCATTGGCATTCCCAAATTGTCCGTGGTGTGTGAATTAGCATGTGAATGTTTGTGTGTCCAGTCTCCCTGAATAGATTACTGGGATATTGTACTCATAGCACACTTTCTATCGGTATTAAAGTATATTAAAGTTTTGTAAGGGATCCTACTGTAGATATCATCAACATACGGGACTTAATGAAAGATGAGCTCTTTACCATATCGTAAACACTGTTCCTGTTAGAAAAAGCTAATATAAAAAGATACAAAGGAGAAAATCTTTGTTTTTAAAAGGATAAATTGATCATTCTTTACTGTTAAAATATAAGACTGCCAATCATGTAGGTACTGGTTTACACCCATGGTCAGTAGGCATTGCTTGATCAATTGAACAGAAAAAGGAGAAAAAGCGGGAAAACATTGTATATACAGATCAAATGTAGAATTGGCAAAATTGTTTTATTTTTTAAAAAGCAAAGTTTAGAAAAATCTAAATTTTAAAGCAACATGATGATGCAATAGATTTTTTTTTTTGTTTAGTTTTCTTGTTGGAAAGCTAGTTCGTTAAATGATCAGCTAATTCTTTCATTCAGCCAACAGTTTTGTTCATGTTACTTAACTTTTCCTTGCTTGCCAAAAACAGAACTACTGCTGCATGATTTGATCAAAAATCACATTATGATTATTTTGACAAGTATTAAACGCACCATTTAGCATTCAGTCATCAATCATCCAGACTAACATCAAATAACAGCACAAGCGATACCATTAAGAAGATGTTAGCCAATATTTATTAAGCACCTGAAAAGTTATTTAAAAAACTCAAATACATAAATTATTGACAAACTCTACATAAATTCCTGACTATGCATATATTACCTGTAATAAATGAAAGCATTTTGCGATTAGATAATTGCCCATTATTGGTCCATATTTAAAAAATATATTAACTGTGCGGCTCTAAAAACAAAACAAAACTTTTGATTTTGTCAACAAAACTATTTGCACACAACTGGTTGTACGAAGTACAACCGATCTACTGTACTTAGGATTCAAACTCCAAATAATTCTTGTCCCTCAAGAATTCTTGCAATCCCAAACAAAAGCAAACTAAAACTTTCAGTGTTTTTGTCAGATGATATAGCGTTGAAATAGATTGTGAGTTCAAAATCCCGGCTGGGGAGCGCTGCTGACTACAGCAGTGATGTAAAAAATACAATCCTGGTTCTGTTTGACCCAACTGTTTTAGACTAAGATTAAGAATGTAAAGTTATGTAATGTACAGTAAATAAAAATATTTAGGTTGCCTGAATTGAAATTTGAACTAAAAAATATACTGCCTTCTTATTTTTTCTCAAGTTATTTTTCTCAACTTTTTCTTTTTAATGCCAAGACAAACATTCCTCAAAATCCCTGTGTGTACAGTATGTGTACAGTGGTGGCCAAAGGTGAAATCCAATGTTTTAATGACATTCAAATTTTTTGACAATCAAGATAATAAGACTAATTTGTTATTTTATGCAATACAACAATCAATATTTATTATGAGTCCTTTACTCTTCAATCCATCACCTGTTGCTTGTTCAATCCATGCCTGCTTGATCGCTTCCTGAAGATCATGTAGAGAAGACTCTTCACTGCGACTTTCTTCTTCACCATTCTCCAACAGATTTCTATTTTGTTTAGGTCTGGAGTTAACCCAGACCATGGCTCCAAAAATTGAATATTGTTATCACATAGCCAGCTTTTCACAAAATTTTCAGTTAATTAGCACAACTCTTTGGCCAGATGAGAACGACTGTAGTTAATGAAATTGCCTGTTTTGATGATTTCACAGGGAAAACTATAACACATGGGATATATTTGCTTAATACTTTTGGTCACTAGTGTGCTTTAAGCTGGTTCTTCTAACACTAGTAAGTTGTTGCCTATGTATAGTTTATGGAACCCATGCCTGCTACAGTCCACACTCTCAAATAAGGTTTCTCTCTGGGATTAAATAGTTTCTACAGCATATTTCACCTTTAAGAGTTACTACAAGGAATAACCTTTAGAACATGCATGAATGTGTTTTTTTTTCTTGTATTTTTGAAACTAGAAATTATTTTTTAATCTGACAAATTTGTTCGGCTTTGTCTAAGATCCTTTGTTTGACCTTTTGTGTCATTAGTACACTTTAAATAGTAAAACTTCCTTAAAGAAACCTTTTGTGAACTTCTAATCCATAGTTTCTTTTAGGGTTTTCGAGGAAGTGTATAATATTTTTTTATTTCTTTCTTTTTCTTTTTTTTTTTCTCTTTTTTTTAAAAACCAAGTTTGGGTAGGAAGTGAAACTACATGACTAGGGATTTTCTAAGTAGCCTTTTAGTGGCTTAAACAAACACAGAGTGTGTTCTTTACTTTGACTGTAACCTTATTTTAATCAAGTTATCTAAATTAAATTCAAGCTTTAAAAAGGATGTTCTTATGTATTTGATCATGTACCTGAAATACATATTGAAACAAGTCTATAGACTGATGGTTTAAAGTTAATGCAAAGCAGAGAGACCTGGTAGCACCACTGTAGCGTCTCTCTCTCTCTCTCTCTCTCTCTCTTTCTTTCTTTCTTTGTGTGTGTGTGTGAGCTATAGCTCCAGTCCTAGTCACAGACACAATCCTGTTTTGTACGGTCTTGTGAGTTTTATTCATTGCCTGTTATTGGATTTGTGTTGGAGCTTCATCCACAAACCCTAAGCGAATTTCAGAATGTCAGAATCTATACTTTCCCTAATTTGTTGAACAAAGCACAGTTAATGCTGGTATGCAACCAAACCTTTGTTACTTCATTGTTTATTTACGTACGCTGAGTGATTGCATTCGCCGCACTGCTAATCGTACGTTTAACTGCATAAACAAGCTCTTCAAAGACGTTTGGTTTCAGTCAAGACCTAACAAATGCTGCGTTTCTACTAATAAACACTATTATTTCACTTAATGTGAACAAGACCTGTAGCACGAAGCATGTCGTAAGGCATTTTACAACGATGATTTAATTATTTCATGATTAGGAGTGGATTATTCAGGTTCACGATGATAAATTCCTGTCCTGTATTACTATGTTAATGGGGAAAAAATTTAACTCGATGGAAATGTGTTTGACTTTAGAATTACAACAGAAAAATATAGTGTTTTTTTAATTATTTTTTTTTTATAATAGTAAAATAAATGATCTGACCAGAGAATTTGTATCGGTATTAAGTTTTCACCCAGAAGTGGGCATTACCTAAATTCGTTTGTTTTATTCGCATCTGTATTAAGCAAAGAAAACAACTAAGGACATTTGAAATGACTTCAATTGATTAATGAACTGCCAAGTACATTATTAAAAGCTGAAAGGATACTGATGAACCATTAACTTAATGGAAGAAATGTGATCGGGGAAAAAGAAAAAGTCATATTGTAATACTTACTTGGAAGATCACTTAAACGCTCGGTGAAGCTGCAGTGTAAAGAAGATTGCCGTAGATCACAGCTACGATGAATAGTAAAAATAAAAGCAGTAAAAAGTATTTCTACACAAACGACATCACACACATTCACAGGATTGGGAATAAACAGCTGTTTGGCCATAAGAAAACCACTTGTTAGCATACAGTAGGTGGGTAATAACGAGTTACATTTACTCCGTTACATTTACTTAAGTAACTTTTTGAAACAAAAAAATACTTCTATAAATAATTTTACTACATCAGACTTTTTACTTGAGTAGATTTGTGAAGAAGAAACACTACTCTTACTCCACCGCATTCGGCTACACTCGACTCAGTTACTTTTCATAACCATTTATTCTACACATTAGATATTCTTCATTTTTACCAGAGAAATGCAGCCGGTGGATCGACCACGTGACTGTGTTTCACCAATATGATATAGCAAGAATAATCACATGACTCTGTTTGACCAATCAGCCGCAATAACAATTATGCAATAACCACATGTAGTCACATGACCACATTGCAACGTTAACATATATAATTATTAAATAAGCTAGAGGATAAAAAATATACATTTCTTACATTGGTTCTGCTGGACACAGTTTATGGTTAAGTAAGGCCTCTTGTACAAATGTTCTAATGTTATTTTTTGCTGAGTCATTTGCAGGGAAACTGAATATACAGCACATCTTACACAGGAAATAGTCCACACTGTTCAAACATACATATGTTACCTACAGTAGGGATTTATTTCAAAAGCTTAATGTTGTGAAAAAGTGAGATTAGGACATTTGTTTCTTGTTCCTTAATTTGCTTTAACTAAATATAAATATATTTAGTTTTATTCATCTTTTTTTTTTTTAAGTTTTATCAGAAGGACCAAATACTTTTTTACTCTTACTTGAGTAATATTTTGGATGACTACTTTTTACTTCTACTTGAGTAATATTATTAGTATTACCAACTACTTTTACTTGAGTACAATTTTTGGCTACGCTGCCCATCTCTGCTTGGTAGTGAGATTACTCACTCACTCATCACCACTTAATCCTGTATTCAGGGTCAAGGGGGGCCTGGAGCCTATCGCAGGAGACTCAGGGCACAAGGCAGGGTACACCCTGGACAGTTTAACCTAACCTACATGTCTTTGGACTGTTGGAGGAAACCCACCAAGCACGGGCAGAACATACAAACTCCATGCACACAGAGACGGGAATCAAACCTCGCGGGAATCGAACCGGGACCCTGGAGGTGCAAGGCGACAGTGCTAACCACTACACCACCGTGGCGGAAAAAAAGGCTCCAATCATAAGATCATAAAGATTGAACTTTAGAGCAATGAGAAAAGCGCATGTGGTCTGATAAGTCCAGAATTATGCTATTCCAGAGTGATGTACTGAATGACCAGGTTATCCCATCCATGGATTCTTTCTTTCCTGATGACCTACCAGCCATGTTTTTAATAAGCTATGTTGGTCCTCCAGTATTTTGCAAAATACAATCAAACTGGAAAAAAATAAGGAAAACAACCGCCACCTCCTTGTCCTTTTCTTATCTGTTTCGTATCTGTTTAAAGAACATATTATCTGTTCAGTATGAATAATGTTTTCATATTTGGCTGCATCCCTAGTATAAATGCAGTCATATATTTATCCAAGCCGATGGCTGATGATGCGTCTTTAATGAGAAAGCGGGTGAGAATGTTACTTAGAACAGGACACTCACACTGTACACAGAGCCAAAGTCAAACGCATAATACATTAGAGAAATAGAGGGCTACCCAAATGAGTCATGTTTTAAAATCAGCCTCATTCCAGAGCTAAATATAAATGCATACAAGCTCTTTGAGTGGTGTGTGTGTGAAACAGCAGGCCTGAGGAATTCAAGTGTCACTTCAGCACTGCCTACAAGAGCAGAAGAGCAGGATATGTGTGAGCTGCATGCAACATGCACAAGCTTGTTTGTTGCTCTATCTTTGTTCCGCAGGGTCTCCGGTGGCCTCACGGATCCTCCAGGGGCTTCGGGTCTTTGAGTTATTGCGCAGAAATTCCTGCAAGTTGAAGTAACAATTTCGTTTCGTCTCTGATTTCAGCGGAAATCAGAATAAGGCTGAGAAAGGTCCAGTTCAGGGTGAATATCGCTGAAATGTGTAGCCATTAGCCTGAGAATGAGCTATTTTGGGAAGAGAAATCATCTTCACTTTTAACTTAAGTGACCCATCTGGCTGCTTTAACCACAAGAAATTAAACTGGAGAGGATCTTTATGAGGCGACAGATCATTTCAATCCGACACTCTTATGACGTCGGCACATAGTTTTGCAAAGGTCAATACGTGCAACTCACACCTATAAAAACTGATGTTGAGGCAAACTTAGTCATAAAAGCAGCGCAAAAAAGGAGTTAGTACCTAAACAGTTCCCTTTGCACACGCTTGTCACGCAAGCCCTTTTAAATGAACATTTTGTTACTTTTCAATAATGTTTAATATAGTTTGGTTCATCTTAATTTCATTTGATCGCAATAGCCACACAACAGCTTTTTTCAGAAGATCTGCCCTCAAATTCATGGACGTGCATTACCAAGACAGAGACCCTAACAACTGGGCTAGATGACCAATATAATATAAAACTTCACCGTTGAACTTAGAAGCACCTTGTTGCTGATTGGCTGGAATAATGCCGTGTCTGTGCCACTGTGTTTGTTTCCCCTTTTTCAGATTTAGGGCTGTGTATGAACACCAGATTTCTTTTCCTGCCCACACACAGAACAGACATTTAATGGATTGTGAGGAGACATACGCCATATTAGAATCATTATATACGTTTACACAACATTTGGACTATAAAATATGGACAGTATTTCTTCAATACTGATTAAAATTAAGATTAAGATTCGTCACGTGTACCTTACAGAACAGTGAAGTCATGCTTTTTTTCACATATCTCAGTTAGGAAACCGGTGTCAGAGCGCACGGTCATCCAGGATACAGCTCCCCTGGAGCAGCTTTGTAACCCAGAGCCTTAATCAGTTAAATAAGTTTGATGAGTTTTGATTAGATTCTGCTTGCTGTGAAGAACTGAACTTGCCAGACATATAACTTAAGTTATTATTAATAATAATAATAATAATAATAATAATAATAATAATAACTTTTATATATATATAATAAAGTAAGTGAGCTGTCTCATCTCTTCCGAGACATCCCACCTTCTGCATTATGATTGCCTACAAGAAATCATCTGTGATTGGGTTAGCTTTACAGCACTGAAAGAAAAACAAGGCGCTTCAATGGAATTCAATGTACAGATCACAGACCTGACCAGACTTCACTCCTAAAACTGCTGCATAGTCACCCAGGCCCTCAAGGACTACAGCACCCTCCAACCGCAGCAACTTCATCAGCTTGTTCATGCTCTTCTAGTAGTTTCAAAAGACCAACCATCACCCCTCTGACCCAATCCTCCACAGCAGAGCTCTGGGTTGATGATGAATTTCTGTTTAGCTAAGAAAGTTAGCTAAAGTCACTTTACCAATGTCAGAGTGCTTCGGTATGACGATAAGCCGAAACACACGCTATAAAATCATGTGATTGCATCCCAGTGAAGGTAAATTGCTGGCTCAACTTCAATCTACAGTATTAGTTTATTCAGTCTGTATCTTCAAAGTTTTCGAGTGTACAGTTTTACCTGTTGTCTCAACAATGTAAGAAGTTGAACCAACAATACAATAATAATTTATTCAACATTTAACTACAGTAGTTGGAGTTTTTACAATGATGAAGCTGCTCATTACTGCTCCTGCCTCATCTACAGAACCAATGGATGAAAGTAGTGGGACAGAGTCCTGGTCAACAACAGAAGGCAAATTACCCCCCCCTTTTTAAGTGCAACCCTAATGCGCTTATCCCAGTGTTGCTCTAATGCTTGTATACTACCAAGGTAGAAAGTTTCCTCAGTACGCAGGAGCCATAATCGGACTGCCTGCTTCGCGTCTGACACACCGGCCTCCCAGGAACTCCTTTAATGGCCCAAACATGTGGAAATAGCTTGAAACAAGGTCAGGATGTGACAATAACACAGTGGTTATTACAATAGCTCTTTCAATATTTAACCTTTACATGTTTAAACACAGAAATGTTTCCATGTCTAGTTGTGTTTCATTTCTTACAAACTCTAAGGTCAGGTCAGAAATGTAGAACTGACATTTTTTTTCCTCTGTTGGTTGTTGTAAAAAAAAGAATAGGATGAGAAGTGATATGTCCTCTAATAGATAAAGTATCTGCTGAAATTGCATTCTGCATCATGTGTAAGTCAGAACCGAAGAACAAATATCAATGTACTGTTTGCTCGTGGCTCAACTAAAGATGTCTGCTAAGTGTTTTGACAGCAAAGAAATGAATGTCGCTTTACCACTTCCCTTTGCATACTGTCAAACATTTCCTCTTTATCAAACATGCTAAACTCAACACACACACAAAAACATTTACTCTCTCTCTTACACACACACAATTTACATGTGAGTGTGCTCATACGCCAGTGGCCCAGCTGAGATAAGGAAGCACACAGTGGACTTTTCTTGCCTGCACGAGTCTACTTGTAAGTTTATTTATTCATTTAGAGGTTCAGTATTATCATGTATTTTATTTTTTTAAATCCTATTTGAAATGCTCCAGTCCTTGGTAGTGACAGTTCTGATCTTTTCCACACGCTATGACAAATATGACATACTGATAAAATAATGTTTTGCTTATGCATATGCAGACTCCACTGGCAAAATCGACATTCCCATGCTGAGCTTTAATCTGCATTATCATAAAATGGTTATTTAACCTCATGCAACATGCACACTAGTGCATGCACTCGCAGAGTTCCTTAAAACCAAATCCTTTTTTTTTCGTTCTTTTTTTTTTTGTTGTTGCTATCTTTACAGAAATGTATCGTTGTCCAGTCGACCTTTTCTACCTGATGATGAAGGATTTGTGATGACATGGCTGTAGTGCTAAGAGAGTTGTTGGAGAAAGTTGGTGTGTCTAAGTGTTTGTGGAGAACTGGGATTCTTAAGAACACTAAAACACAGGCAGGAGAAGAAAAGATTAATCACATCAACTTTAGACTGCCTTCTCGCACTAAGCTGAAGAGCGGCACGCGCCGAGCAGCCGTGTGAGCGTCTGTTCCCAAAAAGCGATGACCTGCAATGCAAGGGAGTTTCGGTGAAATTTCGAAGGTATGACACCTACGCCGCTTCGTTTCATCTTTGTTTGTTGCACCTTTAAACAGCTTTTGAGATGAAATGCCTGATGTTTACTGAGGTTTCAAACAAGGAATCAAACACCATTTGGCTTCTTGTTATAGGAGTATAATTACCTCCAGACTTGCGTGATGTTCAAAAATAACCCTGTCTTATTATATATATATATATATATATATATATATATATATATATATATATATATATATTGTCAATAGCTGCTGTCGAATGTGTAATGTTGGCATGAAGAAATGCATGACAAACTAGTAATAGATATAACAGATCTAATAACAGATTGTCCCTGGAATGGGACCAGCACTGGTTGGGGTGTGGCAAACACCGACAGCAGGGCTTGCAGCTGGATCCTCAGATCTGAAACTCAGCAAACTAGATCCTTAGCCGCCTGAGCCACCACTCACACATCTTATTATTATTCTTCTTCTTAAAAATAGTTCCTCTTGAAAGCAGTTCGAACACACATCTTTGCTTTTATCCAAACTCCCATCTAGAAGCTTTTTTTATTTTGAACCTTGCCATTCAGCAGACCTGGTGATGTTTTTTCAGTCATCTTATTATCTGTGCAATTATACCACGGTAATAAAGTAACATCCTGCATGTATGGGAAGCCATTGGGGTCCAACTTTGTCATATGATCAATCTGCATTTGAAAAAAGTAAAATTTAAAATTTCTATATTAATCACATGCATTAACTTGCTAATATTGTCATACACACGTGGACAAAATTGTTGGTACCCTTCGGTCAATGAAAGAAAAACTCACAATGGTCACAGACATAACTTTAATCTGACAAAAGTAATAATAAATAAGAATTCTATGAATGTTAACCAATGAAAGTCAGACATTGCTTTTCAACCATGCTTCAAACGGAATAAAAAAAAAATGAACTCATGGAACAGGCCTGGACAAAAATGATGGTACCCCTAACTTAATAGTTTGTTGCACAACCTTTTGAGGCAATCACTGCAATCAAACGATTCCTGTAACTGTCAATGAGACTTCTGCACCTCTCTGCAGGTATTTTGGCCCACTCCTCATGAGCAAGCTGCTCCAGTTGTTTCCGGGTTGAAGGGTGCCTTTTCCAGACAGCATGTTTCAGCTCCTTCCAAAGATGCTCAATAGAACTGAGGTCAGGGCTCACAGAAGGCCACTTTAGAATAGTCCAATGTTTTCCTCTTAGCCGTTCCTGGGTGTTTTTAGCTGTGTGTTTTGGGTCATTGTCCTGTTGCAAGACCCATGACCTGCGACTGAGACCCAGCTTTCTGACACTGGCCAGCACATTTCTCTCTAGAATCCCTTGATAGTCTTGAGATTTCATTGTACCCTGCACAGATTCAAGACACCCTGTGCCAGATGCAGCAAAGCAGCCCCAGAACATAACAGAGCCTCCTCCATGTTTCACAGTAGGGACAGTGTTCTTTTCTTGATATGCTTCATTTTTCCGTCTGTGAACATAGAGCTGATGTGCCTTGGCAAAAAGTTCCATTTTTGTCTCATCTGTCCATAGGACATTCTCCCAGAAGCTTTGTTGCTTGTCAACATGTAGTTTGGCATATTCCAGTCTGGCTTTTTTATGATTTGTTTTCAGCAATGGTGTCCTCCTTGGTCGTCTCCCATGTAGTCCACTTTGGCTCAAACAACGACGGATGGTGCGATCTGACACTGATGTTCTTTGAGCATGAAGTTCACCTTGGATCTATTTAGAAGTCTTTCTGGGCTCTTTTGTTACCATTCAGATTATCCGTCTCTTTGATTTGTCATCAATTTTCCTCCTGCGGCCATGTCCAGGGAGGTTAAATTTCTGAATAATATGTGCAACTGTAGTCACAGGAACATCTAGCTGCTTGGAAATGGTCTTATAACCTTTACCTTTAACATGCTTGTCTATAATTTTCTTTCGAATCTCCTGAGACAACTCTTTCCTTCACTTCCTCTGGTCCATGTTGAGTGTGGTACATACCATGTCACCAAACAACACTGTGACTACCTGGAGCCCTATATATAGGCCCACTGACTGATTACAAGATTGTAGACACCTGTGATGCTAATTAGTGGACACACCTTGAATTAACATGTCCCTTTGGTCACATTATTTTCAGTATTTTCTAGGGGTACCATCATTTTTGTCCAGGCCTGTTCCATGAGTTAATTTTTTTAAATAATTCCGTTGAAGCGTGGTTGAAAAGCAATGTCTGACTTTCATTGGTTAACATTCATCGAATTTTTTTAAATTATTACTTTTGTCAGATTAAAGTTATTTCTGTGACCATTGTGACTTTTTCTTTCATTGCCTGAAGGGTACCAACAATTTTGTCCACGTGTGTATATACATACTGTGTCTCGACCTCAGATTGTTACAAAGTACTGACACTGGGAACTCCTCCAAAAATGTGAACATCAACAAACACATTTTTTTTTAAAATCTGTTTATGAGGAGAGTGCACTATAGTAGTCCCCAAGTAAGTTGTTACTATGGACCAATGGTGCATTAATTATGCATTAATTGCGCACATTGTCTTAGAAACTATAGAATATAGATTAAATTAGAATAGAATTAATAAACACATAAACATTCCTGAGCCTGATAGTCAGAAGTTGTTCATCGTTTGTGTATAAAAGCAATGTTGGAACAGCAATTCACTGACAAATGAACAACATACCTAAATTATGGCCAGAATTTATGCTCAAGCAAAATATGTAAGTGGAACCAAAATATTTATTTCTGTGAAAATTCTCAGTAGTCCAGGTGAGGTTATCTGGAAGTTGAGTCACGTCAACTGTACTTCTCAGACTGAAGAAGCTAGTGGAATGAGTGGTGAAATGTTCTGACCTAAAAAGAAAGAAGTCAAGTTGGCAGGATTCAATGCCTAGAAAAAAATAAATAATAGTAAATAATGGATATGCTTATGTTAAACTAAATAAATGAAATGAAGTACTTACAGCCAGGATCTTTTTTTTATGTAATACAGTATAAATAATACAAGGAACGTCAAAGTCAAGTCAAATTGTGACTTGAGCTAAGAAATTGAACTAAGGTGTAAAAATGATTGACATTTACAGAAGATTCAAGCAGAGCACAGTGATTAAACGAACACACACAAAAAAAGAATGGCACAAACATTTTAAAGAAATCCTTACATCCGTGAATGACGATCCTGCCTGAGATGAACATTCTGATATTGGAAAATTAATCAAATCAATATCTTGCCACTCACTTGTTCCCACACACAGACGCATCTGTCTGTGGGAACTACACACAATCAGTCGCAAGCACCACTTGCACATTACAGGAACTCGGCCGGGAGTTATTACCACATACGCTATACGGTCCTGACATCACACTCCAAGTGATTTTCACATGCTTGGGCTATTAAAGGAGTTCCTGGGAGGTCAGCATTTCAGACGTGAAACTGTGTTCTTTATCCTGCACCATCAAAAGTCCCAGTTTGTCTTGAACACCCCCCACTTATTAATATTAACTCAGACTTGTATGACGGACGTTCCAGATAATACTGTATGATCTGAGACGATACCAAACATATTTTTGATGTGTTGTCTTACATTGAACAATTTTTCATTGTCAAGGTGGTGATTTTTAAAATTATTATCCTTATTATTAGGAGATATTTCTGGACGTACTCTCAAATTTTAACAGTGATGCTGCATTGCAATGTTTCGCAGAATGTGAAAGTCTTTAGGACAGAGGAGAATGAAAGAAAGAGAGATGGATGAATAAGAGAATGCATATTATAAAACAAACATATAATTCTTATTATAAACAAAAAATAATTGTCATGTGGTATTCATTAAGACATTAAACATTGTTATCAATTGTTATGGTATAAGCAGAATAACACACTCCAGACCATGTAGTAGAAAAATTATCTGCAGCCCCGCTGAGAAATATTTTTAGATAACCACACATTTCTTACATAAACAACACCTTCTGACCAATCAGAATCAAGAGTTCAATGGCTACGTTCACATTCCAAGACACATTGTGCAATTCCAATTTTATGCTCAAATTGGATTTCCATGTCATGACGGTTCACGTTCATAATTACAAGTGACTTTTATCTGGCTCTAACGTGGACACGTCTGTCCTATAAAGCAAACATAGATCTGTCTTTGAGCTAAAACACATCCTAGGTTAGTGTGACTGATCAGCGAGTGCCACACACATGCACGAATTTCGATCTGATCGTTTGGACCACATACAGTACAAGTGGCTCGGATCCGATCTGAAAAACATCAGATTTGTGCATTCAGACAGCCATAAAAAAAAAAAAAATCTGATCTTTTTAAAAAAAGTTAAAAAGTTGAGTCACTTCAGACTCTTAATGTGAAAGTTGCCAAACGATTTTGTGGTATAAGACATTTTAAAGAATCCACAAAAGAAAGGAATTGATGTCGCCAACCCATACATTTATGTTGCTATTTAATACATTTTGTCATTGTTTCTTCATGGTCTGCTTGCTTTGAATCGGTTTAAGGGTTGAGTTCTGTTGAGTTTTCAACACTTTCAGGTATTTTACATAGCTGGCCAACGCAGCTGTCCAACCCAAAGCAAGAGAAATTGTGTTTCCCAGCAGTGATGTCTAGTGTAAGTAGCCCAGCTACTACTGAAAGAGTGGAAACGTTATGCCTTTCCCTAAGTTTCAGTTAAATTAAATTTGTGTTAATGTGACAAGTAAGTAGTTTTCCAGTGTGGTTTAAAATCGCTTTTGCAGGTATGTTCTGCACTCATTAAACATCTGCACGTGGTCCAGAAACAATTTAGCTGTCTCTAAGAATGCAGTGAATATTTTTACTTGAGGAATATCAGAAAAACCGCAAAGTATGTGAAAGGAGATGAATTTTCATACGGGAGCAGTTAAAAAAAAAATACAAATGTAAGGACATGAAAGCAGTAATGTTTATCACATGATGTTTCTTTACATAAGAGTAAAAGCTTAAATTCCGGACAAATTAGTTTGACTTTCTCGAACAATGCATTCTTCATTTGATTAGCGAACGGCAGATGTTCTCGATCTCATGCAGTTGCCGTGAGAGACACAAGTTTGATAATTGCATTTGCATAACCGTTTTTTTTTTTTTTTTTTTAATGCATGTTTCTACAGTCTTCATAGTGAGTTTCAATTCAGTGGCCACGGAGTGCAAACATGTGCTGTGATGTTGGCTCGCCTCCTTCACATATTTACGAAATTAGCTGCCGTCGTGGCTGAGATGAAAACACACATGCAATCATGTAATGTTCAGATGTTATGATAGCAACGGTAATTAAGTATTATCAGAAATCTTAAACGCTGATGAGAACTTGCACAGTCAATACATACAGTAATATTGCATGGCGCTTCCATTACATATCGCTAAGCTTTACAGACCAATAGCTATACTGCCTTAAACAGTGTTTCGTTTTATCAGGCTAGTCACTGTTTTGACTCCTGGCCAAAAATTAATAGTCCATTCATATGCAGACTTAAAAAAAAATCTGATGTATGTGAATTTAATCAAATTATAATCGTCAGAAAAGTAGGCATGTGCATCATTTGTAACTCATCAGATAAGTTATTTTCCGTTATTTTGTAAAATGCCTTGGCCTGCGGTGTTTTCATGGCAAAAGCTTGCGGCATAACCGACATTTTCTCATATGTAGTGGTCTGTTCATGCAAGCTGATTACAATGTCACATGATTCAGGCACATACTGTACAAAAAAAAGAAGAAGGCCAGGTTAAGAATATAAAATGTATTTGCCTATAGTATTTGCCTATGTGACCCACTCTCACTCATCTACTATACCACTTTATCCAGTAAACAAGGTCTATCCCATGGGACGAGCCTATCCCATGAGATGAGGAACACCCGGGGTGGGAAGCCAATTCATTGCAATGCACACTCACATACACAGGCAGTAATTTCCATTCACGTTTTCCATTTAAAATTCAAAGTAGCATATCTTTTCTCCCCATGGGCTGACTGCGATAAACCAAAACCTATATGTTACCCCAAGCACAATCGAATACACCTGTGGAAATCTCATTAAAATTCATTCCATAGGTTTTATGTGATACGCGCACAAACAAACTGAAAAAACAGACAGGAAAAAAATCCAAAAACTTGATCTTGATCTGTTCTATTACTCAAGTCCCGAAAAAAAAATTTTTTTCAAATATCTTCAATGTACAGACATGCCAACTTTACAGTTTATTATATGTATAGATATTATTACATCATATTATACTGTATGTCAGTGTGTTATATGCTTTTAGGTTGTGACCATAACGCTCTCATACAATGACAAGGTAATGTATAACAAAATGTTGCAGTATTTGAAGAATAAAATCTTGCTTAATACAGTACAAGGCTAATGTAATTCACTTGAGCAAATTTTGCTAAATAAATTAATTAATAAGCCTATGCACTCATCTGGACCAGTTAAACTGTTAATTTCTCCTCTTTAATACCATTTCCAAAGAAAGCTGCATTTGACATTTGCATGTACTGTAGAAGCATTAGGTATTAGATATAAATAATCATGAGTTGTTCACAGAGATAAGAACTTTAGTGATATTAATCACTGGGTAGTGAGTCATACATTAGTAATTCCAGAATCTTTTATGTGTCAGAGACTTAAAAAACAATATATATATATATTTTTTTTAAGGTAAGAGGATTGATTTAGTAAAATACTACTTTAATTGCCACAGATGCCTTTGCTGTCTATGACTCATTTATTTTTTTCCTTCTTTTTTTTTTTTGGCCATCATTGTTCTGCTTAAGTGCAACGTCCATTCAGTGATCGCTCGGATTAATAACTGTTGTGGCAACAAATGACCTCATGGTTCACTGCATGTATTTCCTGTTAAATGCTACTTGGTTTCTTTGTGAGCAGATTGCAGGAGTCTAATTACTGTATAGTGAAGTCATTCTGCATGATAACTGAATAGCATACTTGTTATACTGGTCATTGGCTACATCTTGGGTCAAGGATAAGGGTTATGATGTTCTACATATTGCATAAACTCAAAACCGTCCATGTTATACATTACCTATAAGATAAGTTTAAGTTCAGCCTTTATTTGTCACATACATTACTGCACAGTGAAATTATTTATTCTTTGCATATCCCAGCTTTTCTTTTGTTAGTGGACTGGCGGACGGGGCGCAGGGAAAGCCATTATACAGCACCCCTGTAGCAGGCAGGGTTAAGGGCCTTGCTCAAGGGCCCAACAGTGGCAACTGGCGGCAACTTTGTGCTGAAAGCTGAAAAATGACTAGCTGCTAGCTGCACTAGTCCTGGTCCAGATGATGTAAAATAAGCATTACCTTTCTTTGTTCAATTTGTCTCTTCCTTTTTTTTACAATCCAGAAAGATAAATCCTTCTCGGCATGCTGAAATTGCTTTGGCACTGTCCTGCCATTCATAACTTCACATACCACAGAATAAAATAACAGCAGATTGCAGGAGTCTGGCACAATCATGATTCCCAACAGGAAGAAAAGCTGCACAATAACGAGAGTTATCGTTCTAATTGAATCCTCCACTTATCTACAATTGCTTCTCCTAATTAACCATGCGGATGTTGAAAGCTTAGTGTGTTATTATAATAATATTATTGCAGATTGCTTATGCTCATGGCTGGCCCCAGGATTTTATATGAACCTTATGGCGATATTATGATTTTTTTTTTTAAGAAGTGCTGTATATATTTCTGTGACATATTGCTATAGTAGAGAAACAGTGATGAGTGACTGTCTTTGTGAAATGCCAGTTTCTGTACTATGCCCGATCACATAGTATAACTGCTTCAAAGCATGTGAGACACCAGAGCCTGCACCTGTGAGCTCTCTGTGTATCTTCCAAATTGCTTTTCTTCCAAGCTTGAAAAAAAAGGTCTGTCTGGCTTTCAAGCAAATGAAGCAGTCAGACACAGCACTAGAAATCTGTCTGTACAGACTGGATCTGATATGACACCATGGAATGATATGACATAATGTCGTGATGTAGAATGTCAGCTTAAATTCAATGTTTTTTTTTTATCCTTATTAAAATAAAGTATATACGAAGTAAAGCTATATATATATATATATATATATATATATATATATATATATATATATATATATATATACACAGTATACTGCATACGGGTCTGTCATTTCAGGAGAGTAAATGGAACAACTGCTCCGTTCTTTCTTGGCCGGGATGTGTGCTTGTATCATTATGCAAACAGAACTTGCAAAAAAAGGTCAAGATTTTTTGTGACTACTAAAGCCAATTACCCGACCTGACCTCTTGCGAGTCGCATTTTATTTCACGAAGACAAGCATGAAAGCCTAAAATGTCCCTGGAACATGCAATAAATTAAGAGTTCTGCATTATAGGCTTAGCAGAGCAGTGTGCGGATAACCAGCAATTGCAAAGGTCAGTTCTTTTGGTGGCCAGTGGTCACAACAGTACAAAACACACAGGAAAAAAGTGCAAAAGTTCTGCTACTGTTGAAATAATTCAATGAAGTTTAAAAAAAAAATAGTGTTAAAAATGACTCATGGAAGGTTCAATAAGGAATCTGGTGGGAAAACCATTTTATATCCATTTACATGTACTACTTAATATAATTAGAATGTCTTTACTAATTAGTACTTGGTCATTTATATGGTTACATTAATTTATTAATTAATAGTTTATAAACTGTGTTCAAGTCAAACTGTAACACTTGAATGTGCAGAATAACAGAGCACAGTTATGAGAGTAAAAACTACCTATTTGGTATATATAATCCCCTGCTACATTCATGCACTTATCCCAGGATCCCTTCAATATGGAGGGTTTTTCTCTGCCCAAACATGTTGACATGGCTTGGAGCGAGGTCAGAACTGTACAGGGGGACGAGGCTATAAATATCTTCTAATTTCCTGTAATGTGCAAGTGGTGTTTCTGAATGATGTGCGTACAGTTTCCACAGACAGACGTGTCTCTTTCACAAGGTGGCAACAAGTTATCCGTCAATTTTCAAGAATCAGACTTTCCACTCATTGCATATTCACAGAAACAACTCGCTCTGAGCCACCTTAGGCTTTATCGTCAATCTTGGATGTTTAGCCTTCTTTAAAAAGTTTGCATTATTTAAATGTTTTACTCTAAAAGTCTAAACTTTGCTTGAAGTCATTTAATTCATGAGAAATGTTATCACCGGTTTGACTTGAACACCACTGATACATTTTATAGATTTTGTAGCAAACTAGTATTTAAGCAAATAAACATATTTATTTAAAACTAGTTTCCATAAATAGCTTTTTCACCAGGTCTTGAATTAATCAGTAAGACCAAGTCAATGACATGTTTATACAGGGCTATCCAGTGGATGTGGGTAATTACTATGGCAAACATTTAGTGTGTTAGATGGTTCAGTATCCTATAGCAACTGGAAATGAGAAAATGGTTTGGTTTAAATGTGGCATGCTTTTAAGATAAAATCATCTAATACACACACACACACACACACACACACACACACACACACACACACACACACACACACACACACACAAATAATAATAATAATAAATTATCCCAGTGAGCTTTACCTCTATTGTCAACAATAAAGATACATTTGCTTTTGGCAATTACAGTACTGTAAGAAACAAATGATACAATAGATTTGAACAAAAATATTTGACTATCTTGTCTGACTGGTAACCGATCTAGTCTGACTCAGTTAGCCAGGTAACCTTTTGCCTCCAGTGGATGCAGGACATCCTTAGTGCTGATCCCAAGCCTGGATAAAGGGCTGTGTCAGGAAGGGCATCCGGTGTAAAATATGTGCCAAGTTGAATGTTCGGATCAGGTCCGTTGTAGTGACCTATTAATCTGAGCAGCTGAATGAAGAATGATAAGGTTGGTGAGATGTGACATGTTGATATTGTCACAGGTCTACATTTAGGTACTGTATTTGGCAGACACCCTTATCCAGAGCGACTTTTTCATCTCATTATACATCCGAGCAGCTGAGGGTTAAGGGCCCTTGGTGACCTTGGGATTTGAACCTGGGACCTTCCAAACTGTAGTCCAATGCCTTAACCACTGAGCTACCACTGATAGGAGCTAGGGTTAGAAATTTCTACATTTGGTGGCTAAAACTTTATTTTAAAGCTTTATTTTTTATTTCCTCTTAAATTGAATTAGCCTATTTAGCGTTCCCAAATACCATCTTGTAATTTTCTGTTCTGCTGCCTTGTAAACACATTGGGGAATTGATAACAACATATTTTGTTATTCTATTTTTCCCAGTTACTGTATGTTAAATAACAATTTAAGAAGGGTATTATTATTCCCAAAGTCAGATATGCTTTTAAGCAAAAGCTTATGTAATTGAGATGTTCCATTGAATTTCTGACTAGTGAGCCTTCTGATAATAAATGAGTCAAATCTATCATTATTGTGTTTCACTTAAGAACATTATCATCCCTTACTTACAGATAGCAAGACCAGCATAGCTAGCAAATAGCACAGCATAGCACGGAACACTCCATTTCTAAGTAAACATCATGAAACTTAAAAATTCACTGGTAAGAATGTTTTGCATTGAGTATGAGGTTTTAGTACGCATGTTTTGGTTAGTGTATGGCTGTTCGCATCATTTGGTATTTAGAATCAATTTAGAGTAAATATTGATGGAATTGATGAATTGAGGAATTGAAGTGAGGATTGATTGAATTATTTTCCCCATACATTTAAAAAAACACCTTGGTGATTGCTGTGTTGTCTTGTTATTTTGCAATAACTTAAAACTGCCTATTTCTGAAGGCCTTCATGCTACGAATGGGGAAACAAAAACAGTGATGTCTCCATGATGACTAAGTGTGTCGAGTGATGTAAGGTACTGTATATTCTCCATCTACAAACAGTAAACTGTACAGTCTGCGTAATACGTTTAATATTTCACAAGCTAATGGGCCTATACTGTATGTTGATGGTTCTAAAGCAAATACTAAATTACATGCAATTATTGTTTGAGTCACCTTCTTTACCGTTACTCCTGTACAGGGTCACGGGGGCCTGGAGCCTATTCCAGGAGACTAAGGGCACAAGGCAGGGTACACCCAGGACAGGGTGTCAATCCATCGCAGGGCACACCCAGGCACACACAATTCGGGAACACCAGTTAGCCTAATCTTTGGACTGTGGGAGGAAACCCACCAAACATGGGGAGAACACCTCGCACCTCAACTCTGGAGGTGCGTGGCCACAGTACTAACCAATACACCACCATGCTACTTTTTGCAAGTTAGGTGTGAAACGTATTTGAGGATCTGCACTATAGTGAAGTCCAGCTTTAATTTTTAAGTAGGAATTTGTTGTCCTTGTTTTTCATAGTAGGAGGTCAGAAATTCCAACTTAAGTCAAATGCAGCATTGCTTTATATGGTTATGCTTAAATCTGTAAGTATTCATATGAAAAAAAAAATTTTTTTTTTTAAAGAAACAGATTAAATTTAGGGTTATGTGTAGGGTTAGAGGTCTGGCTCAGACTGTTGATTATGACTTCTTGAGTATAAAAGCTGTGTGAAGTAAATTTATTATTGCATACTCCCCAATTACATTCTTGGACTTTTGTAAACAAATGCTGTAATCAGGGAAAAGTGTAGCTAAACAGTGTTTCTTTGCAGTAATTTCCCCTGAACTGTTTTAAGGAGGTCTTATCACATGGGAACAAGTGCTCTTATCTGATGACACCAGTCTAAAAACGCAGCACCATCACTTCCATCCTACAGACAAACTCGTCATTGTGATACTAATGTGGGTTTCAGCAGCAATCCAATAAGAAAATGAAACTACTCGTTTCATTCCACTCGTTTTTGAGTCGCCAGGAATTCTTTCCTGTTATCAGTTCACACTCCGAAGATTAATAAAACACAATAGTCAGTGAGAGAATTTTACATCAGCCTCTTAACATAGTGAAGGCCTGGAACCACATCATTAGTTCAAGTGTTAAATACACATAGTCTAAAAAGTTGTTGAACTGAATTCGGATCATTATCGAAAGTGATAAGTTGTGCTTAATTTCCCAATCGCTGTTCGAATGTTTCCCTTTCATAATGACAAAATAAAACGTCCTGTTGCTTTGATTGCCTGCATAATGGTGAAACAAGTGCAGTGCCATGACAGTTTCCCTGGCTTGATGAACTGGATGTTTGCGTTGGCCCGCTGCTCTGATATTGGTTGTGTGAACATTCTAATCGTACTTCATTATCTGAATCACAATATTATTCTTCATTATATCACAGCGATGTTGGATTCTTGATTCTGATTGGTTAGATAGTGTTGACAAATTTTCTATACAAGCAACTGTAAAAGCAGTCTCAGTTGTCATTTTAATCACAGGTTTACACCAATTATATAAACATAACGAATTGCATGGACCTGCATGGTCTAAGTGGCCTTCTCCAAATTCAAAAAATTTGACCCTGAACAAAACATTTGACATTGTAGGAAATCCTGGGAAAATTGTCAGGAGGTTTGGCAGAATTTTTTTAATTATAGGAAGCAAAAAACAGCTTTTGAGTATGCTTGAAAATGTTAAACATCATGAAGTAAAAAACAAAAACACAACAATATTGTAACAATGAGGAAGGTGGATTATTTGTAGGTGGATTGTAGCAGTTCCTTGTGACTTCGGAGGTGGGTTGTGCCTGCGTCTTTGTAATGGATCGCAGATATTTTCTAACATTTCCTATTATTTAACTACAAACCTGCCCAAATTGTCACAATTTCAGCTCACATTGTTCAAAAATGACAAAGGTTCTGTTAAAAATGGCTGCAGTGCTGCACGTGTGTCCTCACAACACCAGCAGTATCAGGGGATGCAGCCATACCCAAACAATGCAGCACAACCTAACTATTTTAAAGCATTTTAATTAAGCATTTTAAATTGCCCTGTAGTGCAGTATGAAGGGTGGCAGACTTTCACCAACAATTTATTGCACATACAGTAAATAGAAAGAATGAAGCCATTTGAGGCTCAACCACTGACAATAGCTGACATAAACTTTTGCACACTCTGGATTTAAATGCAGAGCTTGCCTTTAAATGGCCCATGACCAATATTAATAGCAAGTAATACATAGGGGGTTTAAAAGAAAACAGCAATTCTTGAAAAGTTTTGACAGTTCATAGCAAACCGTGAGGTGTCGTAGGTATTTCGTACAGTATCGTTCCATTCAGCATGAGTTCTCATGGCTCACAGCACAGTTGAAATTTTACTATAAGTGATTGGAGAGAACAGCATAACATTTTATGGCTAATGTGTGGCCAATACGTAGGAGAATAAGGCATGTGAGGTCGCAGAGCCCAGTGAAAGTTCAGGAATGTGGGAAAAGCCCCTAAGTTTTCCGTCATGAGAAAGCCTTCAGGACAGTAGAGTTTGGTAACATGATAAACATTGATTATTTTTTTTGTCTTGTTAACATAAAAATGAAAAGAAAAAAAAAAGAAAAAAGACTAGTGAGTAAATCAGTTTATAGCTCCATTAATGTACAGTAAGTGCAAACATTAACTAACCTGTAACACTGGTTAAAAAAGCAGAACGTGTCATGTATTCCTAAATAAATAAATAAATAAATAAATAAATAAGTTGTGGTATAAGAACAATAAAACATTTCAGAATGTGCTATTATAAGAAAATAAACAAACAAGATTAGGATCGCAGCAACTCCTCAAGGATTATCTCTCATGCAATAGCACGCATGTCATGTTTTCTTCCTTACTTATCTGTTGTTCTTTAAACCGCGTTGTATATCCTCACGCGCATGGCAACCGGATTTAGACAAACAAACTTAGAACGCACTTAGCAGCACACAAATTGCGTCTTGCACGTTGGAGTTAAATTAATATTTAGGTTTTCGTGATCTTTTTAAATTGTGTTTCCATGTTTGAGCTTTTCGTGTCAAAACAGGAGATATGAAAAATGACATTTTACATTCCTGCTTTCCAGTCAAAATTCGCAGCTCTTCAGTTCATCTCTCAACTCTTTGTCAGAACGAGGTGGCTTTTTACCATGTCTAAGCTCCAAAAGCTTTAAACTCCTCAGCATCAGCAGCCCAATATAACCGATCTAAACTCTGTTTACTGTTTTGGTCCATGTCTCTTTTGGTTTTGCACATTTTAGATTCCTGGCACTGAAGCTACCATGTTAGAGCTCAGAGCATTACAGTGTTATACCGCATGAAATGTTACCCAAAGGAGTAAATGACTGGTGTTAAGTCCAAAACCACAGAATAACAGTACGCACACTCAACTGCAATATTTTATACTCGCCTTTTGAACAGGGACAAAAAGTCAGGCTTAAAAAAAAGAACATGTTGTTTGTAGGTTATTCTGCTTCTTTTAAAGGTTCATGTAGAGGAGTCCTAAATATTAACACAACGTGCGTACTAATTAATACAGTGTGCATTGTATCACAATAATATAACAATAATAGATGTAGCTCTGCATGTTAACCTAGGTGTTTGCAGAAATGTTTTTTTTTATTATTATTATAAATATAACATAATTGGTGTGAACTATAAATGGGTAACATTTTGATAAATTATAAGTCGTCCTTTAAAAAAAAGTTTGCCACATTGCTGTAAGTAGAATTAAACTGTCTGGGATGTAGTGGAAAATAACCTCCTAAATGCACAAAATAAATATGGTAATAACTGTGTTTGGGCTTTATTACATTTGTATCACAGTGCTACGGAAATCTCGAATCTGATTGGTCAGAAGGTGTTTATTTATTTTTTCTTTAATTGCATTGATCTAATTCACAGCTATTTATTCATTGGCTGGATAGCAGCAGATGGATATCAATAAACAACAACATAAAATATACATATAAATGGATTTAAAAAAAGGACACGTTGTTTACATTGGCATGATGCTGTGGTACCTAAGCAGAATGATAAGAATAACACTTCAGAATGTGATATTACTGGAAAATAATCAGCTTCAGATGCACCACACACCACACACCTTTACATCTCTGATTATGTTCCTGTTACTGAACACCCAGAAGTGATTGGTTCCTTGCAGACATACTGTAGTCCCAGGGTACAGTATTGCTCAGTTATTTGATATTCAATAATTAAAATTATAAGGTATTTCTTACTGTCCTAATGTTTACTGTGAGAGGCTGTGAAGTGCCTAAAAATGTAAAAAATAAATAAATAAATAAATAATAATTATTATGTAACAACCTCAGCAGCAACCTCATTTTCCCTCTCATCTGTTCCAACCACTCAGCAATCAGCATCACCATTATACTAGTCACCAGCCTGATCATCTGTCATCATCTGCACCTGTTTCTCACTGGTTATATTTATTTATTTGTTTGTTTATTTATTTATTTTTGTGAGAGATGCTTGAATGATTCATATGTCACTGTGTAGCTTAACAAACAACAGACATTCCTCTGAAACTGGTCATTTATAGTGACTGGACTGGAAAGTGAGAGCCTCAGGAAGCCTGGAGAACTATTTCTCAAGACTACATTAGAAATACAAGAAAGTCTGGCTGCTTGGAAGCAAAATATTCAGAAATTTAATGAATGTGTGACATATTTTGTTTTAATATTTTCAATTTAGCAGTTGTGCCACGGTCACCATCAGGACCAGTTTAATCACTTTCACTATTGTAATTCAGAACTGATCCTTTTCTATTCTGGTTCTGAATATTTTTTTTATTAAATATACTTATTTAGTAGAGACTTACTGCAAAAGTGCAGCCTTGCTGACAACTCTTTATGCATCACTTTAAAAAAAGTACACAATCAGCATGGTATTACAGTAATATCATAGAATGAATGTTACACATTTCTCACTTGTTATTTATTAGAAAAGCAGACAGTGTACAAAGATGAGATAACATCAGAGAGAGCGAGAGAGAGAGAGAGAGAGAGAGAGAGAGAGAGAGAGAAACAAGTTTAGATTCCTCAAACTTTTCCAGTAATCATAAAGCGCCTGACAGTAATCTAAACACACATACACAGTGTACAATATTCAGCTTTGTTGTCCAGAGAAGAAAACCATTCCTCTGCAGTGGTTTATAGTAAGAGAAACAGAGTAAGCTGGTGGAACATTCCTCTCTGCTTAACCGAAGACGGAGAGTGTCTTTGGACGTGTCAGGTAATGTCTGCACTGGATTTAACAGGAGCGTGATTTGTAGCTTTCGTGGTGCTTTGATGCACATCGTGCTTTTTGGAAGATTCATGGCTGAAAGTGGAGATTCCAGTCCGTTTTCTGTGCATGACTTGTGAACTCACTGATGTCAAATCAGAGCGTTCCTATTGTACAGTAAGATCATGACAGGCCAAAGATATAGAGGCGATGGAGATGAAATCTCAATGTTCTAAAGCATGAAGACCTGATAGCTGTATGGTGGAACGCCTTCAAAAACAGATTAAGGGAAAGTTCAGGTGTTAGGTGCTGGAGAAGAACCATTTGTTTCAGGTGGTGCACGAGGTTAGAACTTTAGAGAAAAACATTGAGAAAAAGCCTGATGAGAAGGAAGGAGATACACTCTCAATGCATTCCATTGTAGCATTAATGAAAGTTGGATGAGCAAGCCGAAGATGAAAAATGCGAAGCCTGCTACTTGCAAAGGTGCTTAACATAGACAAAGAAAAAAGAAAAAAAATCTAGCATTTGAATGGCTTCCACCAAGTGCTGCTTTGGTTCAGCTCCTTTGCAAAGCTCATCACACACCGTCTATAGAGTACTGTTTGGAACTGTTTGTACAATGAAGCTTTTTCTTTGGTATTTATATTAATGTTTTTTTTATCATATCTTGAATTATCTCCATGTTTCAATTATGACCATCTGTAAAAAATACATCAACATGTGACCTAGCAGGGTTAAAAGCATGCCTGAGCATTAAAGAGAAGATTTGGCATAAATTCTGTCAAAAGTTTTCAATCTTATCAGCAAGGCTCTATGGATATGGGCAAGACCTGCCCACCCAAGTTGCCTTGCAAGCAGTGACAACCTGGGACTCTTGTCTCTCCACATATCTCAAGCGACCTCCAAGTAAATACACTCCCTTTCTTAGGGAGCATGGAAACTTATTATTATTACTCCAGATGCCTAGACCATTCCCATCTTAACCCCGAAAATGTAGACTCCACATGCAAGGCACAACAATGAAATATTGGGCGATTATGAATACTTAACTCTGCAGTGGAAAAAGGCACTTGTTGCCAACTGATACAGCCCTACTCCCGCCGGACAGCTTCAATCCCGAATGCACGGGAAGGTGAAAAGATGCCGAATGTTTAGCAAATTTGTTGCTGAGTGTCTGATCACTCATATCACTCTGAAACAGGCTAAATACATATTTTCTTTATTTTTCACCATGGCGTAATGTGCTTATCAGTATCATGTTTTCCTTATCAGAAGATGCTCTCCAAAAAAACATCGTACATAGCTTACATTTTCTGCAGAATATACAGTAAGTACTGCTTATAAATGTCTGCTTTCTGTTCTATACATGTTTTGAATCTTCAAAGTTTACATACCTAAAGCTTTTTTTTTTTTTTTTTTTGCCATAAAACTTTATATTCCCAGAAGGGACCTGTTGCTATTACAAGCACAGACAAAATAGATATTTACACGTGCCCGAATTTTTTCGAAAGTTCAAGCCATTCTGACAGTTTGAAAAGGTTCCCATGACGGAGCCATTCCAGCAGTCTGGGCGTGTCCCGCCAGTCATTTATTTTAAACACTAAACTCATGGGAAAGCTATTTCTGGACTTGTTCCTCTGACACTGAAAATACTGACAGTTGTTTATTAACAGGTGCAAAGTCACAATGAACTAAAAATAGCTTATTAAGCAAACACATATCAAAATAGAGTGCCTACAAAGGGACAATATGGTCAAGGAGTGCGAAAAATGTAGGTTGTTTTCGATTTTTTTTTTTCACTGGTAACTGAGACCTGATTAAATATTACATGCACAGACTTGTATTTTTCAGTGGAAGGAAATGACTTCTTGTACAGGCTTGCTTGTGATGGAAACTTCAACAGAGTTATACCAGTATCATTAGTAGAATGTCTATGTTTTGTCTATGGTTTGTACCCAAATGATTAAGAGCCTTGTAAAGCCTCTTGAAAATAAACCACGTCATCTCACCCATGTTCAGTTATGTATTTGTGAGCGCATGAAAAAAGCTGGCTATGTTAAGCAAAATCTTACTCACTGGAAGTAACATATTTACCGACATCTGCAGTAAACAAAGGAACGCTCCCACGTCATTGTGCATGTTTAACCTCCACGTATGCCACATAACAAATGCAGTTATGATACCCCAGACAGAGAGAAAGGAAGAAAGAGGGAGATATGGAATGGGTAAGGAGTGGACAGAGCCTCTGGGAGCTGGCCGACCCATGTGACAATTCCTGCCCCTTTTTGTTTTTCCCACACAAACTGTGATGACGTGGGTTTAATCTTTGGTGCCCCACTTTCAAAATGGCTTTGTTTCAAATGAAACCTTATCTAAGCTTACTTATATCCCAGGGAAGGGCTGCATATTTGTTTATAGCGTTGCCACTTACTTATGGCACTACTGGATAGATTTATGGGTAGAAGGGTTATTTAAACATTTCCCAATAAACTATAAAGAAGTCAGAACACCTTCTTTAAGTTGTTGAGGGAAATACGAGCACCAAAACAATTCTAGGTGTCCATGTGAACTCCATCACCAATGTTCTCACAAAAATAATGATAATAATAATAAGATTTTAATTTATAATTTGTACATGTTTTATATATTTATATTTTCAATCGCAAACCCACACACATTTTCCAATGAATTTCAAAGGATCATACATGTAAACTCAGCTGGAAACTTGGTTTGCAATTTCCCTGAGATTGAGGATGTGTGGATGTGGAAACTGGATTTATCTTTCCCGCGAGGCTGTAAATATCACTCTAATTCTGGGTTCCTCTAACACTGGCTATATCTGATGAAATGATAAAGTAGTATAGTTCTGCTGGTCAGTACTGTCTCATGCAGTCTCTCAGGGCTGAGCTGATGCACCAGCCCTGGCACTCTGATACTCGCTGTTCTGAAGAGGCACATCTGGGTCTGAACTCCCACAGGAACACTAGTGAACACTGACCCTGCTTGTTTCCCAGCTGCCATTTTCCTCACAGACACTGGGGAGGTTCTTCTGTCTATCGCCCTTTACCACCCAATGCTATTTGCAACCTAAAGGGGTTTCCCCTTTGTTTAATCCCCAAAAGACTATCATGGCCTGCTTCCATTGGCCTGATTGAAAAATAAGCGTAGCCTAGTCACGCAGTGTAAGGGAACTATAAATGAACTTTACTTGAGTTTATATCGGATTTATTTTAAACTGATATATAAGCAGTGATTTATTTACCCCCATGTCTAGTAGTTCTCCTCCCCATTGAGAACAACGATGGGAATTCCAATACATGCAAAAAAAAAAAACTCTTGTAAGTTATTAAGACCTCCTGGAGCATTTCTACTGTATATTCCAGAAGTGTGCCCACTGTCTCTGAATAAGTCTCCAGTGATGGATGCATCTGCATGGCATACTGAAAAATTATGTTTTGTAAGGATTATTTGCCTTACCCAAACATAGATCTCACCCCAGATGGCCGATAGTCTACAGCCATAAATACGGTTCAAGCAGCACTTTCTGCACCCAGAAAAGCTGGGAACGGCTACAAGCAACTCTGAAACATGTTGTTACTGATGTAGATGGTGACATAAATCTCCACCAATGGCTCATCAAGTCATAACAATCACGGCGCTCGACAACAAGCCAGACTCCCAGGATCTGACCACAAAATTCCGCTTGGCCCCGGATACTTAACAAGCATGTGGGTATAAAACGCTGCCTCGTTTGTCTCCGGGGCTTGTGGAAGAAAACAGGAGAGCGTGTTCCCACTCAGAATCAGGGGAAGGAAGCCTCCCTTGCATTTCTTGGCGGTCCACACAGCCCTGTGTCTCACATTGACCCCTGGGGTGAAGCAGAAATGGAGAGACTCTGACAGCAGAGACTGACCTGGATGCTGTTTTCACTCTGTTTGTCTAAAACAGCAATCGCTGTGGGCCAATTACTAGCGCAAAGGGAATGTAGCCAGTGGTCGGCGATGTTAAAATGTTCCTAAATTATTTCACATAAAGTGGATTAATATTTCTTTAGAGAAAAGAAATCTCCAATGGTTAGCAAATGTAAGAGTCAATAGATTTACCATTTCAATTTGGATTTTTTATTTCTTTTGATTAAAAAAAAAAATCTCTCTTACCCTTAGCCATGCTCACTCAGTGGATTTCATCAAACATGGCCAAATGATGTTGACTTAATAAGTAATATCCAGCTCCACAGCTGTATTGTTTTTACTATGATTTTTTCTTTAAAATTTCACAGAATTTGTTTTTACATTTCAATAAACTTTCACTAAAGAAAGAGAGATTAACGAAATTAGAGATTAACGTAAATCTCAATAATGCTTGGCTAATTAGCTACTGTAGCTAACACTGACTGAAACATCAGTTGTAATGGGGTATTTTTTTCTGGTCTGTCTTAAATCAAAGGTCTTCGTCATCATAAATTTTCTTTGCTCTGCACACTGGTTTGTCATGCAGAATGCGAACATACAAGTTAATTCTAAATTCCACAATCCTGTAAAGTTCAGCTGAGACTCATGGGAAGCTTCTACAGTCCATTGAGCTAAATCGAGTTGGTGTCTTTCAAAGTTGCTGTGTATTTAACTTAACTTTTATCTAACTCCAGAAAATGTTTATTTGGTCTCGTGCCAAAAAGCCAATGGCTGTATAAAAGGAAAGCATTTTTGCACAGAATGACAGTTGTGGATTTTGACCCTGATTACTTGCATTGTACTTGAGTTACAGTTGACAAACTTAAAAGTCTGTGTGCAGAGCAGGAAAACTTATAACAATCAAGACCGATCATAATTTGCTTTTATGCATATAAATTTTGATTTCAATCCGAACCTCTAGAGGTTAAAAATTGAATGATTGATAATGTAACTCTTGATCTTGATCAACTCTTGATCTTGATCATACAGTATGTGTTCATGTTTAAGTTGTGTGTTGATTTTGTCAAAGTGCTAATGCTATGCATTATAGCTAGAAGTGTTAATAGAAATATGATTAGCAATGATCATAATTTTGAAGACACATATATAATTAGTAATTATAATTAGCATACTTAGTTTGAATGCGTTTTCTAATCTTACAAAATAATGTAAGAAGAGTGTGAATTTGGTATTTAGTTTATAAAATTAAAATGAATGAAATTTTTAGCTATCTAGCATCCATGTGCTGAAAAAAACAACAACATCTGGATTCCATTACAGTATGTGTTGCTCTGAAAGCTGCATGTACTCTATATTGAATAACTATTTAAAACAAAGAATATAGAGAACACACCAAAATGTTCAAGTAAGTAATGTGATTTGACTATTGAAGCAAAACATAAAATCTAATAATAAAAAAAAAGTTAAATGGATCTTGATTGCTCTTACATGTCTCTCCTTGTCAGCAATGCTCACCCAAGGCCCCTTCAGAGTCTACATATTTAGTGCCCAATGTGGTTAAACAGTTAAAAAAGGAATATTATAATATTAATCACATAATTAATCTGGGTAAATTATATATATTATATTTGATATTTTTTTCACCAACAAATGATAAATAAATAAATAAATAAATAAATAAATAAATAAGCATTAACCATTTAAACATTTAAGCATTTAAACATTTATGTAGCTAATAAGACACATTGAGCTAGCTAATGAGAGTTACAGGAACAAATGATGTGGCTTGAATTTTGCAGTATAGGACTACATTTTCGTTTCATTTTTTTTCAGACAAAGAGGCAAACAAATCATACACAAAATTTTGTGTGAAAGCTAGGGCTGCATTTATTCCTAAAATGTCCTTATTTGTGTCTTTCAGTATTGAATTCTCTGGTCAGGAGGTGTTGATTCATTATCTAAATAAACAGCTCTGAAGGAATGCCAGATGTGAGACAAATCATAGGTTAATATTAATGCACTTGTATACTGTATAATCGCTGATGTGTTGATGCTTTGTATCTGTCATGTTGAGTGCAGTCTGTTGAGTGTGCTAAGAGTCTTGAGGTCAAATAGAGAGCACACCTTCCTCTTAGACGCACTCTTGTTAAAAATATGTCAGAAGTCATGGACGAAGTTAAAAATTTTCCAGTTCGGGACAAAAAAAAACATGAAACTTTAAACTTGAAAAAAGGATGACATAATTAACATGGGTCTGATTTAATGCAGATTTAATACTTATTATTTATTGATATAAATTATATGTTAACAGCATAACCTCATTTTGACATTTATGCTCTTATTTTTCATTTATTGCCACCAGTCCATGCATCATCGCTTTATTATTGCATCATTAACTACTCAATCGTTAACAGATTCCTCAGTACTTTCTCTGTTGCATTGAATGTTGTTGTTGGTCCTGTGGCTGCTCCCATCAAGGGGTCGCCACAACTCGGCACAGGTTTTCCGCCGGATGCCCTTCCTGATGCAATCCTCTTATTTTATCTGGACTTGGGACTGGCAGTGCATCCAGTGGTAGGGGGTTTGGGCATTGGGTGGTTTGGGTGAAGTGAACCCGGGACTGCTGCATGGCAGGCAAGAAACCTATCACTGAGCCGCCAATGTGCGCTGAATGTATTGTTTTTTTTTTCTAACTACTAAAATATAAACATCATAACTCATTTTAGCAAAAAGCCCAAAAGGTCCACTGTAAAGTCATTTTCACTTTTAGAAAGTTCTGTTTCTCCATTAAGGAAGTATGCTTTGCTGTTCTGTAGCATGAAGACAAACATCTCATCCATTCTCTCTGGAGGGAAAACTGTTTGCCCATCTCTTGCCCTGGGCCTCTGATGAGGGTTGTGATAAAGAGTTTGGGGTGTGTGTTGGAAATCCTGCAAGCATGGAGAGGATTAACACAGGCAGCTTCTGGCCCAGCATGTGCTGCATAATTGAATTTCATGCTTGGGCCTCCCCTCTGAAGTTGAGTACCAAAGCAGTCATTTGAAAAGAAAGCTATTAGTCAAGGCCTCAGCAAAGCTGCAGGTTTTGGTGAAGGAAGCCAGAGATTATGAGGGAGCAGCCATCAGTGAAGTCATCAATACACAAATGGAATGCGCTGCACTGATGACTGTGACAAACATTAAATTATACTTTGCCCATAATGTGATTGTTTTCCAACCTGTCATCCTTCTCATACAACTATCACTGTAACACTTTAATTAAGATCAATAAATACGTAATATGTAAATATGTAAATGCTTTCATAATTCTCAATTACCGCATGCACTTATTCTGAGCACATCAGAAAATAATGAAGAACAGTGGCCGCCAAACGTATTAAGGCAACATATGCCAAATATTATTGTTCACCTTCATTATTGTGCACAAAACAGGTGATGTCACTAATTAGTTCAAGCCTATCTGGCTGAAGAGATGTGCTAATTAGTATCAGCTGGTTTAGTTAATGGACGGAGCAAATATGTGGCAGGACTTTTACTTTCTGAAGCCAGGGTGTTAATCTCTGCACAAAAAAATGGCTAAAACAAGGGCATTCTCAAGTGAATTGCAAACTTCTGTGCAATCTGAACATAATCTTAAGGAAGCAATCAAGCAAGCATCTATTGAGTGAGCATCACCAGACTACGGCAGATGTCTTTTTAACTCTATGCCCAGCCAGATACAACAGGGTTTGAAGAATAAAGTACTTCATACTAAATACTGATTGTTGAATAGCAAATACAGTAAGTCCCCAACTTACGAACATTTGAGTTAGGAATTTCCGCAGATATAAATGGATCTACAAACATTCGTAGATACGAACAAACTGCGAAAGTAGCTCACGTGAATTATACAAAAAATAGACATTGCAGTGCACCAGATAATAATATCTTTAATTATATACAAAATTCTCAGTGTGTAAGTGAATGTATAAAATGTCTAAAGTCCAGTATATTGTATGTGTGTGAAGGTTGGGGTGTGAGAGAAACCGATGATAGAAAATGGCTGTCCTGTAAAGCTGTCCCAATGGTGAATAATCCACAGTTCACAGTCCAATACAGCTCTGAAACAAAATGGCATCTATACAAGTGCGCAATAAACATGATGTAGTATTGTCCTCACCCTGACTTAAACAAGGTCAGCAGACTCCACAACACCCCCCCCTCCCACCCCCAGCTGACCCTTGCAGTCTCACAAAAACCTTGCCAAATATAAGACTCACTTTGTCAGACTTACGAACATATCCGACTTACGAACATTATATATCACATAAAATAAGAAATTATTCGTATTAACTTGTATTTATTCTGTCACAAAATGTTTTATGTTAAAGAATGTCATTAAAACATTGAATTTCGCTTTTAAGGCTAAAACACAGCATTTCATATAAAGAACATCATACCAACAGTCAAACATGGTTGTGGCAGTGTGATGATCTGGACCTGGATGACTTGCCATAATTGATGGAACCATGAATTCTGCGCTCTACCAGAAAATCCTGGAAGAGAATGTTGGGCTATTAGTTCATCACCTTAAGTTCAAGTGCACTGAAGTTGTGCAGCAGGTAGCAATAGTTGTGACCTATTCAAAGTCTGGACTTAAATCCAATGGAGATGCTGTGCCATGACCTTAAGCAGACAGTTCATGCTCAAAAACCCACCACTGTGTCTGAATTAAAATAATTCTGCAAAGAAGAGTTGCCCAAAATTCCTCCACAATGATGTGAAAGACTCATTGCCAGTTATGAACTGCTACTGCAGTTGTTCCCGCCACATAATTGTGACACAACTAGTTATTAGGTTTATGGGCAATGACTTCTTCACACAGGGCCAGGTAGATTTGAACAGCTTTTTCCCCTTAATAAATTAAATGATTATTTTTAAAACTGTATTTTGTATTTACTATATTTTTATAATATTATCTTTGTATAATGTTAAAATTTGTTTTATGATCTCAATCATTAATGTGTGACAAAAAAAAACAGTATACAAATACTTTTTCACAGCATTGTATAGTAAACTCATACTTAGGAAATGCAACAGCTTCCTATACACTACATGTGTATCTTGCGTTTCTTGTAAACCATGTTTGTACGTCTTTGGAGTGTTTCCAAATGTTTTTGGAAAATATTACTGTCGCGTCATGGTTCCCAAACATAGCAATCAGTGCTAGTGATAGCAGGAGCAGGAATTTGAAAGTGGAACAGAATGTACACTAAAAACTAACTACACAGTGGTTACACTATACAGTATATAGCTTTGGTGAGGAGATCATGTTGTACTCACAACATCCAAGTCAGGTAATGTCCCATTTCACAGAATGTATCGTGTAAGTTTAGCAATGCATATTTTTAGTTAATTGATGCTGAGGTGACTGCAATGCCAAAAACAGAGAGTAAACATATTTTTTCTTTGCTTCAACATTCTCCAAAACTCCAATGAATGCATTTTGTTCACTCACACCAGCTGCAAGTGCATGCATCACCTGTTCATCAAGTATTGACTTTTGCTATGAAATGCAGCCTAATGTTTGCCTTAAACATGGAGGTTTAAAAGAAGCAAATGTAGCAGTATTCAAATGAAATGTTTTGTCATAGACAATCATGTTCAACAGAGAAAAATGATTTACCGCAAAACGGGGTAAAGTCAAAAGATAGCATCCAATGCGTTTTGCTGTCAAATTGGTGCACCCAACCTTTTCTATTAATCTTCAGTTTCAACATACTGTCTGATACGGGTGGGATCAGAATGCAAACCACAGTTGTACAGTAGATAACTATTTTAAAAAATGATTAGCTTTAATTGTACAACTATCTACCCATTTGTAGAGCAGTTTGAGTAAGAATTCTTGGAGCTCTAGCACTTACAACAGCATGCTTTTCTGTGGACTAAATTAATTTGAAGTGGGAGAGTGTATGTGATGCCCAGAGTATACCCTTTCCTTGTGCCCAGTGTCATGGGATAAGCTTCAGATCCACACTATCCCTGAATTGGATAAGTGCTTTCACTGTGGAGAAAGGATTTCAATAAGGATTTAGTGCTAACCGCAAAGTTATGAAACAAAAGTCTGCCAAATACTTTACTGTTGAATTCAAGAAATCAGCTTCCCCTGACTTACGGATCAGAGTTATCGAGGAGGCATATATCACTTCAGCTTCCTAGTCCACGGCACCTGGTCCGAGCTGAGATGTCACTGTTCTAGTAATGACTAATAATTCCGGCATGAGTGACATTGAAAAATGCACTTCTGTTAGTGAGGCACGTGTCAAACTCGCATACACATGAGGCCAGTGAGGTCCTTGCTGTGGACACTCATGAGCCATCTGAGAAGCGCGATGAGTCATGCTTTTTTAAAGCTCTGACATCATGATGCATGACATCACTGCGGCTGCTTTATTCCCTGGAATTTGTGAGACTTTGAAAGGCAGTGAAGGTGAATCCAGAAACATTATCTACAAGTTATTGGATGCAGTATTAGTTTATGTAAGCAAATTAGGACAAGGTGTTTAAATATGTTGCTATAAATGTTTATTTGAACTAGGTCATACATGGGTATGTATGTATGACCTACTGTATCTAATTCACACAGACTCGTCTGAACTGGAGGGTGTGTGTGTGTGTGTGTGTGTGTGTGTGTGTGTGTGTGTGTGTGTGTGTGTGTGTGTGCGTGTGCGTGTGTGTGCGCGTGTGTGCATGTGTGTGTGTGTATGCTTTTTGGTTATGTTCAGGGTGGGTGGCTGTATGTTTTTGCTTATGTTCAGGGTGTTCTTTTGTTCTATAATAATATCTTAATTCAGTGATTTTTTAAAAATATGTTTGTATATGATCATTGTTCAATAAAAGTAATTTGCAAAAAAAGCGGGGGGATTTAAATATGTTTAATAGAAATTGTGTTCTGTGTAGTGAATGATAATGTGGCACGATTGCCTAAAATAATACTATTAGTTGCTGTGGAAATATTGGTCAATCCAATAGAAACATTTTTTTTTTCTTGATTTGAGTGAAACTTGAAAGCAAAAATCGTACTACATTTTTTGTTTTTTAAAACGAAAAAATTCCTATTAATATAATTGATATTATCATAATTGTCTTATCAGAGTAATTTTGAAGATTTAATGCATAAAAAGTAGTTTTTAAAGCTATTGTTTAAGCTTGGTAACGATGTCGTTGTTCGAGAAGCTTCTGGAATATTCCAGATCACTTTCATTATCCGATGCAGATGTACCACATTATCGCATCTGCAACAGAGCACTGTGATTAATCATTAGTTTGGACTTGCATGTCTCTTGTGCCAAAAATATAGTAATTGTGTTAGTTTAGTTCTGCCGAATCTAAGAAAATGAATGACAAAGAATTTACCCAGGAAAAACAGCTATGTTCTGCAGTCAGTGTCCCATATCCCTCAGCCTACATGCTTTCAGTAGATGATACAAAACCTAAGGGGATTCATTAGACCACAGTACAAATAAACCTGTAATGTAAAGACGTTTGTTAAGCCATGTCGTCCTTCTGCTAGCATGAGAAACCACATGAATTAGGAGCGAACACAAAAGAGTAGGAACTTACATGCAACAAGTATGGGTTACATTTAAAGAATGCTTTATACTGCTTCCAGCAAATCACAAGAACTCAGACGGTTTCCTCAAAATGAAATGGAAAAACATGACACAAATAATATTTAAAACAAGTCCTTTTGTTGAGAATGTCAGTGTTTTTTTTTCTTCTTCTTCTTCTTCTTCCTTTTTCACCATATATCATTAGGTGAAGAAAAAAAAAAGTTTTTTTTAATGACCAGGTTACAAAGCAAAGTTCAGCTGTGAAAGTCGTAACACAAGAAATGTTGTATATAAATTAAACTTTTAATGAAAACAGACTTTGATAGGGGGATTCAGGAGGACATCGTAGGTCAGCTGTCACCTCCTCTGTTTGTTGAATGTGGAATAACGAAATAAATCAGTGTGTGGAGTGGTCTCGAGCTGGCCTTTTAGCCTGTGTTAAAGAAAGCCTGTAAAAATCCGCCACATCTTATTTTACAAGTTTGCCAGGAGTGATCCAACTGAAAATAATGATCCTTCTGGGTCTTACATTTGTTTAAATGATGTGCCCTGTGTAAACCTCTGCTAGGCCACACAAAAGCGTTGGCTCCGTTTTTACTGGATTTGAACAGATTTTGTGGAGGACTGTATTAGGTGTTGTGTTAATCCAGAACTTGGTGCTGAAAGTGGTCAAGGCTGTACAGCATTTCTGGCCTTTATTCCAGACCACAGTGTACGGTATCAGGATTTTTCATTTTTTTATCCAAAAGCCACAACAAGTGAACAAGACCCCGAGATACAGTATGGTACTGTGCAAAAGTCTCGAGTCACCCGTCATTTCTTCATATTTCACTAGATTAATTTAAAGAAATGCCAATACGTGTTGCCGAAAGGTGCAATGAAAAAAAATTGTTTATGTAACAGCCTCAGCAGCAACCTCGTTTTCCCTCTCATCTGTTCCAACCACTCAGCATTCAGCATCAACAGTATACTTATCTCCGGTCTGATCATCTGACATCATCTGCACCTGTTTCTCACTGGCCCATGCCTTAAGTTAGATGTTTTTCATGTTTGAATGATTCATAGGTCACTTTTTGGCTTAACAAACAAACAAAAAAAAAAAACATTCTTATGAAACTGGTCAGTTCCAGGGACTGGACTTTAAGTGAGAGCCAAAAAGTTGCCAAAAATGAGAGCCAAAATAGTTCTTCAGGAAGCTTGGAGAACTATTTCTCAAGACTACATTAAAAAACACAAGGCTGTCTGGCTCTTGTGGAGCAAAATATGAAGAATTGAGTGGTGGCTCAAGAGTTTTGCAAAGTACTGAATGCTTCATATACTGTACAATACAATTCAGTTGATGGAAAAAGACCCATGAAAAACCTGTCCTTTGGTATAAAAGAGTTAACATGGTCAATAACACTAATTTAAAAAGTGACCTAAAAACCATGAAACACATTAAATCCTGAATAGTCAAATACTATTAATGTTTGTCCAAACCAGAACAAGAAAAAAGAACTGGACTTTTACCACCATTATCCAGTTAGCTTTGAAAAAAAAAAAACATTAAATGAGACATTACTTTTATTCATAAGCTTTCACCTTTTGTATACTCATATTAATGCCTTGCAAAGTTGTCAGCATACAACAGGTGAAGTGAATAAAATTCACATAATCTCATTAGAGTGTCACCTGTCAAGGGTTGGAATATATTAGGCAGCAAGTTTACAGTCTATTATTGACGTTAATATGATGAAAGCACAAAGAAGAATATGCAATCTATGTGATAGCTAAAATGATATAATTGTGATAACTAGACAACTGGGTCAAAGCATCTCCAAAACAGCAGGGCGTGTGTATTGTTCCCATATGCCCACTTTGTTAGGTTAAACCTAACAAAGTGATTCAAGGACGAACAATTTATGATCCTGTGGTCCCGTCTGTCCTGATCCCACAGAAGAGCTATTGGAGCACAAATTCCAGAAAAAGTTCATGCTTGCTGTCATAAAAAGGTTTCAGGACATCCAGTGCATTGTAACTTGATGTATACAGTTGTGTAGATCCAGACCGGTAGAAGAACCCATGCTGACCCATGTCCACTGTCAAAAGTGCACCGATGAATCATGGTCCGATGAATCATGTTTTCTTTTACATCGTGTGGCAATGACCTGCAGGGAAACCTTCTGTCCTGGCAGTCATGTGAATGTTACGTTGACACGTAACATCTACCTAAACATTGGCAGTGTCCCTTTTTCAGCAGGATACTGCGGCCCTACCGTAAAATATCCTTCAGGGATGAATTAAGGACATGACAAGATGCCTCCAACATCCTCAGATCGATCGCAATCTGATCAAGCATCTGTGGCACAAACAAATTGAATCCATAGAGGCCCCACTGCTCAACTAAAAGGACCTAAAGGATCCTTTCAGAGGCCTTGACCAGTCCATGCTTCAAAGAGTCAGAGCTGTTTTTGCAGCCTATACAATATTAGGCAGGTGGTTGTAATGTTATAGCTGATCATGGTACATACAGTAAAATAAAATCATACGAATTCCCTTGATGAAAAAAATAAATAAATAAATAAATAAATAAATAAAAAATGCAGGTTCCTTTAGCCTTACATATATCCAAAAGCAAAACAGCAAAATGGAAATCCAAAACCCTCAACATTTGTTATAGCCAGTCAGCAAGAAGCATGTGATGTTCAATAATGACAATTTTGAACCTTCATTCTCCAATTTGCTGTTGTGTTCTTGGATTATTTAGCTGTTACGCACTTATGTATTTGTAAGACAGCAATGCTCCATATTGGCTCAAGTCCTGTTTTCACATGTTAAGCTCTCCCTCAAGTTCTTTAGAAGAGGAGTCACTAATGAGATCACAATTTCTCTCCAAGATAAGAAGACTACAGAAATCTATAAGGCCTTATGCTTATAAGGAAGTGTTGTTCTACAAGAGCGAAAACAGCCTGCTTACCATCAAACTGCAGAATATCTCAGCTTTGAAGCCAGATTTGAGAATAATAGTCTCAGAAACTCAGAGTGTCTGGTATATTTGGCCACAAAATGTAGACAGGAACCGCCTACATTCACACTTACAAGCCACATTACTGCTGTGAAAGAAAAAAAAAGACCACCTTTCCTGTATGCAAGTTTGGCTGATTTACTTGACCGTAACTGCTTCAAACAAAACTCTGTAATATCTTTAAGGAAAGGTGTGTGGGAAGTACGGGTACCGTGAAATGCAAAGAGCCAATCAAATTGCAACCTTCAAGATTGTGAAGCTTGTGACCAGATAGGAGACTCTGTGAGATCTTTGTGTGAGCATTTATAGCTTGTGACCTTGCTCAGAAACGTTGCTGTTTACTACAACTGTTGATTTGTCATGGGCATATGTGTTTCGTGTGCAACCACTGTGTACATCTGTCTCGTGTTTCAGCTCTATAATGTATTATAGATCACTGGCTCAGGCTGCACATACACTTTTTCATCATAATTAAACTTTTTCAGCCAGTACTGTATGTCTAATTCCTACAGGACAGTAAATGTAAAGTGAGTGAAAATTCTCTGACCTACCACTGAAAACCAGGCACAGTATTACAGTACACTGTATAAAGCAGCTGTTTTATCAACTGCTAGAATGTGCAAGAGGATGGCTTATGTGGCAAAAAAAAAAAAACAGCTTCAAAGGAAGTACCAGAAAATAATTCCAAATACTAGATTAAAATTAGATAGATGAAATCATCCCCTCACTCTCCTGTTCATTTATTATTCACTGTATAGACTATTTTATACACTTTACAGTTATGATAGAACTAAACAAGAAACCTACCTGAACTGTACCAAGAGAAGCAAACCAAAATCCAATATTTCATATTCTTACCAGTATTCCCAATGAAGCTTTGAACATTCTTGTCATCTTCTTTCCTGAGTGAGTCAAAAGATCTTTAAAATCCCAAATCCCTAACCCTACGCCCAAGTCAATCTATATCTATTTCTACTACCTCCTGCACTGGCACATTCACCTGAAGTAAAAGATAGTCCTGCTCCCTATTTAAACGCTATTTCAGCGTTTCCTACTCAAACGCTCAGAAGGTAAACATTTTTCCGTGTGAAGCTCCTGCCCCAATAATGAACCCTCTTACAATTCTTGCCATCCTCATCCAAAATAATGTCAGCTGGGCCTGTTCAGTATTTTACTGCATGCCACAGGGTGTTAATTGTATCAAGACAATACAACTTTTTTGGAACGCTTTGCACTCGTAATGTTTCCCTTCTCACTTACTCAGGTTTGACTATGCACAGCTTCAGAAAAAAGAACATCATATGAGGGGCGTTCAAGTCAAACTATGATTTGATGGTGCAGAATAAGAGAATACAGTTATTCTGTATAATCCCCAGTTGCACTAATGTGCTTATTCCAGAATTTCACTCATATTTGGATACCACCAAGGTAGACAGTTTTCTCAGTAGGCCAGAGGAGCCATGATCGGATTGCTTGTTTCATGTGTGAAAACCTGGCGCCCAAACATTTGGAAATGGCTTGGACCAAGGTCATGACTATACAGTATGCAGCAACTGGATGTATCATAGCCAGTTCTAGTAATGTGATGTTGGTGAATGATTGTGTGTACAGTTCAATAATGAACTCACAGACAAATGTGTCTCTTCTGTAAGTTATCCATCGATTTTCAAGAATCGGATGTTCTACAGTACTTGCTGAATATTCATTCGCGGATGTACAGGTGATGATGTGCAGCCTTCTTTAAACTGTTTGCATCATTCAAATGATTTGCTGTGGCTAAGAGTCTCATCCCTGTACTGTGCTTAGGGATGTGTTTTGATGATTATGGGTTCGGTATCCTATAGCAAATGGTTATAAGGAAATGGTTTTGGTTAAAATGGTGCATGCTTTCAAGATATAATAATCTAATATATACACGTTAAAAAAAATTCTAACCCAAAACCCACAGAAAGAAAGTATTAACCCAAAACAACAAGAAAACCACACACCTGGCAACCGTGCCAATATCCACAAATAAATTACAAGATGAAAGAAATCCCTGTGCATTATGGTACTTTTGTACTTCTACCCTGGACTGGGTAATAAAGCAGAGAACTGTCCAGGGAATATGATGGTCCAGTGACAAACATGACAACATGTCTCCACCAGAAACAGTGCACTACATGACAACTAAGGAGATAATTCAACCTTGTCCAAACTCCTTAGCTTTATAGGGTCCTTAGCTTTACCCCACTAAACCAGGCTAACTTGTAAAGCGCACGCTAGTCAGAGCGCTATGTTTGCCAAAGGCCCTGCTGTGTTAGTTGTTTTTCAGAGCACTTTGTCCTCAATCTGACATGCAGAACTCCAGCTTCTCGGAGCTGTGAAGGGTTCTAGGGTGCTAAATCCCCAGAGCCTCCAAGTCTGACCGAATTCCACTGGCGAGAGCTTTGCTTGTGTTGGAGGTTGAGCACAAATCAAGCGAGAAGACCAGGACAGATAAGATGACTCTGCACACGTCAGAAATGTTCTTTTATTTCCACACAGAGAAGGTTAGACATGTGCGACAGCCATTCTTTATTGAGTCTGTGTGTCTGTAACTCCGCACATCCACGAAATACAATCTAAGTTGTGGTTCTGGGTCACTCTTGGACTCGGTGTTCTTTATTTGTTTGATTCTGCTTAAACGATAAGCGTGGTGGAATACGGAAATCTATAAGGCTTTATGCTTATAAGGAAATGCACTTCCACGAGTGTTGGTGTGGAACTAGTCTGCTTGCTATCAAACTGCAGAATAACCTCGGTTTAAAGGCACTTTAACACAGTCTTAAACAAAATAAGATGATGGTGACCTTGGACTTGCCAGTTCTTTAGTGGAATGGCACATTTTTTGCCGTTTGCTAATCACAGCCGTTTGCCAATTAAACAAACACAAACTGACCATATTAGTACTGAGCTATTTAGGCTTTTCTAAATTTACATTTATAAATCCCTTGGAAAGGCGAACTGCTCTGTTCCGTTAGTATGATGCACTTGAAACAACACGCTCGAATTATCACGACCCTTTAATGTCTATCATCGCACAAACAAAACATTCCACCAACGATCAGTGAAAATGAGCACTATAATGAAGGAACAATACTCAGCAGCTCACAAAAAGATTCCCTTTTAAAGTTTCATGAACAATTCAATGATCAAGCAAACAGGGTCTCGAATTTGGGTGACTGATTTCATGTGTACAATAGTGAAGCATTAGTACAATAGTGAGACTATTTTTAAGTGGATCAAGTGGAGAAATGAAGAGAAACTTACAAGATTTATGAGGTTTACTCTCCTCCCTTTTGGCTACATACTGTAGTACCGGCAATGATTTAATGATCCCTGCACATCACCAAAACAGGGAAGAGGAACAAAGTTTTATGTTCAATTACAAATTTATTGCAAATGATAAACTGTTTACATGCCCTAACATAAAGGCATGAAAAAAACATTGTACACAAATGGACTGTATTAATGATCGATTACTGTATGTAAGCACTGACAACCTGAAATCGTTTGGAAAATGGAAAATAATTTTAAAATGTTTAAAAAATGTATGTTTTTTCCCCCCATAAATATTACTATGAATATATATATATATATTATCTCATAAAAGAACTTTAATGTACAGTCTTTAGATTATTATCTTGACTGCAATAATGTACAGTGTTTCATATTATTTCGTTTTTTTCTCATAAAACCCAGAGCATTTTCAGCCATTTTATTTGCATATACAGTACAGTATAGAGTGACATCCTTTATGATGACCTGAATTTTATTTTAACCAAATTATAAAAACATGACTGAGCAACAAAAAGTCAAAAATGGGCCATATAGACCAAAGATTTGCACATATACACATGAGCACGTGTGGTTTGGTGGTTTTCAGCTTTTTCTATAACCATATAATAATAATAATAATAATAATAATAATAATAATAATATGCTCATTTTGAGTGTTCTACATTTTTGCGACATCATTCCTATTTTCCAGTAGTGGTAAAATGTACACATTATAAAAGTAATGATAACCTTTGTTATACCTGACATATCCAAATCCATATCCAGTTTGATGTCTGAAGCCTCTCTGTGAACACACACCGGCAAGCTATATGTCCATGTAAGCACATATATATATATTTTACTCATCATCAGTATGTGCTGGTTGAGTTTTAAGGGTTAAATATACAGTACAGTATGTAATAAGCCCTGTAAGATTCTTTTTTGTTTTATCTTGGTTTTATCATTTGTAAACTGCCTTCTGTAGCTACCGTAGAATCTTCATTTGTTCTCTCTACTGTATCTATTTAAATTATGTCATTTAAATTATGTAAATTTAAAACGCCAGGATTTCACTTGTGGTTGAGATGCATGTATGAAGATGCATGAAACCCAGCAATCATTTGGACGTTTGATGAGCATTGAAATGTCGTCGCTTCAACCCGTCCCATTCCGTCATGGCTGAAAAATAGTTCCAAAATTACAGTTGGACAGACGTGTTTGACGTTATGTGATTCACAACAGCTTTCATCAATGGTCACCGATCGTCCAAATGTTGTTATATTGAACAACACTTAGCTAAAAGTCAAAGTAACACTTATATTTGCAATCCTACCGCGACTGTTTCTGGCCAGGGACACGACGTTGCCGTCGGACCAGTGTTTGCTGGGAATGCATCTCAATTCAGGAGAGTCAGTAGTGATAGCAGTACTCTATTCATCGTACAAAATGTGACTACATGAATCGTTTTTATACTGTACATATAGTATAGGCTGTGTTTTGGGGGGTGTGGGGGAATGAGGATGGTGTTACAAGCAAACACAACTTCCAATGAATCCTACCCTGAGATAAGCCTGTAGAAGACAGACATCGCTGCAGACTCCAGAACTGACAAAGACGACGGAATTCAAGACTCTTTAAAGGTCAGCGGCGTCTTTGTTCTTCGGTTCAGATCGTCCACGCCAGCTATTGATATTTACACGGGGAAGCCGATAGTGAAATTTCGCTGATGTTTCCAGTCATGGTCCTCGTCAGAGGCCTAGCTAAAGTCTTCAGAAATGCACTCCTGTATCGTGTCACGTAAATGTTTGTCTGTTGGAATGCACTGCTGTGCATCACCACATTGCCTGTGCTTTTCCATTTTCACCGGTTGCGAAAGGTCATCTGAAGCGTGCTGTTTCTCACTGATGCTTCATCTGGCTAATTACCTTGCTCATGGAAAGTGTTTGTGTATACAACTTAATCACACAGCCATACACACGCAGAGTGCAGCCAAGTTCTACTCTTGAATAGAAAGATTTCATTTACTGTTTTAGTGGCTGTCAAACACAGGTTTTCATCGCTTACAGAGAAATACAATGTGAAAACTAGATTACAACTCAATGGGTAGGGTTTTTTTTTTTTCTTTTCTTCTTTTTCCTGCTTTTTTTTTTTTTTTTTTTCTAAATTAAACAGCAGCTTAACCGTTGCTATTTCTGAGCATTAATATGTGTGTGATTCCTTTCCATGCAGACAAGCTTGAAATATTTAAAACTTGGTTACTTAAGCATGCATGTTCAAGTCCATCAAGAAATCTGCGCCTAACAAGTGAACTGATTGACAGCAGGGATTTTTGTACTTTGATGATTTAAGCTCAAGGCTTGTTACAGTCACCTTACCAGAACGACACTGAGTGGAGTAATCGGCTTGGAGTTGAGGTCATTCTGGAAGGGTTGGAGGCAGATAGACAGACGAAGTGAGCCTTTAATGATAGGAATAATCTGGGAATGTTCTTGGTGCCACTTGTCATTACGATCACACTGCTGCTGCTTCCTAAAGCCATTCCACTCTGCGTATTCAAGTACATTAGAAGTGAAGGCAGATTACTTCATCAGTTAGAGATGGAGTCTGAGGGCTCGGTGACTCACAGACAGTGGACATACATGAGTCACGCACTTACAGCACTTTATAGTGTAATATTTATAATTGTCATACAAAGTGGATAAATATCAGCTTAAATAAAGGTCAGTTCAAAAGGCTAACAGTCACGATGAGGCTGTCCAAATTTCCTGAGTAACTCCCTCCTTGAGTTCCTATTGCGGACAAGCCAAAACTAAAGCAAAGCGAGTAAACATTAGAATATCAGGTCGCTCCACAACCTTTCAGCCATGTTAGCAGTTAAGAAGAATGATATCCTAATATCATATCTATCAGTATGCATCATTGTACCAGCGATGTTCAAGTCAAACCAGGACTTGTGATGATGTAAAACTGATTGACTTTTACAGAAGACTTCGAGCACGGTATGGCGATGAGACTCGTCGTCGCAGTAAAATATTTCGACAGTGCCGACATTTTAAAGAAAGCTGCGAGTCTGGGAATTACAATCCCACGACCCACTGCGGTCGTTCCCGTGAACGTTCAGCGAGTGGAACTCTTGATCCTTCAAACTCGACAGATAACTTGTCACCAGCTCCAGATTTTTCCGCATGTTTGGGCCATTTAAGAATCTCTTGGGAGGCCAGTGTTTCAGATGTGAAGCCGTGACCATGGCTCCGGCGTACTGAGAAAATCTGCTACTTTGATGGGATCCCAGCACTAGTAAAATGCTGGGATAAGTGCATTAGTGTAGCAGGGGATTATAAGGAGTAGTTACAGTATAAAGGTAGTTTTTACTCTCATAATTGTGTTCTGTTATTCTGCAAAAGTCCCGGTTTGACTTGACTACATTCATATTAGCTTGCTTGTTTCTATGGTAACAGCTCATGCACGCGGACTTGCACAACAGACCCTCCATACAATCTAAAATAATATCATCTGAGACGATAAACATATTTTTCATGTCCTGACCAAGAATGAAAAATGTATCCTTGTCAGTGTGGTGATGTTTGATGTTTTTAAGGAGATATTTCTGGAAGCACATTCAAATGTCAGTACGTTTTAACAGTCATGCTGCATTGCAAAGTTTCCAGAAACAGTGTTTCTGTGTTCCCTGTTTGAATTGAATACCCGTCATATTTGCTTCTCCAATATATACAGTTAGGTAAACAATACATCATTTGCGTTTGTGTTGTTTTTGGTTTACAGTCACCTTTAATACAGTGATGTCTGTGTCAGTGTGGGTTTCCTTCAAGGTATCAGATATGCCCCCAGATATGCAAATGTACAATGCGTATTCTGAGACACGGTCCAGATTCTCCATCGCCCTGACCAGGATAAAGCAAACGAATGGATGAATGAAAGCAAAAAACTAGCTATACTTTTTTTTCTTTTTTTTGACTGAGACGACGTCTAAATTTTTTTATCATCGTCCTTGTTCGACAAAAGCCTGAATGGCCTAAATGTTTCAGGCAGGTGTTTAGATTTGTCCAAGCCTCTGCAGGTGTGCTCTGTCAAATCCTGCTCAGACTCAGACTGACTCTGAGCTGAAGGCAGACTGTGGGCTTCCTGTGATAAGACATTTTTGTACAAATATGACTCGAATATACAGTATATATATTTTATGTCTGTTAATTACTCTGCTCTAAATAATAGCCATAGGGAGTAATAGATCTTATAAACAGTAATCAGTTTTACCCAACATCTGTTCTGTGATGAAAAAATCTTAATTGTTTTATCTAACGTAATTAAACCAATTAGACTGATTTTTCCACGTAAGCCTGAAAAGCAATTAAGAAAGTCATCTAAGATTAAAAGAAACATGTGCAAATGCATGAATGGAAATTCATACGAAAGATTCCAGGGAGGTCCCCTGTGTTTTGCTTGTGATGGGTATGCTGCGTTAAAGGTTGTCACACAAACCTGAGGAGAAGTACACCCACTATAAACTTTCCGGGAGCTTTTTAAACACTGCCTGTGCCAGCCCGGAGAGCTAGAGGCGAACCAGGGAGCTTGAGCAAAAATGTCACGCACATACGCACACTGGCTCTCATGCTGCTTGCCAGCCACACTAGAGATTATATGGTTTCTTTGTATTTATATTACCTTATGTATTTAGAATACACAGCTTCTCTTTATTTTCCAAGTTAAACACATGCGGCATTATTCATGGCGATGAACGGGGACCTGTAGTGTACCAGGATGATTTGTGGATACTCAAAGGCAGCCTGTGACGAAGGCTGTGCCACCCGAGGTTAAAGCAGGACAAAGCAGCAGAGGATCGGGGCACTTCAGTGTGACATCTGCGTTCCTCACAGGACCAATCGAAACTAAACGGAGCACGCTGTATTGACGCCTCACAGTCTTCTAGTGCTGCAAATAGTGTAGGCCACATAAAGTTCCATAATGTTCTGAAATGTCTCCCTAAAGAGTTAATGTACAGTAGTAGAAATCTGCAGAGATGAATGTGAAAGGGGTCAATACACGGTGTGCTGCACAAGGTTGCAGAGGCCATGGTCAGAAGGACTAACTCATGTAGATCTCACCACACAGCGAGAAGAACAGAACATACCTCCCAGTGTTATTTAAAAAAAAAAAAAAAAAAAAAACCCAGATTAGACAGACTAAAAAAAAAACTGAGGACAAACATACCAGGCTTGATGTGCTTGCTGGCATGGCCTTTAGAATCTTGTTGAACTGAGTGCTCAGACTAATTGACACTCAACGCTGCCATTATTCCCTGCTACTTACAGGACAGTATATAGGTTCGCAGCTCTCACAGCCATGTGTTCTGTTTACATGGAATTGATTTCATTGATAAAGGGTACCAAACGCTTTCTAAACCAAAGTGGAAGTCCTGCTAGTAACATTACTCTCACAGACTTCCTGGCTTACTTAAGTTAGCTAATATGCAGTGTGTCCATCAACTCAGGATTCTTTTAAATGCCTACATCCTACTACAAAACAATTAAACAATTTTCCCTGCTCATTTAGAAAAAAAAAAATTCTTGATGCAAACAGTACTGTAACCAATGTCTCAATGAGGTCTATATTACAGAAACTAACTGACTAACTACCGCATATATACCGCTTTATCCTGTATACAAGGTCTCGGGGCGGGTGGACTTTAGTTTATCCCAGGAGACTTAGGACACTCTGGACGGGGTGTACAGGGCGCACACATACACATACACTCATTCACACACTACAGGCTATTTTAGGAACGCTAATTAATATAATCTGCATGACTTTGGACTGTGGGAGGAAACTGGAGTACCCGGAGGAAACCTACCAAGCACAGGGAGAACATGCAAACTCCATGCACAATGCACACAGTCCCCGAGGCGAGAATCGAACATAGACCCTGGAGGTACAAGACGATATTACAGCAACCTCATGGATAATATATGACAATCCTAAACAAGTACACTGATTACTCTCACTCGCTTATTTATTCTCTATGCAGCTTTTCCTGTTGGGTTGGGGCGGCGCCAGGAGTCTATCCCAGGGGACTCGGGGTACACCCTGGACAGAGTGCACATTTATTACTAATTATTAATCCCTGTGTTGTTATTCTTACATTCTCCCATAAAATGAAAATGCCCAGCCTCCAGTTTTGACATTATAATTGTATAGGGTTAAATAACAGGAAATTAGGGGCACTGCTTGCTCAGTGGTGGTCTTCTCACTTCCAGCCACTTAAAGCAGGGCATATACAGTCCCATGCCAAGTTCGGATAAAAATGGGAGGGCTGCGTCATGAAGGCCCACTGTGGCATCCCCTTAATGGGAGCAGCCAAAAGAACAACAAATAGCAGAAAATTGAGGAAATAATGCACCCAAACATTCACATATTATTTCAAACATGCAAATTCTATGCACACAGACCCCAAGGAGGAAATCAAACCCAGAGGTGTAAGGCGACAGTGATAACCACTAAGTCACAGTACTGCCTTAGTCTAATCGATCTAATAAATAACTGAACTACTATAATACACAGCTGTTATTAAGCAAACTTGTGAAAATCCTGAATTCTTTTGCAACAAAACAAATAAACAGATAAATCACAGTAATTTACAAGAACGTGTCAAACATTTTTGTTTTATTGTCCATGTTTTAACTTAAACAGATAAGAGAGCTTATTTCCAGAAGGTAGCTACACTATCTACAGCATACAGTACTGTCTAAAATCTTGCGTCACCCATTGCTTCTTCATATTTTGCTTCCATGTATTTCTAATTTAGTCTTAAAGGAATAGTTCAGCAAGGAGTTTTTGCTCTCATTTCCAGTCCTGGCCCCGAACTGACCAGTTTCAGTGGAATGTTTTTTTTTTTGTTTGTTTTTGTTTTTTGAAAGTCACAAAGTGACCTATGAATCATTCAAGCATAAAAAAAATCTAACTTTAGGCACAGGCCAATGAGAACAGGTGCAGGTGATGACAGACGATCAGGCTGGTGAGTAGTGTACTGGTGATACTGAATGCTGAGTGGTTGGAACAGACGAGAGGGGAAATGAGGCTGCTGCTGAGGTCGTTATATAAACAACCAATTTTTAAATGATATCTTTAGGCACTTTGCAGCAAAACCTGTTGCAGCAAAAGATCTGTTCCCATTTCTTCAGTTTAATTTACGTACTTTAATTTAAGTAAATTTGACATCCCTGAATTTCATTTAAAGGAAAATGAAAGACTTTTGCACAGCATGAAAATCTAAAACCATTCTAAACCTCCTAAGATACAGACTTTGGTGCGCTCGTGCCTACTGTATTTATACAAGCAGCTGATAGTTAGTGATACAGTTTGTAGTGGATTTTTTTTCATTGTTTAGGGATATGTCACTTTTTAACATATCAAAGCATTTAAGTGATGAATAGCAGTGATATTACAAAGGACAGCTAAAACTTAATACTTCTAAATAGTTTGGTAACAAAACTGTTTGAGGCTCATGTACAAGGCGAAGAACAAGGCGGCATGGTGGCGTAATGGTCGCCACTGTGGCCTCACACCTTCTCCCCTTGCTTGGTGGGTTTCATCCAGGTACTTGAGGTTCCTCCAACAGTCCACAGGCATGCATATTACACTAACTGGCATTTCAGAATTCCTCTTAGTATGTGAGTGTGTGTGCTTAGGTTCCCTTTGACGGAGTCGCACCCTGTCCAGGGTGTATCCCACCCCATGCCCTAAGTACGCTGAGATAGACTCTAGGCTTCCCACAACCTCGAACAGAACAAGCAGTCGAGAGAATGAGTGGGTGAGTAATACTGTAAGAACGATCCAGGGCAACCTATTGCACACAGAAATGTTACAAGTTTACTGTATAATGCATGAAACTGATGTAATGCCATATTCAATCTCTGTCAGCTGTCCTTCTACTTGATTTGATAACGCATGCTAAGTTTGTCTATGTTTAATTTTTCCTTTACACACATTACAGAGTTAATGATAGGGTCAGATATCTCAGTGGTTAAGGAATTGGACTACATTTTGAAAGGTCTGAGGTTCAAATCCCCAGACCACCAAGTTGTCCCTTTGAGCAAGGTCCTTAACCCTCAACTGCTCAGATCTTTAAAGATGTAAGTCGCTCTGGATAAGGGCGTTTGCCAAATGATTCACCTTATTTGTTTTTGTTATATTGGGTATATTTTTCTGATGACCAAACCAAAAAAAAAAAAAAAACACATCTGATGCACAACAATCAAATCTTAAATGAATGACAGTCCTGCAAGCCCATTTACACCAACAACCCATGATTACATCACAAACGTAATACCTACAGTATGTACTGGCCCTGGCACTGAGCATTCAAACTTGATGTCTTTTTAATGATTTTGGACTGATGGGTTTATACGCCTGTTCTTTGGCATCACTTTTAGGCTACATCTGGCAAGCTGAGAGAAACTCGCTGATTCTCTTTTCAGCTAATATCCTTAATCTTTCTTGGCATCTCTGCTCATACAAGTGTCATGTTTTTACTCTTGGGAATTTAAGCTATTTTTCTGTTGAACATAAGCACAAGGAGACTTGGAATTTCTTCCTTTCTTCCTCTCTTCCTTTCTCTTTCGTTCCGCCCAAGAGTTGATTAAGTGCCCGAGTTCAGTGACTCTTTCTAAAGGATGTGGGTGCTGATTATTAAATAGTGTTAAATATTTTCATCCTGCACAAGTAGTGCAGCTGTGTTTCTAAATGCGCGTTGGCTAAAGAATACTATAATGTCCGTATGACGTCAATCAGAGAGGAAAACTTGAATGCTTAGCGATCTGTGATACAGTCGGGACAGTTGACTTGGAAAGGATATTATGGAGGGTTTGACTTGGTGTCGTGTAGATTCGCGAAATATTAACCCTAAGCTAAATATACTCTCTATGCATCTATTATGCAATACGGACTTAAATAAATAAATAAAAAAACAAAGCATAAAAATGTTTCCTGTATTGCCTGCTACAGTACAATTATATAATATAAATGCTCGCACTGCTGACTGATTATTTCATGAGCAACATAAGGGTTCGGTTTCGTGTGGTCGGGGTTCAGAATGTCATGAAATAAAACTAAATACTTTATGCTTTTTTAGTCTACACCCGAACTTTAAAAGTGGGATTAAACAAAGACTGTAAATTCCGAATCAAACAGTAATCAAAAGTTATTAAACAAATCCATGCACATGAACTCCCCCCCCTCGCTTTTCTGTGTTTGTTTGGTTGTTTAACCGACCAACGTATTAGACATCGGTTTACATAGCTAATCTTCTACAAGTTACAGCTTTAATCTGTCTGCATTCATCACTCATAAATAAACCGTCATTCATACAGTCATAAATAAAGTAAAAGTAACAACAAGTGTCATTTAAACAGAACTTCAACAGGTGGCGCGGTATGCGAACGGGTGAGAGCTTGCTTATAATACGAGTGCCAGTGTTGCCCATGCTGAAGACGGGAGTATCTGTAGCATGAATGTACAGTAACTGTAGTCAAGCAAATGTCTGATTCGATGATTTTATCCCACTCACAGGATAGAACAATTATAAACATGGATGTAAATGAACTGCTTAGCCACGCAGGGAACTTATAGTGAAAAATAACAAAACAGAAAGCATTTTAGATGATAACATGCTACTTTACTGGACATGACCTTCGAACCCGGAGCCTGTTGACTTTTACAACCTTGTCTTGTGTGTCACTTGACAGTTGACTGCTGTAGTTCTCTCAGCTTAGCCCCAGCTTAGCAAACACTTGTGTTATATTTTCCATTAGAAAAACCTGGGGTCACCGGTATGTCTGCCTCTGCTAGCCAAAACCAGATGGGGTTTTCCTATAAACAAGTGTACAGGGAATATTTATACAGTCTATGGCACCTGACGCCATAACACTCATGACATTCTGTTTAGTAGCCAATGTTGCCATAAGTCACTTTAGAGAATTAAGTAAATATTTTCAATATAGCCATGCTATTGTTTATTATAGAATGGCAAAAGCTTTAAATCTTGCCAAATCCTTTTTTTTTTTTTTAAATGTCATTTAATAACAGCTTGTCCGGTGATGTGCGCTGTTTTTTAGTGCCGGCACCTTTTAGTCGCGCGGGGGTCTATTTACTCTGAGGTAGATGCTCAGACACAGTCACCTCTGATGCATGAAGTTTGGAACTTATCACACAAACCATCACAGCCGTGCTTTAACTTTTCACCCCTAATGCTCATAAAACCTCTGATTAGTGCATTTGCACCTCATTTGTTAAAGACGTCACCCGCGAAATTTTACGTTTACATTCCGTCTGATTATCACCTGTCATCTCGCTCAGTCCAGCCTGTTCCTTTGTTTCAGGGGACATTTGTTCCTTGAGTACAAAATGGGCTACTTCGAACTATGCTTGTTTGAACTAAAGGTGAAGTGTTCTTTATGTTTTAGACATAGCGATATATATATATATATATATATATATATATATATATATATATATATATATATATATTTTTTTTTTTTTTTTTTTTCCATTAACTATAAGCATTTGACATGTTGTTGATATGTGGCAGGTCAGGATTGTTATATAATAATTGGTGAAACGTTCCTGGTGTTAATTCCTTGTTAAAGTCATCCTGGAAGTCCTGGAATAATCCCAACATAAATAAGGAAAGCAATGAAAACCTCCCATAAATTTGGCCAGGGCTCAACTCAATTGGTGGTCAGCAAGAGGGGGGAAAAAAATGTGCAACGTGAGAGAAGGGGAAGATGATTAAAACTGACAGAAGGAAAGAAAACACGGCGCACGAGGCTGCCCCAAAATAATTTATCAATGAAAGCGGCCTCCTGCTGACAACGGCTGTTTGGAGCAGCTTTGTTGTAAACCTAATTACTTTTTACTATTCTATTCTGAAGCAGACCACCCTGGGAAGCTGAAGCGTGATTAAATCAGTTGCCCTTTTTATAATACTGCCTCGCGCACCCCACAAGTCAGATGTTAAGATCTGCGCTCTCTCTCGAAGGCCGGTATGCAGAATTTACAGTGATGACATTATGGATACTGTAATAAGCTTCACCAATACTCATGAATTCCATCCTAACTCTCAAATTATGAGCATGAGTGCGCGTCGCATAGTCGAAGATGTTATCTCAGACTTTGAAGATGCTTCTGTAGCTGCACTAATCTGAATGGCATCGTTTCTTAGCCGGAGATTGTCCTACATATTCTGCGCTTTGGCATGCATCTGGCACGCTTAATCATCGAATCCTGGCTCCTAACTTGTCACCAGAATATAAATTGCCAGGATTCCATCTGAGAAAGGCTTTTTAAAGTCCTGCCCATCAGTTAAGACATCATTAAAGACTTGCTCCAGAAATAAAAAGACGAGGTTCGTCATGCGATCTCAATCTGTTTGTCTTTATAGAGGCGGTTGCTTTCTGCGGTAAGGAATTAGTTTACTGCATTATTACTGCATGTTTTATTTATTAACCGTCTATGATCCACAGGTTATTCAGTAGTGTTAGGTTTGTCAGCAACTTGAATTAGGGATGGTTACCATTTTGAGATTTTAACTTACAGTATAGCATTCTATTTGGCTTCTTTTTTTTTTTTGGTTGACCAACGTGATTGTTTTTCCACCCAAGAATTTGTCACAACCATAAAGAGGTTCTTAGGGAGCACACTACTGTCAGATAGAACATAGCAGGATTAACTATATGTTATATTTCTTGTTGTTATTCATCTTAAATTGTACTAATCGGATAAAAAGAATGGACGGTACTTTACAGCACTTGTAAAACAGTTCTGGAAGGTGTAAGGCTGCTCCTTTGCATGCTTTTATTTATATTACATACTCTAACACTAATACCGCCATCACTCATCAGAAACGTTTACTATAATAGCAAGATTACTTAGTATCCCAAACGTGCCATAAATTACAACCAACGTTTTGTTAACATGAATATTTTTATGTCTATGAGATTTTTACGGGTGAATTAATGTTTTTTAGTCATGTACAGTAAATGGCTTCAAAAACCATAGCTTATTAAAGAAAACAGAGATGTGTGTTTGTAGTGCCTCATGCGGTTAGTGTCTGTAGATGATGTACTATACATGCAGAGGTCTTGGCTTGTGTTAGAAAGAGCGAAGGCCTCGTTTTTCACTGGGACACATTGAGGGGGCTCTCAAAGCTACTGGATTGTGAGCGTGTGTGTGCGTGTGCGTGTGTGTGTGTGTGTGCTGTCCAGAAGAGCAGGCTTTCGCAAGGTCTGTACTTTGTAAATTCTGTAAATTAATAAATTGGCTGGTGAACTAGTAGTGAGATACGTTTGTGGACTTTAAGTGAGCTTATACTTCATAAATAAACAGAACCACTCGAGTTGCTGCTGAATGTCTTCCGGCTTAAGTGGATTTTAATAAAAATCAACAGAGCGCTCCCCCATAGCCGAGCCATGTTCTCCAACGTGGTTGGAAATGGAGGTCAACGTACAGTGTAAAGACCAAGAACTGCCCCTAATCTGACATCGACTGAATGTTTATTCAGTGGAAATATATTACGCTTGGTTTACTGTCATGCTGTCATCAAGCAAATGTAAAATGACACACTGCTGCCGTTACAACTATGCTAAACATGGCTGGTGTATCCTGACAAGTGTGTTTTGGCAGGAGGACAAACTGTGGGTGATCTGAAGGGAAGAGGAGCACGACTGAGGCAATGATTGCGGCGAAGGGCAGTGAGCAGAGGCTCGGACAGAGCCGTACCGGCACTGAGACGGACTCCAGGAACATGGGAAACCCCAGTGCCAATACCGAGAGCGGCTCAAGGAACGTTGCCAACTGCAACACCAGTGTGGAACAGGGCTCCAGGAACAATCGCAGCTCCAACAACAGCACCAGTCAGAGCTCTAGGATCCTGGGCAAATCAAACAGCAGTGCTCAAAGGGGTTCCAGGTACATGGGCAACTGTAACACTAATGCTGAGAAAGGATCGAGGAACACAGGAAACCAGACCTCTAGTGCTGAACAAGGCTCCAGGAACATGGTGAATCACAACATCAGTCCTGAGAAGGGTTCAAGAAACATAAGTAACTGCAACAAACAGGCCTCATCGAAAGCATCGGCACAGCCACAAAACAACGGCGGTGAGTAGAGGCACTAGTACTCGCAGAGCTGTTAAAATCCAGGCCTGAAGGGCCAGTGTCCAGCATAGTTTTGGGATTCAGCTAATCTGTTAATGTCCAGGTTCAGTGGGTGTGTCTGGGAATTATAAACTGTGCTGGACACTGACCCTCTAGGAGTGGATTGAACGGCTCCGAACTACATAGCATATGAGAAATCAAAGAAATTTTAATATGTTCAAAGTTTATTAACATGTCACTCTGTTCATGATGAAAAAAGTGAATAAATATATTTATTTATATATATATATATTTTTTTTTTCATTTTCTCTGAAAGTGCTTAAATAAGGGGAATCAAACAATACTTTTCATTGTTTTTGGGGTATATACTGTCACGGGTAGGTTGTAACTGGGAATTTGTTTGTGTTGCAGCTTACAGCTTTTTAGCCATAAGATCAATACATTAAAATTACATTAATGGTCCTTATGATAAAATTATGGACTTTAATGAATTTCAAAGGTATTACGATGTTACGTACAGTATGTACGAACCTGGCAACAAGGAAAAGTTCTGTTTTTTTCCTTTTTCTTTAATTGTGTATGTACATATTAAATATAATAATGTATATGATGCATTGGATGTGCTGTTTTACTTTAGGCAAGGCCTATTGTAGCTGTAGTTTATGTTAGCTATATAAATAACTAGTTACATAAGGTTCTAAACAACACTTACAACTGCATTGCTTGGATGTTGCCTACTGTATAAATCCATCATATAAGTGCAGAGTTTTCCAACCAAGCAGTTGCACACTAAACTAATTCCACAATCAGTGTAAAAGATTGCTAAAGGTCTTGTTCTGGAACGATAAGTTCGTGCATGGAACAAATGCACTGCTGTTGTTTATCATCTTTTCTTCTCAGTTCACTTTGTGCCGGCCTGTCTTTAGGGATTGGATTTAGAGAAGAGTTTTGGAGCGAGGTTTAGATGAATGGCTTTGAATAGAAGGGAAGGAATTGGAAGTCTGTTTTGGTGGAAGTCACTTAGAGTCATTTAGAGTTGCTTTAGCAGAGTTTACTTCAGAATCCTAGTAGCTTATTAATTTTGCAATTACAAAGTTGTGCAAGTGTGAATATAGAAAACTTCATAAGCACAAGGACAATAGTGTTGCTAGGAGACATGACTGTGAAGTCTTCCTTGTATCAGTTAATTAAAATTCAGTGTTGAATTAAATTTTTAAGCATGCTGCACTACACATTTTTTTTTTTTTTTTTTTTTGCATTTTTTTCAACATACATACCAGGTAAATAGGTGAGCATGCAACATGTTATTCTCAAGGCCACATACTGTATAAAAAGAAAAAGAAAAGTTTTAACATTTTATTAGGACCATCTGATGGGTAATCCTTGCTTAGGTCTGGGCTGCTTCTTGACTTTAGAGGCTAATCACACCCACCTAAATGCCACTCAAATCACAAGGTTTTTAGAGGTTGAAAGTATTTCTGGAATCCAGCGATGCAAACTGTATTTTTAGAATGATGGATCTTTCAGCTCTCAACCTAACGGTGAGAGAAATACAGCGTTTCCCACTTCACTTTAAGAGCCGCCTCAGTTTTCCATGATGTCATGTGTGGTGCTTGGGTGAAAGGAAGTAAGGAGAAGAATGAACACAAACTTCAATGTTCTTTTCATTCAGGGTTTTTTTTTTTATTCAGGGTTTAATTATTTTTATCTCTGCAAATGAGCCTAATAGCTAAAGACTTTGACCATGTAGTTTTGTGCGGTTGCCAAAACTCTAAAGCCTGAACGTAAATTGAAGATAAGGCCCCTTACTGTCACAGTCTCGCTGGTTAATGTTATGTAAACTGTCTGGTAATTGAAGGAACTTCTTGTCTTGTATTGTGGAAGAAAGTGACTTGGCCCTCGTCGTGCAGGCCAAAGAACACAAGTTTGCTCCAGAATACTAGTATATGGTGAAAAGAGGAGAGTATGTACTGTGGTAGGGATGGGCAATTGATCAAAAACATAGCGAAACTCGCATTCAGTCTCTCTAATCGACATAAACTTGTCGTGCCGATTCTTTCTTTCTTTTTTGTTTCTATTAATTCTTTTGCCACTGTGTGTGTGTTTACAGTATGTACTGTCCCCTAAATACATACTACAGTGCATATAGTCAAATGAATTTCATTAGAAAAAAATATTCCAGTGCCCAGCTCTAGTATGTAGGTATAAGACACTATAACTAACTGGTTAGTCCAAAGAATATCTGCCTTTACCACTTTTTTGGTAGATTTTTCATAAATGCATTAAGTATAGTGAAATGACTAACTTACTATCTTACTTTAGTAAGACTAACTTACTAGTTAGTAAGACTAACTTACTATCTTACTATCTTACTTACTCATCAAAAAAGGACAGCATTTTTTATTTCCTCTTCTTCTTCTTTCACAGTTGCATCTGTTTACCTTGTGTGTGCTCATGCATTAACTTGAAGATATCAGCTTTTAGCTCTTGGTCTTGGGTCAGGGACTCATGGTTATCCTTATAAGCCTGTAATGTGACCATCTGTGAAAAGAAAAATTTTTTTTTACTAATTAAACAAACTGCGACTTGTCATGTTACTGAGAAACCACAAAGCTCACTGTTCCTGAACATGTTCCTGTCTTTAAAATATACAGTAAACCTCTTCGACTTTCACTGCTAAAAAGTGCTCGCACTGGTGACTCCTTGCAAAAATTCGCATGTTTTTACACATGGTTTTAATCTGCCATTGTCAAAAATCCACCATCCAGGTTTGTTTTAATCAACAGATGGACCATCCAGAGTCGAGAAGTAACCAGCAGTGCTGTATATACTGTATAGTACAGTACAACCGATCTCGACAGGGTTTCCCTGTGGCAGTATATACAGTACAGTACATACTACAACCTACTGAATCAAAGTAAATTATTGTTTGTTGTGCTGTACACTACTAAGTGATACACTACTGTAAATGTGGTGTGAAATGTGTTGGTGGCCTGATGTGTTTAAATAGTCCACATGATGGCATCATTCACACAACAGAGGCCTCGAATGCTTTCATTCATTCATGCTTGGGTTTGTATGACATTTGAGCAGACCACAGAAGGACAGCCCTGAGTTTTTCTGCAGCTTGGGCACCTGCCGTTGACATGTTTTCGACTTACTTTAATCTCCTACATCTGAAGACCTTTCATCTGATTTAAATTCTGTTTAGATTCTGATCCAGTTCGTTGCACAGCAAGCATGTGTTTCAGATCAGAACTAAGTGCCCTTGTCTTCAAATGTGTTACAGTTTTTCAAAATGAATTTTTGTCCAGCAGAGCTCACAAACGTGGGATAATCTGGAGTGGGATAACATGTTATCTAGCCACTGTAAACCAAAGTAGAGAAAAGACTTTTGGTTTTTCAAAGACTGTTCGGCTTCATTTTGTCCATGTGTCATTTAATAATTGCATTGGGGTCTATAGGGGTTAATATAACCAAGCATGCAGTAGGTGTAGGTGTGATAGCCAGGTATCCCCAAACTTTTAGATATACACTTAGTGTATTTTGTATAGTGTAGTTTTGGGTGTTGGAAGCATTGGTGCTTTGGAAAGCTGAATTTGCTCATTCAATTATGCAGCAATGTTCAACAATGAACATGCAGTCTATAAAGCTGGGCAGACCGCAAAGATCTTGAATATTTATGTTTCAGCAGTGATAAGGCTTCCACATGGAACTAATATATTTAGTTTTGGGGTTTTTTTTTCCTTTGTTTTATGGCCATTTCATGCTAACGAAAATTGTTACCTGATCCTATCGTGAAAGTGAAATAGTGCTAAAAGGAAGGCTCTGACAAAACAATTTTTGGCTCTTCCATTCAAACCAACACCTGCCACAAGAAACCCTTTACAGCCTGGCAAAGGCAGAATCTGCTCTGGGCTTCTTTCGTGTGAAGTTCATACAGGGTTTCTTGGTGACTGTGGGTGAGAGATTGCACCCATGTGTTTGAAATTGTTCGGTGAGGCAGGGAGAAAAAAGGATCACTTGATTGGTTATGGAAAAACACAACTATATAAAGACTCTGAATGAAACAAGTGTGATACAAGCTGTTGAAATTGAATAGATAGTAGGTACAGTGCCGTGAAAAAGTATTTGCCCTCTTCCTGTTTTTTTTCTCTTTCATATTTGTCACACTTAAATGATTGCAATCATAAAACAATTTATAATATTACATGAAAATAACTTAAGTAAATACAAAAGGCAGGTTTTAAATGATGATTTTAATTTATTAAGGGAAAAGAGCTGTCCAAACTTACCTGGCCCCATGTGAAGAAGTAATTGCCCGTTTGCTAAATCATGAGTGGACTTTGATTTTTGAAAAGCCACACCCATATCAGTCTGGAAAGGGTTACAACATAATTTCTAGTGCTTTGGACTCCAGTGAACCACGTTGAGAACCATCATCCACAAATGGAGAAAACTTTGACCAGTGGTTAACCCTCGCAGGAGTGGCCAGCCTACCAAAATTACTCCAAGAGCACAACGACAACGCATCCAGGAGCTCATAAAAGAACCCAGAACAACATCTAAAGAACTGCTGACCTCTCTTGCCTCAGTTAAGGTCAGTGTTCATGATTCAACCATAAAAAAAGAAAAAACTCCAAGGCCACTGCTGACCAAAAAGAACACAAAGGCTCATCTCATATTTGCCAAAAATATCGTAATTGTTCCCAAGATTTTGGGCAAATGCTCTGTGCACATCAACAAAAGTTGAAAGTTTTGGAAGGTGTGTGTCCTGTCACATGGCGTAAAACAACAGAGCGGTTCATAAAAAGAACAAGTCAAACACGGTGGTGGTAGTGGGATGGTCTGGCACTGCATTGCAGCTTCAGGACCTGGGCGAATTGCGATAATTGACGGAACCATGAATTTTGCTCTCTACCAGAAAATCTTGAAGGAAAATCATGACCTCAAGTTCATGCACACTTGAGTCATGCAGCAGGACAATGGTCCGAAACATACCAGCAAGTCCACCTCTGTGAATGACTCAAAAAATATCAAATTAAGGTATTGGATTGGCCTAGTCAAAGTCTGGACTTCAGTCTGATTGCGATCGTTAAACAGGCCACTCACACTCGTAAACCCTCCAGTGTGGTTGAATTATTATAATCCTGCATATATTGTGGGCCAAAATTCCTCCACAGCGATGTTATTATTCATTGCTAGTTATCATAAATGCTTGATTGCAGTTGTTGGGTGGCACAACCAGTTATTAGGTTAATTACTTTCTCACATAGGGCCAGGCAGGTTTGGACAGTTTTTTTTTTTTTTTTTCACTTAATAAATGAAATCATCATTTAACTGCATTTTGTATTTACTCGGGTTATCTTTGTATAATGTTACAATTTGTTTGATAATCTCAATCATTTATGAAATAAATAAATCAGGAAGGGGCCAAGACTTTTCCACAGCACTGTAAAGTCATTGGTATACATTTTGAACGCACTGTTAGGAAGATAGGACTTTTTTACATTTGCATTTGAATCGGCAAATGACATTGTTTACCCACGGGTGAAAAACTTAGTGTGGTTCTTTTGATCTCATTCACGATAACATTTATAAACTTTTAGAGTTGATACCTGATATATGTGCAGGCTCTTACACTAAATCCAGTTTATGTTCCAAAACTGCCATGTTTACTCCAGAAAGTCTCGCATCATTTATCAGCTATAAAAAAAAATTAAAAAAATTTTAAAAAACGATAGAGATACTTTGCCAAAGCACACTGCTGATATAATCAGCAGAACAAAAATCAAAACATAATCTTAGGTCCAGGGTTTTCTCATTAAGGAACAGGTGGAATGTGCAGTAATGTATTATGCTTGCTGTTGTTCTGCAGTTCCAGTTCATCCATGAAATTACTCACATGTACATCCAACATTTGATTCGAACTTTGAAGGGAACTGGTAATGAGGATTAGTTGATGGATCGTGTATTCAGGCTATTGGTACCTAAACCTCATGTCTGTAAATATAAATAGGTATTTATGGCCCAGAACATTGGGGAATGAAATGAGATGAAGAGGAAAAACAAACGCTAAATTTGTGTAAAAAAAAGTGAGTGAAAAATATTGAAGGCCACATTTCTGCTGCCCCCTGGGAATATCGTAATTGGTCTCATATTGAGCTGTGTTATAGTAGAATGTTATTTAAAATTACAAAGTTATGAGCTCAAAAGCATAAACAAGACATCATTACTTTTGTTGCAGCACATATGGCATATGTTCAGTTGACCGAACGCTGATAGGTGATTTCGTGGTAAGCTCCGAAATATTCGTTTCCGTGGCCAAGGAGCTGTTCACCTATTAGGAATTTACAGTTGAAGTAGGTTCACAGCTAATAGAAACAAAAGCCATTGTTTTTACACTAGTTCGTTACTATACGCCTATATCTTTAACTCTAAATTCATTTAAAGTCTTGATGAACTTCAGCTTGAAATTAGGGTATACTACTGAAATGTCTTTAATTGGACTTTACTTTATAATAAATTGATACAAAAGTAAATTTGTAAATGATCCTTAGGTTCTCTATCTATATTTGTCATATAACCTTAAGACAATGAGCCCTATACTGTATATTTCATCATGAAATCTAGTGTGTTTTATATTTGGACAGGTAGTATATATTAGTATAAATCAAGGTAAATACAATGACACATTCTATATTCACTGTACATTTGGATGAGCACCAAGCTTACTTCACCTCCATACTTTGAACTATCCATGTACCACTATGACTCTAGCCATCTGAGCAACAATATTTACTTTATATTGGTGACATCCACACTGAGCTGTAAAGACATAGCCTATCTTAATTCATTCATCACTCACAACAGAAGATGATAAGGAGTGTCGACTATAAAATATCCTGCAAAGTCTCAGGAGTGAAGACATGAGCTCATTACATGCGGCGCTCTATTTATAGTGCTCTATTTAACGGCAGCATATTAAACAAAGCGTACAGAGAGTCAATTAAGAAAGCACTCGGCCACGATGACCTGAAAACAGCCCACACAGTTGTTCTGAAACACAGAGTCATGTCATGGAGCGGAGTGTGGGTGCATGTGCGCGAGGAGTAAAGTGCTCAAAGCTGCGGATTTCAGGACCGCAAAGATTAATGAGCGCTTTCTTTTTCCAGGTGTGTTATGTGGATACAAGAGATTTGGTCCTTGAATTTTACCAAGCGAGAAATCCTTCCCTTGGAAATGAAAACAGTAACACAATATATAGGCTTGATCCAGCACAGCTGAAAAAAAAAAAAAAAAAAAATGATGAACAGTCCTTCGAAACGTCATTTTCAAATTTTCAACCTTATACTGGAATTCAAGCATCCAGCTGCAGTGTTTAACTCATGTTTGTATATATATGCAGTCAGGTTCATACATTTTGGATCAAAGATAATGTTTTGGCATTTGGCCTCTGTAAACCACACCGCTGAATTTGAAATGAAATTCTCAAGATGTAAGCGAAGCTCAAATCGTTCAGCTTTAATTCAAGGGGCTTGATAAAAGTGTGGCATTAAACTATTCCAGAATTATAGCCATTTTCATACAGTACACACACTCCTATTTTGGAGGGTTCATAAATAATGGACCAAATGACTGACAAGCAGTTGCATGACCAGATGTGGTCCGTTTCCTCATTACTCTGCGATTAATCAAGCAGATATGAAGCATAGAAGTGGTTCTGAGTGTTATACTTAATTTGGGTAGCTGTTCGCTTGAACTCTAAACTCTCTGAGGTCCAAAGACTTGTCTGTGCAGGGAAGGAGGCCTTTGGGAGTGGCCAATACAACTGTTTGGGACATGTTTGAAAAGAGGGAATTAACTGATAAGCCCAGTTAACATCAAAAGGGCCTGGAAGAACATGGAAGACAACTAAAGTAGGTGACAGAATTCTGTCCATGGTGAAGAAGAACCGATTCAAATTGCAGATGAATAATGACCCAAAACATACAGTGAAAGATAGATACACAAGGCAAATCAATGTGTTACTGGGTATTTTTCAATAACCAAGTCAGTCAGCTGACACACTTTTCACTTTTCGTTCTTTATTTTCGTTCTTTATGTTCACTCCATTCACACAATTCCATATTTTCTATTGTACAGCTAGGTTTTTCTTATTTTTCTTTTTTTTTTCTTATATATATTTTTATATATATTTTTTTCTTATATTTTTATTTTTTTTCTTATATATTTTTAAATATTTTTTTCTTACAGTTTATATTTTGTATTTGTATTATACAGATATTCTATTCTTTCTTAGTTCAATTTATTCTTTCTTCTTAGTTAAATTTACTCATATATATATATATTTCTCAAATTTACTTTTGTTTTACTATTTATTTCCTATATAGATATTAGATAAGTAACTTAAGTCTTGTTTTAAGGTCAGGGCAGTCGCCTAAGCATTTCACTGCATATCATACTATGTATGACTGTGTATGTGACAAATAAAATTTGAATTTGAAATTTGAAATTTTGAAATTAATGAAGACAAGACTGTACGTAGAAAAACCCAGAAAACCTGCAGGAAAGACATCTCGAGGAAGGAAGCATTTTGTCATGTCTATGGACTCCAGACTTAAGGCACTCGTTGACTGTTAAGGAGTTTGATCCGAGTATTAAAGGCAATTGTTATGTTAGTAATTATGTTCGTTTTTTTCCCATGGCTTATGAGCCACTTTCAAAAAATTATTTTTGGTACAGCCTTTATATACGATCCAGACAGTCATTCATGGAGATGTGATATACATGAGTAGAATAAAATATTTGTTTTTTAAGTAAAGTGTATAAAATTTCCAGTGACTTACTGTAAATTTGCTAAATTTACTTATAAATTGTTATTTTACATGATTAGTACAATGCCAACTGAACAATGTCGTCTGAATTCTGTTATATTTTAGATTAAGATCACTATTTATAAATGAATTCACTATAAACCACACACGTTGTAATGTCTTAAACAGTATGCACTTACTTATTTCATTGAATTAAAAATGAGAACAATTTACTTTTTAATTTACAATAACTTTATATAAAAAAGGAACCAAACATGTTTTGTCCCTATATAATTTTCACGATACATCATTGTTTCATTCAGTACAATGGCTAATGTTTCTGCACACTTTTCTCTATATAAATGCATTTATTTGTCATTTATTTAACACACACACGCGAACTTAACGTTTGTTAACATGTAGAATTTCCCGATTTAAGGGTTGTCACAATTCGGTTGTATTCATTTATGTGACAAGTTACTGTTAAGACTATGACACTATTTACGAAGAAGAATTTTGTGAGCTAATATTTAGGAATTACTGTGAGTCACATTCCAATTAATGACATTTATATTAAGAGTGTACGTGCCTTTTTTTTTTTTTTTTTTTGTTATCCTGAGATGCATTAGCGTAAGCATTCTGCAATTAAAAAAAAAAGAAAAGAAAAGAAAGCATTTTCCTATCCATCTAATGTGACAAGCTCCTTAAGATATTGAAAACACTGAAGCGACTGATTCAGTGGAACAACAAACACAGAAACATTTACTAAATATGGACTTAGAAGCGTGTTTAAAAAAGGAGGAGAAACCAAATTGCCAAAGACTGAAGTCACAGAAAATTCATTATGTCCACTTGGAGTTGTTTGCCCAAAAACTTCGGTAACCGTTATCTTAAAGTCTCATCTTGTTATTCAGGTAATCTCTAAAGATGTTGTTTAACTATTGAATTATTCAGTGGCTACATTGTAACTAATGGGAACAGGATGTTGTTACTAAGAGACAGGAAGTCTGGATTTGCCAACTGGAATGTGGAAGTGTAAAGGGTTAAGGGGGTCAAAATGTAATTTTTTTTTTCATTAAGCAAGAATAATTACAGTGCCATTTCAGTGTAGAGTAGAGTTTTGTAAAAAGAAAAAAAAACTAAAACTACCTTAAGAACAAAAAGAAAAACATGCTGTAAGTGATGACGTTCGAAGCTGGAGGAATGACTGGTTTCACTTTTCTCGCCTCAGCCAAAGGATTGCATCGCAAGTGATATCACTTAACATTTGCATCGTGACCTTTCGCAACCTATGGCATGTTCTGCGAAATGGAAAGACGGGCGATTCAATTCGAAACTATTCTCACTGGAAGCTCAGGTATGTGTCGTTGTGTAGAGGAGGTAAGTTAGAACCACATGTTAATTTCAGTAGAAAGCACCTGGCTATGATTAGAGGCTCGCTTTTGACGACAGGAATGCGCCGAACACAGTCGGCACTGCGAGCCAGGTAGGAAAACATACTCGTTTAAAGAAAACAAAAAGAACATTAATGCATAACAGGTCCACATCAAGAGACATCCCAGATAATACCGCATGCTTTCGATGCAACACTTGCAGAGTTTATTACTCAAGATTCTAATTCATCTCCCTGCCAGCACACATTCTCAGAACAATAGGGGACTTTATTATTCAATAAAAGAACAATATAACCCTTTTTACAATTTCCTCCCCAAAGACTGAGCGAATGTCATCTTTATTTTACCTGCCTGGCTCTTTTTCCTGTATGCGTCAAAGCCATGCTTTTGATTAATTAAGTCCCGTGTTAACAGCCAGAAAGGTTTTTTCACCAGTTTAAGCCAAAAGGTTTAGATTTAATGAAAGAAAAATGGCTTGATGCTTCATTTGAGGCTCTCTTTTACATGAGCTCTGAAACTCTATCACAGAACACTAGTGATAAACAGAACACTTAAATCAGCGCTATAAATACCCACGGCATGTAATACATCTGGTATGTCATGACATAGTTTGGACTGGCTAATGGACGGTATGTCTAGTGAACCGGTTTGATGATGTAAGTATTTATGAATTCTTATGATGCAAAAGTGATGTGCGTCTTCTCAACGAAATTAACTGTGATAGGAAGTATTTAAGTGTCGTTTTTCTTAATTTGAGCATTGTTAATTAGATGGGGTTTTTTTTTTCAAGATTTCCTTTCAGGCCAGGTAAGATGTGTACTATTTCAGCAATCTGTAAAGTGTATGCTATAAAGTACAAGTGCTGAAAAAAAAAAAACACACTGGAAAATTCCACACCTCAAACAGAAAACCATTTGATAAACACATACAATGTATACACACTGTACACAAGTTAAGAACTTCGAAAAGCACTGCCATAGAAAATACCGTATTTATAAATTGTACTGCAACATTTATACCAATAATATACATTAGCATTCAGTATATTATATATATATATATATATATATATATATATATATATATATATATATATATAAACAAATTCATATGTACTGTATAGTTAGTAAATCTTAGCTAAAAAACAGTTTTAACATCTTAAATACTTTCATCACACAAACTGTATTATAGTTTTTTTAACCCTTAAACTATAAAAAAAAAATTGACAGTAGAAATCACAGCTATAAGTAATAGTGAAAACTATATATATACTATATAAACTATATACTAAGCACTGCCATAGAAAATACCGTATTTATAAATTGTACTGCAACATTTATACCAATAATATACATTAGCATTCAGTATATTATATATATACTACTACTATAAAATATATGTTCATTTTAAAATTTCCCTCATTTCATTCAATAGACTTGTTTCATACATGCTTTAATTACATATATCTTGTATATGTCGAACAATTTGTTAAATAAGGAATAAAACATAATAAGGCACGCTTACTCACTCGTCCTCTATACCGCATTATCCTGTATACATTCTTGCCATAATACATAGTTATCCCAGGAGACTAAGGAAACAAGGCAGGGTGCACTCTGGACGGTGCCAATCCATCGCAGGGCACACACACTCACATGCTCATTCTTACACTACAGGCAATTTGGGAATGCCAGTCAGCCTAATCTGCATGTCTTTGGACTGTGAGAGGAAACCGGAGTACCCAGAGGAAACCCACCAAGCACGGGGAGGACATAATTAGGCATGCTGTCTTAGAAATTAACTCAACAACAGGCCTGTGTGATGCGGAGATAGAAATTGGTTCTTTTTCTTTGAAAACATTCCATGTTGTGGAATGTCTGCATATACATACAAAAACTTCCTGTTAACATTTGCATTATAACACTATAACCAGTTACAGAAAAACACAGCTTGTATGTTAGGAAAGACCACAATGTCCACCACTCTGAGTACTTTCTCTTGGATCTTTTGGTCCAAATATTATAATGTAATATGTATCAGGGTAAATTGTTTATATATACAGGATGATTCATTTATTGCTTTTTTAGCTTGTAAAACTTAGTACAGCAATCTAATGACTTTTAAATTTCTAGACGCACTTATGGAAACTGAAATACAGCAAAGAACATCTATAACATTTTAACATCCACAACATCCTACACTGCGTTTCCAAAAAATATGCTGGTTCAGAAGGATCAAATAACTAGCCTCTGTCAAGCAAAGAAAACAACTAATGAGATTTGACATTACTGGAATCGAGTTAAGAACCATTCAACACATTATTAAGACCTGGATACATAGTGCTGAACCGTTAACATCTCAGAAGAAAAATCTTTAAGCAGAGATCACGTAAACACTTGGTGAAATTGAAGCATATAAAAATTGACAGTAGAAATCACAGCTATGATTAATAGTGAAAATAAGAGCATTTCCACACACAAAGCAGAGAGAACTCACAAGTTACAGACTAAACAGCTATGTGGCTATAAAAAAAACCACTTGTTAGTGAGACTATGAGAAAAAAAAAAATTGCTAAGGAGCATAAAGAATGGACTTTAGAGCAATGGAAAGGTTCATGTGGACAGTGTAACGGATAAGTCAGCGTACAAGGGGACACACATGAATAGATGCGCCCATCATGCCTAGTGCCGACTGTACAAGCCTCTGTAGGAAGTGTTATGATTTGGGGTTATGCCAGTTGGTCAGATTTGGTCTTTTTCACACATGAACTGGCCACCACACTGTGCAGTATAATCAAAGCTAAAGTAAGTTAGACAAAATATAACTGTGCTCAGTATTAACTTTTGACCAGACAATGTAAAACCTATAACTGTGAGGAAAACAATTTGAAGAATTTTGGAGAATGAATCTGGTCTATATGCTTTGCTTCAAGAGTAAACAATATCCTGCAAGATAATCTTTTACCAGACAGTCAAAAAATATCATCTATACATTCATTGTCTATACTACGTCTCCTGTGTAGAACCATGCGGGCTGAAGTGTATCATAGGCATCTTAGGGCACTTTGGATAGGGTGTTAACCCCTTTGCAAGGCACAAACACAGCACACACTTCCAGATCCACTCATACACTACAGGTAATTTACATGTCTTTGGACGATGAGAGGAAACCAGGGTACGGAGGCAAAATTTATACACCAACACTAGAGGGGTGAGGCACCAACAACCATCAATTTATTCATGTCATCATCATTGAGTGATTGTTGGATGCAGTGACCAATTATCTCATGCCACTCTTCCAAAAGGAAGAGGACTCAATCTTTCTGAAATCTACAGACACACACTCACTCACTCACACACACACACACACACACACACACACACACACACACACACACACACACACACACACACACACACACACACACACATACACACACATACACACACACACACACACATACTTATACACCATGAACAATTCAATAAACACCAATCAGCCTTCAACACAGTGCATTGTACTATGTACTTGAAGGAAACCAACCAAGTACAGGGAACTGCATACAAACCCCAACCACCGCTATAGACTACTCAGCCACCTAAATCGTGAGTGTGTGAGAGGAACATATTACATCCCATCAGCTAAAGCTACTGTGTGGAGGCAGTATCATTTAGTAATTATCTCATGTCTTAACTTAGGGTGGCTCCTAAATGCGTTTGTCTTTCATAAAGATATGAAAACAAAAAGCAAACCACATTTAGGTCTTGGTTGCCATCACCCAATTCAGGAAATTGAATCTAACCCCAATGCCTTCAAACTAAAATATATACTAAAAGAAATGCATCCATTGCATGTCATGCTGCTGATCTTTACCACACCCATGATGCATGTAAATCCCATGTGGATGTTATGTTAAGCCAAATGCTGAGCTTATCAAGGAGAGATCTCGATCAACTCAAATAGAGCAGAAAGCCATTAGATGAGCAGGAAGCTGCACACTCTGTACTGGATGTGGTATTCATTAAATTGTAATGCTGGGGAATCAATCAAATGGTGCTCAAAATTTCTTTTGAAAGCTATCGTTTCCAAAGGCCAAGTAAAACACAGAAGGATGGGGTCATATTTTTTTTTAAGGTTTCGGCTGACATACCAGCAGCTCTGGGAATCGGCTCAAACACAAACAGCGTAATACCTCTTAATATTGAAATTTCACCGCAGTGACCACCTTTGCAAGTCTATCTGAGAATGTGCTTCATTCTCAAGAGGTCTAATACTCACATAAACTGTGTCTCCATTAACTAATGTTGTGTGGTGATTAAAAAAACGCAAAAGAGCAAAGATCGCGGACTTGCTCTTAGATCTTATGGAACGCCATCTTTGGAATTGCTCAGAAATTTACCAAGTGTACCTTGAGTACCTTGCAAACAGGTGTGCTCCAGCAATGTTTTTAGGACTCATGATTCGTGATTTGTAGTCTTCTGGCTACCTGATTAACACAACAACACATGAGGCCAAGCACTGCGTTGCACTGCCTGCCAAAATCATCTCCTTCCAGAGAATTCCACTCAGGATGCCTTGAAGAGTTGCACTCTTGTGTAGAAGTTACGATAAGTATGACTGCATTGTGGTAATTGACCCTAAAGCTGAGCCAAGACTTGTATTGCTCGCAAAACCACAAACCAAACCATTCTTTTTTCCATCGCTGCCCAAGATCTCGAGTCTTTATAACAATTCCAAGATTACATTTGATACTAAGCATTTTGGTTTCTGAGGTTGTCAGGATTGGTATTATTATATGTTACACAAAAATATATATCTACTTGCTACTGAGCAACAGTACGTCACTGTAGTGTTAAACGATTTTAAAGATGCTAGAGTTCACTTACCTCCGATATCTGATAACGGCTTGTAAAAAGAAAAGAATGACATAAAAAGCTTCACCATTTCCTTAAATAATTCTTTCCTTAGTTATGGAATTGATATTTGACAATAATTAATACAGCCCTGTTTACATCCCATAATATTGGATGAAGCCAAAAAAGCCAGTATTAAACCTTAAACATCATTTAACTCAGATATGAAATTAAAAACAATAAAGCATCTTTTACACGCTAAATGACTTTAACATTATATCTACACAGTATAGTAGTACAAATTCATGACTCAAAGTTCAAAAGTAGAATGGCCTATCATTACAAATGTGTGACCACCAAGAGTACGCAAGAGATAGGACAGGACAAGATGACGAACATCTCTGTAAGGTGTGCAACTTCAGGGTCCTGACTTGATGAGAACCATAATAATTACTGCACATGTACTGTATCACTCGTCATTAGTGTGTCATCGGAAAGGTCACAACATACTGCTGGTCACACCAAAGCTGCATTTCAACATGCCAGAATAAGCTGTAGAAGATGTGTCAGTCTATGTAATTACATTTACTGTTTGTTCTAAACATGATGTTTACACACGTGGACAAAATTGTTGGTACCCTTCGGTCAATGAAAGAAAAACTCACAATGGTCACATAAATAACTTTAATCTGACAAAAGTAATAATTTTAAAAAATTCTATGAATGTTAACCAGTGAAAGTCAGACATTGCTTTTCAACCATGCTTCAACAGAATTATTTAAAAAAATAAACTCATGGAACAGGCCTGGACAAAAATGATGGTACCCCTAGAAAATACTGAAAATAATGTGACCAAAGGGACATGTTAATTCAAGGTGTGTCCACTAATTAGCATCACAGGTGTCTACAATCTTGTAATCAGTCAGTGGGCCTATATATAGGGCTCCAGGTAGTCACTGTGTTGTTTGGTGACATGGTATGTACCACACTCAACATGGACCAGAGGACGCGAAGAAAAGAGTTGTCTCAGGAGATTCGAAAGAAAATTATAGACAAGCATGTTAAAGGTAAAGGCTATAAGACCATTTCCAAGCAGCTAGATGTTCCTGTGACTACAGTTACACATATTATTCAGACATTTCAGATCCATGGGACTGTAGCCAACCTCCCTGGACGTGGCCGCAGGAGGAAAATTGATGGCAAATCAAAGAGACGGATAAAGACTTCTAAAGAGATCCAAGGTGAACTTCATGCTCAAGGAACATGAGTGTCAGATCGCACCATCCGTCGTTGTTTGAGCCAAAGTGTACTACATGGGAGACGACCAAGGAGGACACCATTGTTGAAAACAAATCATAAAACAGCCAGTCTGGAATATGCCAAACTACATGTTGACAAGCCACAAAACTTCTGGGAGAATGTCCTATGGACAGATGAGACAAAAATGGAACTTTTTGCCAAGGCACATCAGCTCTATGTTCACAGACGGAAAAATGAAGCATATCAAGAAAAGAACACTGTCCCTACTGTGAAACATGGAGGAGGCTCTGTTATGTTCTGGGGCTGCTTTGCTGCATCTGGCACAGGGTGTCTTGAATCTGTGCAGGGTACAATGAAATCTCAAGACTATCAAGGGATTCTAGAGAGAAATGTGCTGGCCAGTGGCCCAGAAAGCTGGGTCTCAGTCGCAGGTCATGGGTCTTGCAACAGGACAATGACCCAAAACACACAGCTAAAAACACCCAAGAATGGCTAAGAGGAAAACATTGGACTATTCTAAAGTGGCCTTCTATGAGCCCTGACCTCAATCCTATTGAGCATCTTTGGAAGGAGCTGAAACATGCCGTCTGGAAAAGGCACCCTTCAAACCGGAAACAACTGGAGCAGCTTGCTCATGAGGAGTGGGCCAAAATACCTGCAGAGAGGTGCAGAAGTCTCATTGACAGTTACAGGAATCGTTTGATTGCAGTGATTGCCTCAAAAGGTTGTGCAACAAACTATTAAGTTAGGGGTACCATCATTTTTGTCCAGGCCTGTTCCATGAGTTCATTTTATTTTATAATTCCGTTGAAGCATGGTTGAAAAGCAATGTCTGACTTTCATTGGTTAACATTCATAGAATTCTTATTTATTATTACTTTTGTCAGATTTAAGTTATTTCTGTGACCATTGTGAGGTTTTCTTTCATTGACCGAAGGGTACCAACAATTTTGTCCACGTGTGTATAACTCCTGACATTACAGTACCAGGTAGTAAGCTCTACAGCTCTTCATCATTTGTTTATTTGTCTGTTGAAGGTTCCTTAAGAACTGGATTTAAAAATCAATACCTGATCCTGAGACTTGTGTATTTCCTAACTGACTGTGGCGCAGGATAATCTACTCTGTCAGTCCGAGCTGGAAGATTTTTTTTTTTTTTCTAATAAAGCAAGACTTCTTAACGGGAATATTTTGAGAGAGAGTTTTCTTACAAAATTGTTCCTTTTTTATTTTATTTTATTTATCTGTAATATTTTTAGTAATTACAGATAAATATTTTTTATATTTAGTTGTTGTTTTTTTTTTGTTTTTTGTGCAAAATGCTATAGCTCCATCTCCGTCAATTCTGTCACAATTTTCAAATCAGGTTGCATTTTTGTCACAATCAGATTGTGTCTGTGGTTATTCAAGTATGCAATTCACTGTCAATAATACTGTATGTTGGTTGAGTTTAAATAAAAAATATAGCAAACTAAAGCATCACTTTTGATTTTGGAGTGAGTCAAACAGCAACTAGTGGCACCAAATTGTTGAAAATGAAAAAAAGTGTTGCAGACGAAAGCTTTACAATTGCAAAAACTGTTAAAATTAAAACCATTGAGAACTATTATAAACAATATAAAAACTTTAGTTTACAGCATCTTAATATAGTACAGCTATGTCCCGTTTAATGTCTGTGCCTACTGTATATTGTAGGACTGCACATATGCCTGTGGTCTAATAGGGTATAATAGAGTTTAAAAATCCTAACAACATCCAAATCACACAACGTCTTATTTCATAGAATGTATTGTGGACGTTAGGCAACTTGGACTTGGAGTCCATTAATATTGGTGTAATTGTAATGTCAGTAACAGAGTGTAAACATCCTTTTCCCTGGGTTTAACATTCTCGAATATTCACTCACGGCATCCACTGCTTTGCATAGCTTTGTACTTTCATCTTAATGATCACGTGACAGAAAGAAGGGATGTGATTGGGTTTCAATCAAAAATGTTTCCACTACCTGTCTTGGTTTGCCTAAAATGTGGAGGTTTAAAGCTTCTTAAAGAATATTATATAGGTTTTTTTTTTCTTTAATTTTTGTTATAGATCACCTTGTGTGCCATCGAATAATAATTTGTAAAAGTCTGTGAATTGTTTTTGCAGTCAAACTGTTCATATGCATGCTGAGTTAGGCTGCATATATTAATCTACAGTATATTCAATACTTACTACAATATATAGACAGGTTTGTGGATACTTTACCCTCACACCAATATGGAGTCAAGGTTGGAGTGGAAAGGTGATTTGAAGAGTTGTCAAGTGATCTGCACAGAGCCCTGACCTCCACCCTAATAAATACCTTTGGGATGTAAAGGAACACCAGCTGAACCCTGGTGCCTAATACTCTTGTGGCTAAACATATTTGCACAGTCACGCTCCAAAATCTAGTGGAAAGTCTTCCCAGATGAGTAGGGCTCCTAGGGCCAAACACCACGGCACAGCCCCAGAGGTCTTAAGGAATCATGCACCAAGGGGCCCAGAGCTACCCCGGTGGCACAAGAGGTCCCCACACAGTACTGGCCCTAGACATGCATGCGGTTATTTAATCAGCCAAACATGTGACAGCAAATATATATATATATATATATATATATATATATATATATATATATATATATATATATAAATGCAGTTACAGGTCAAGTGTTTGGTAATGTGATGTTTGATGTTATTATTCACATCCAACATCAAAGTGAGGAAAATGTGATCTCTACATCTTTATCCACAGAATAGATGTTAGTACCAGAACGGCTGGTTTAAGTATTTCATAAACAGCTGATCTCCTGGGATTCATTCTGATGTTTGATGCAAACATACTGTAAGCTGAAGCTCTTGAACTGTATGTACTACATGATTATTTATTTATTTATTTTTTTTGCAATGTGCTGCCGCCACTTGATTTTGTGATTAGATAAATGTGTGAATATGCAGTTGTACAGAAGTTTGTAATAAAGTGAATGGTGAGTGTATAGAGTACAGTATATATGAGGGTGAGTCAAAAATTATCCACACTCTGGATGTAGACTTTATTTTAAAGACCTTTTAGAATAGACAAAAACATCATTTCTAGACATCTTGTTGCTTTTTAATCCATCTGTCGAAAGGCTTTCGTATTCCCTCATTAAAAATGTTTAAGGCTGAGCTGTGAGCCATGGATACACCATGTCTTCACTTCTTCATCAGAAGTGAATCTTCGTCCTCGTAGGGCTGCTTGCAAAAAGTCAGGTGGAGCAAGGTCAGGACTGTAGGGCGGATACTTTAACACCTCAAAACAAAGTGGGCAGAAGTATGCAAGCGTTCTTAATCAGCCGTGGACATGGACGGGGGCCTGGCTCCTTCTTGATGGCAAATACTTGTGCAAACTCCCAAATATACTTCTTTGTGACAAAACACTCTTTCCATGCTGGACATAAAGTCTTCGATGAATAACAACACCAGGTATTCCCTCAGACCACAAGAAATTAATAATTGCATGCTTCTTTCGTGCAGATCACAAGTAGGGCATCCAATTTTGGTCACCACAGTTACAAATGAACCGAGGTAACACATTCAGACCCGCGCAGCAGTGACTAGGGAGACAGTAGCCTTGAACAGACAGTGGTGATAAGACAGTGAGGCCAACATAAATGTATATTTAACATGTACATTTTACATTAAAGAATGTCCCTGAATTTTTAGACTTAACATGGCAGTTATTAAGTACAGTATACACATAGCACATATTTTTCCTTCATTTGATTTTCACTTGATGGCTGATAACTTGAATTACTTTGTAATATGTGCATTTTTTTTTTGGTTTGTCTTTCATGAAACTCGATGCAAAGTAGTATTTGCTGCATGAGCCCCATATATGTTTTCTCATACGCGTTATCAATGAATGCTTTGCCTCCTTGTGTTTTCTCAGCTTTTCAGTCGGTAAAGAAAGCATATCTTTCCTGAACAAATCACCAGTCTCTACAGAAATACTGCAGATGCAGTGTAGCAGAGCTGCCCTGTAGAGTGATGAGAGCATTGTTTCACACTGTACAAGTCCATTCTGTTCAGCAACCGTTCTATGTGGATGACTTGAATGTTTAGGTTGAACAGCAGTATCTTCTAATGGACACTTCTAAATGAATGCTCTTTGAGGTCAAGTGTGAAAGAGTGGTACGGATAAATTCCCGTTAACCACTAAATATCCTGATAAGGTGCACTTTAGCTTCAAGCATACTGTATTACGATGTGTGGTCTAACACCAACTGACTTACACCAACAAAAACACAGATTTGGTCTTTCCCCATCTGGATGGAAAATGTGCTCCTTGACAGCACATTTCAGCCAAACAGCATGAAAGTATTTGGTTCGGTGCTCAACACGTCAAGACAAATATTAGCACACGTCATGTGATACCCCTTTTTGATGCACGGGTAGCATGCTGGGGGGTACGTCGTTTTCTGCCTGGTGGGCTCAGACAGAGAAGTAGCAGACAATATGTCAGTTATTATACAGTATGTCCAGGCTTAAAAGTAGACGAGCAGGTTCGGGTTAACCTACTATAGCTGGCCATCTTTCAGCGGGTGAACAGGACTGGATGGCGGAGTGTGGGAATATAGTGGTCATGGGAATTGCTACTAAAACCTGGATTTTATTCAGGAAAGATAGTGGATTACATCCAGGGTTCATGATGTAATATACTGTAAAAAAAAAAAAAGGGTGCATCACAGACAGACATCCAACGCCTCACCATCTTGTATCTGAACATCAGATCACAGTTACTGTATATTTCTTTCACTGTAAATCAGAAAATCAGACACAGTGCATGTGTACCATATGTTTCCATTAGCTGATACTTGAACCTCACCTATACAGCACCTTTGGTAGGTTATTTCTGAGTACCTGGAAAACAAACGGAAAAAAAAAAAACAATGTGACCGCTGTTTAGTGTCTTTTTGACATTTTCACAATACAGGAACCCGCAAATCCTGCACAAGCTACACTGTAAAACTGGGCCAAAATACTTTACTTTAGGCTCACGAGACTATAATGACAATGACTTATACGCCAAACATGCTCCTCAACATACACAGTAGTCCTTAGACTAAACAGTGATGAGTGTTACGTGTGGTTCAGAGACATTTGATCAAAACATACGCAAACATTCCATTCCACAGATAAATCAAGCTAGGAAAACAGATCCTGGTTTACCTGACAGAAACCAATCAATTTTGTTCCTCCAGAGCAAAGAAAAAAGGGGCTCGTGCTCGAATCCTTCCAGTGTTATTTTTGATACGTGCCCCTATTTAAGTATTATTCATGGCTTTAGATTAAGCGAAATTGAGCTGGGAGAAATTGAAACAGAATTTTAATTGCGGTCAGGTTTTAAACAGGCAGAGCTCTCACTCTCAATTTAACTAATAACAGGGAGTTTGCCTTAATCTGAAATGATGCAAGAGCTCCACTTGCCCTCACGCTGCAATCATTCATGCACACTTCTCTCTCTCTCTCTCTCTCTCTCTCTTTTTTTATTATTACAATGGCAGGAGTCCAGTAAATTCATTTTGAAAGGGCTGTATCCAAATGAACAAAACATGGATGCTTACTGTAGGTCTGGCATATTCTTTTCTATGTACGTTGCCTCTTGCTCTATGTACAATTGATCCATTACTCGTTGACGCCAGAGAAAATAACTCTCAAGTTTTCTCATATTCTACAGGCTTTTATCCCTCGCTCTTCTTGTTTCACTTGCTTCAGACCTCGATCTAATATGATCCCAGTGTAATTACGTCTTCTTTACTGTACGTCTCCCAATTTAACCCTCTGTGAAGAAAATGCATACTGGTTTGTTCACGCCTGAAGAATTTGTTCTATCAAACATTTCATTGTGATCTGAGGAGAAACTGACTGAACTCTATAAAAAATAAGAATGAAAGCTCTCTTCAAAAATCATAATGAATGTTGAGGGATCTAACCATTCGACTTGCAAAAGGGGGGGAAAAAAAAAAGGTCTCTTTGCACATTCCCGAAAGTGGACAAATCTTCCGATCTCTTGGCTTTGTCTCAGGAGACGGACTTTCTGGGTGCTCCATTTGGGAGTGTTTACCTGTGGCCGTAGTCATCGCTCTAAAACAAAGGCAGCAGCGACAGTAAGCAGAGAATGGTCATTAAAGCATTGTTGTAACGGAGACCAGTGGGTTTTATACAGATAAGAGCCAGCTGTTTTTCAGCCTGCTCGTGGCAGGTTTTCAGCCTGCTCGTGGCCTTTCTCTTGCTTTCAATCCTCGGTCTTTCACTTCTCACTCCTGTTTCAGTCTTACTTTAAGTCTTAGCACTAACTCGCTAATTTTCCCCGTCCTATATCTCTGTGTATTTCTTCTCTCACTCTCTCTCTCTCTCGCTTTGTCTCTGTCTCTCACTCCTCAGTCCTGCTGGCTCCACTCAGGACTCGGCAAGCTGCGGCTCCTCCCCTGACCGTCTGCGTGTGTGAGACGCTGTCTGTCTGATGTGTACTGAGATATAGCCAAGAGCATGACAAGCTCCACTCCTCCGTTCCACAATTTTTCTTTCTTTTTTTTTTTTCAGCTCTGCCTTCAGACTGTCTAAATCAGTAGTGACAGAGATAGTTACATTACATCGACCGAGCGGTGTACGCTACATTATTCCACATTGTACAACAAAAAGTCATTGATCACAAAACATGAAACAGGTGGGTGTCTGTTTGCAGTCCGGAACAAATTGACCTTCTCTGACTTTCTGAAACGATAGTGTTATAGACACTGATTTCTACAGACGTAGTGTGTGTGCGTGTGTGCGAAACCTTACACTACAGTAACAGTAACAGGAATTGTATTTAGTGTGTAATTACACATAATTAAAACACTGTTTTGTGTGAAAACATGAAGGATATTCGATAAGGAAAGATATCTGTGATACATGCTATGCAGTACTGGTTATAATAAGCCTCAAACGCAAATGTTAACAATAGTCACAAAGCAACGGTTTTTAATAAAACCTCTTTTTGGGGTGCCAATAAACACATCACGAAGGATGGTAATATTGCTGATGAATTCAATATGGTGTTAAGCACAGGTTTCCAAGAAGCACTTTAAACCCCAGAGGTCATAAAGCTACAGTACATTACACCACAGCCATAACACAGCCTATAGTTGAATTCTATGCTATGGAACACGTGTGTGTGTGTGTGTGTGCGTGCGTGTGTGTGTGTGTATGTATGTGTGTGTGTCTGTTCAGGCAGATACTATATGATTGTAAACAGTCATTTATCATAAACCCAGAGCGGTGATTCATGTGCCGAGGTGTCACACTGAGCCGCTCTCGAGGAGTCCGCTCAGATGAAACATGTCTCCTCTGGAGACGCGAGGCCCAATTAAAGGGAGGGATTAGGACAGGACTCCGTGACCCTCTGAGGAATTTCACAAGGATGCTCAGACTCGGTCGCTGCCACAACCTCGCTTTAAGCACTTTCACCTGCTAATTAAGCCTTTCCAAGCTCCAGTCAAGAGGAACTGTGTGCGGCAAAGCGCTCTTCTCCCCCAAAAAACAGAGCGCTTACAACTCAAGATGTACTAATGTAAATATTTGACTAGCGCTTGTATATTGGACTGTGGAGCGTTACGCGTGGCGAAGGGAGTGGACAGATTGTTTGGGTGCCATTAGCGAGTTTAAACCCTTGGATTCATTTAAAACCTAAAGTGCTTTAAAACAACGAGCCAGTGCCGAGTCCGAAGAAGACGAAGAAGTAGAAAAAGAAAAAAGAAAAAAAACTGGCTTAGAAAAAGAAATTGTGAGAGGAGCTCAGCAATGACATCACTGCAGTATTTCTTCTGTAGTATAATCTCATCAATTATGAGGAAACCTGCAAAGTGTAAACAGTTAGAAAAGCGACACATGCATTAGTTTGTATTTAAAAAAAAAAAAAAGAAGAAAAGAAAAGAAAAAAAAAAAAAAAAAAAAAACATTGTACCTTGCCATAATTTCCCACTTTTCTTTCTTACTTTGTCGAAGTAAATCTACAGGTCTACAGGGACGCTACAGCAACCAAGAGAGACCAAACAAACCTCCCTGATATGTGTTGTGGATTGTGGGAGCCGGAGGAAAGGCTGTCAGAACACTAAGTGGAGATTGCTGCTTTTTTAGATAAGATAAAATACACATACATAAACTGCACTCAGTTGAAGCCACCGTCCACCAGGATATATTTTTGTCCTTGTGATGATCTCCTGAGGAACATGTGAGAAGTATGAAATGAAATACAGCCACACTTCAAGTGTAAAACGCATCCCAGAAGATAGGATGATGTGCACCTCTTGCATGCGGATATGAAAAGCGGTGTTTTGTTGACGAAGCAGGACATCTTAATTCTCAGGGTCGACACCTGCCGATCCCTAGGGGTGTATGTGTTTTGGTGACTGTGTGTGTGTGTGTGTGTGTGTGTGTGTGTGTGTGTGTGTGTGTGTGTGTGTGTGTGTGTGTGGTGGGCTCGCATGCTGCTGAACAGTAGGGGCAGCTCTGTCCCGTGCTGAGGGAGAACTCAGTAGTGAGCTGGAGGAGGGCTCAGCGCACTCTCCTCCGGTTTAAGACCCTCCCAGCTGCACAGTCCTATCAGTTTCTCTCTCATGGAGAGGAGCCCCCAGTGTTACATGGAACCGTAGCCACTCTGAAGAGTCGAGCAAAGCTGCCTGACACTCTGTGCTCGTCTCGCGCTCAGCGTTTAGATGTGTACAAGTTTGACACTTCTGCGCTCACTTGCTCGGGGGCCACCCTGTTGATGAATGACGCTCTCTCCAACTGGACTGAAGTTAGTTTAACTGCTCTGTTAATGCGCTGACACTGGAATCTTACTGTGACCAGAATGACCCTGCTGGGCTCCGAACACTCCGTACTGATTCGCAGCAAATTTAGATCAGGTAAGGTGTTTTATACTGTACCGATCGCTTAATTCGTTTGGATTTAAGGAAGTCAAAAAATATACTGCTTATTAAACGTAATCACTTACAACCATGATCATTATCAAGAACGGAATCATAAAGAACGAACAGTTTTCGCAGACTGTGGAAAGTTAAGCTCTACTTGTAATTATGTGCTTTTATAATGTTCTGAGGAGTTATTGTGGTATTTTAAGCGTACCGCACACGTCTAGTTAAAAGCGACTGTTCGCGTCCATAGTGTGAACTGATGTGAGACAGAGGTCAAAGGTTATCAAGCGACAAACATGGCAGTTCGATATGACCTTACCAGTCTCAAGAGCTACCTGAAGTGCTGCTTTAAATTCTCCCTAAAGGCTGACAGCTCGTATTCTTAGCATGTTCGTCTGCTTTCTATCATTTTCCGCTCGTCTCTCTCTCTCTCTCTCTCTCTCTCGCTCTCCGCCTTGCCATCCTCCTCAGGAACTGAGAAGCCTCTCTCTCTTCTGTACTCATGTTTATACACAAGTCAACTCATGGCACTTCTCTCAGATGAATCCTGGAGTCTCGTCTAGAAATGAATCGGATGTGAACAATACTGCCACCTCTCTGACGTGAACGTTACTGAAACAGGCGGAGATTTTGTCTATGACAAATATTCAAACATCCCGCAGAGAAAACTTGTTAACGGCCAACTGAAAGGTCAATTGCACTTTGCTTTCAGAGACTTTATTTGATTTAACGGTCTGATTTTTTTTTTTGCTGTTGTTGTTCCTACTTACATTTTTAATGCCTCACCCAAAATTACAGGCAAAATTGAGCGTTTCCCTCCTGTTGTTTAGAGCAGTGACAGAAAGGAAATGGCCCCTGACTCCAGAGGAAGGGTAGAAGTAATGTCTTGGGTCCACGAATGCATGGTTAAAAAAAAAAAAAAAAAGTTGCTTATTTTGACCAGCACATACTAATGTCATAATGCTCCACAGATGTTGGAGTGTTTACACAGGGATATAAGTTTTGCTTTTATATGCACACTGGCTGCCACTATTTCCCCCTGCATGAGTGTGTGTGTGTGTGCGTGAGAGAAAGCAAGCTAGATAGAGATCTGCCAGTGTGTCCCTTGTGGATGTGTGCAAATCTTTGTGGAACTTCATTAGTGGCTGAAAAGGATGGGCGGTATTACGTAATTACATAACTGTGCACATGCTTTCCGAAGATTCTCAGACATTTAGAGGTGTGTAGAGCAGAACTGGTTTCCTGAGCAGCTGAGAACTTTCCAGTCGCGGTCACATGATCGATGCTGCCCTAAAGGTTCTCAAGATGTTTAATTGTCCATATCAGCTAATAATGTACGTGTGTTCATTTATCATCCGGACTTCTTTGTTTTTCCTTCCAAAGTGCTGAAATTCAAAGATTGTATTATTATTATTATTATTATTATTGTTGTTGCACCACTGACTAAAATAATGGTTGTTTGATCTGAGCACACCATCGGTTGTATCAGTTAGAACAGAGATTGTTCCCAGCATGGTTACATTTTAGCTCCAAGCCAAGCTGGGTCCAGTGAACAAGTGCTGCCAATGCTAATTACCTCACTCGCTTTGATTAGGAACTGGAGTTTAGCGAGAAAAAAAAAAGAAAAACAAAAACACACTAGAAATCTGTGTGTTCGACCGCATCTGCTCATTGTGTGTTTGGCCACGTGTGTGGTATTCTCAAATTACTGACAGCTTAATAAGTCTGTGAGCCTTCTGGTGAGTCAAAGCAAGTTTATCATGTCCTCCCACCATGATCCTTTCCCCCTAACTTGCATAAATAACATGATTATTGCAAGCTACTGCATTACCTTCAGCGTCTCCTCTGAGGTTAGGGGGGGCTCGATTTGACCTTGAATATCCGGTACAGAAATGCTCTCGAGTTTGGCATTCAAAGACCGAACGGGATGCCAGTGGTACACAAAACAGCGGCAATCGTGATTAGATGCAAAAGCCGAACAGCTGGGCATGCCCATAGCCAAGCGTGCAGTTGGTGGTGTCATGAACTATACAGCTGGGATAAGTCATTCACTACAGAAGCAGACTGATCATATGGATACAAATATCTCTGAGCCATCTGCATCATGTCAAGATTACTGCCTTATTGCTATTCACGGAACGACTATTTCACTTCAAAGGCCTCAGGATTTGTTTGTTCTTACGCTGATGAAGCCCTCGATGTTCCTGCACTGGAAAAATGGATTTCTTATTCTTCTACTGCATGTAAGGGATTATTCAAAGTAACATACCGATGAAAGGTCTCGTGGCATGATTCAACAGCAGGCACAAATGCAAAACTCTTAGGGCAGGAACAAGCTCTGTTTTTTTTGGGGGTTTTTTTTCTTAAATTAAAATATATGCCCTAAAGACAACTGGTGGAGCTATTTTAGGCCATTAAGTCAGCTCATATGGTTCTTATTGCTGAGGTTATTCGATCCAGAGTGTCTGTGAACCTGCGATGGTTCTTATAGAGGATAATTATTTAGGGCAATCAAGGGGTTTGGCATTCTTCATCAACTCCCCCCTCCCCCTGCTGCAAACATCGCCAAATAGCACTGACGCTGCCAGGAAGCAATCTCAGACCCATGCTCGAAGGCATCTTTGCCGTTTTTTTTTTTTTTTTTTTAATAATTCACCTGTTGCTCTCGCTGCAGGTTTGCCTTGATGGAAAAAGAGAAACAAGAAGTAGAAATATCTTGTATTTTGTAGGATAAATGTTTGTGCATGATGCAGATTTCTTCAAACAACTTTTTTTTTTTTTTTCTGTCAACAACGATCTTTTAAATAAAAAAAAGCTGTCCAAAACTATTTCCAGGTTAAGTCCGTGATGAGACTTGTGAGAACTGCCAGTGCTGTTCAGGGTGAGCCAGGTTTTTTCGGTTTTCTGGAGCCATAAATCAGCAGGCTCCCCTGCACTGTCCACCTATTTGCCCATTAACAGTCCACTCCTCTGTGCTTGGCAGTGGTTCCCAGCTTCATCTTGCCCAAAATTTGTTCCGAAGAGAAGCAGATGTGAGACTGTTTTTGTGTGGAGGCACAAATATAGGTGATCGCCCCATGTCCTCCACAAACATCAGTAAAAAAAAAAAAAAAAAAAAAAAAACATTTCTTCTGTGGTTGCGAATTCAATTTCACGGCAATATACTAATATTTGTCAGTAAATAATCTCCGAATAATTTCTGATGTAGTGACCCGGAGTTGACGCACTGATGGTCTACTATCCTGATGTGAGACACGCCACCCAAAACAAAGAAAGCAAGAGACCCACAAATATTTCTTAAAACAGGATGTAGGTCTATGATAAACACAGCTCCTGGCTTTTAAACAACCCTCCCTACAGTGTGTGGTCCTCGTGGGCGTGAGGGCCAGTGAAGAGGAGGGTCATAAACGCAAGGGCTGCTCGATTTGCCTGTTGCTGGTTTTTGTACATGTGCAATTCTGTTCTTCGGGCAGGACAGAGGAAAGACACTCCGCTATCTCTGCATGCCTGCAGGGGATGATGTGTTCCCTGGCCAGACACACATTTACACTTTTTGCTTCATGGCTCGTGAATCAATCTGTCCCTCTCTCTCTTTTTTTCTGTCTCCCACCCTTCCCTTATACTCGCAGTCCTGCAGTTGAGGCTCCAGCAGAGGAGGACGCGAGAGCAGTTAGCAGACCAGGGCATCATGCCTCGTGAGTAACACCTTTTTTTCCACACTCATCACGGCCCCCCTCTCTCTGTCTGCTCCATTTTATTAAGTGGCCTTTCTGAGATTTCTCATTCTCAAGGAAACTTGGTGATTGATTTAAAAATGATGGAGAAAAGGTAAAAAAAAAAAAAAAAAAAATACAGCAAAAAATAAATAAATAAATAAATAAGTCGAGGTTATGAGGACATAATTATGTAGAATTATGGTAGCATAGATCAGATGTCAGAGTGTGTCAGGCCAGAAAGGTCAGGCTTTTCAGAGGAACTACAGCAATGTTTGGTATAGGTCTTCCACAGAAAAATAAAAAGGAATGGCCCGCCCAAGTAATAAACAAAACATGGCTTTAAATCATATTTCATTATGTACATTCTGTGGTACAGGCTGACTTCAGTGGAATGCTCTTTGGGCAAAAGGTGCTCTGGGGCCACAGACAAGCCAAGTGCACCACCAATATAACAAGTGTGTCTGTTTTACCACCAATCTTTTTTTTTTATTTAAAAGGCTGTTGTTGACAAAAGTTGTTTGAAGAAATCTGCATCATGCACAAAGACTAATCTTTAAGACTAATCTGTCTTTAATGTGGTGCAGCAAAGCATCAGTAGACCTGATGACGTTCCTGGTGTTGTTCACATGTACATACTTTACACATTAGGTCCAAACCAACCTAGAGTTCAATACGCTTCATTTTGTGCACAGAAATTATTCATATGATGAAACTCACAGTCAAATGTTATGAAGTAAAACACTCAAAGTAATTAAAGAAAATACAGCCATTGCCAGATTAATTGCTGCAGTATAATAGATCCCCTTCCTACAGTCGCACTCAGTTTCATACTCTTAAAACCTACAAACATATACAAATATACACCTGCGCAGTGGGTCTGGGTCTCAGCTTACTCACAGTATATTTTTGCTCTTGAACTAGATATATGGAACCATGTTGCTGAACTGTATAGCAGGCAGAAAGGCTCCAGTGGGAAGATAACTAGTGTAAGTGCGCACAGGAAAGGAATCCAGAGGCCTGCCCAGTCCTATCAATCTCTGGGAGACTGCCAAAGATAAATGCCCCCAAAATCACGATTGGCCAGGCCGTAGCCCTTTAAAAAGAATTTTCAGCGGCTGTTTATCAATTGATTACAGGCCAGAAGTGAATGAAGCTGGACGTCTGCCATAGGTGCCATCAACAAGCTCTTACCAGCCCAAATGTACATACATATTACTACAATGAATAACAGAACCATACAGACTGGAACTACTGGACAGCGTTCTGTGGCATGTTACAGCTTCACTAAACACAACTATATCATTTGTATTTGACTGCAGAATCCAGGCTCCTCTTACGGTTCTTAACACATGCGTTTCAACCCCGTTGTGTGGAGAGTAGGTATGAGGCTGAAACAACTAAATCTGTGACGTTATTTTATGGATGGACTATTTCAGCCGTTCTTCTGTTGTCTGGAAGGGTGATAGTCAGTGTGTGCGTACCCCATATATACATCTCCCTTGGAACATCTGGTGTTTATTAGGCACTTGAAAGCAGCAGTCCGGCCTCTCAAGACTGTTTGGCGTGTGGCCGGGAGGAGCTTACGGCCTTTTCATGAGTTTTATTCCACCCTATTTTGATCTAACTGTCCAGGAACATGCCTTTACATTCAGTTAAATGTCTGGATTCTAATATAATAAACTTGTATTTCTTTTTTTTTTCTTTTCTGATAGATTGACAGAGTAGAAAAAATTAACTTATAACTGCCTAGACTAAAAATGGAAGAAGAATAACCAATGTTACGCGCTAAACAATTTCAGATACAGTGCAATTTTTCTATGAGTGAAATAAACATTCTGGTATAGTGTGTTATACTGACAGCCAATGGAAAGTCATTCAAAAACAAAGTATACAAGACAAAGTAATTGTCTGTTATGGGCATATATTTAACCATTCATTTCACCAAAAATTACAACATTGTGTCCAGGGCTCCATGATTTGATAAATAAATAATAAATACAAAAAAACTCACATTGCAATTATTTTGACACATATTGCAATTGCGATACTTAAACTTCGATACAAAATTATTTATCTAGGCTAACAGCAAATGATTGGACAAATGATCTTATTAAGAGGATGTTTGGCAGTATTTATTCATCAACACAAAATAAAAATAAAAAATTATTTAAAACTCTTTATAAATTCCTGACTATGCATATATTACCGGTAATAAATTGCAGCCTTTTGCGATTAAATAATGGCACAGGTCTATAATGTAATTTATATCCATTCAGTTGAGCAGCACTACTAATGGCTTTGTTTTTATTTATTTATTTATTATCATCACTGCCACGATTAGCTGCTTTATTATCAAAAGCAGAAAAAAAGCAGAATTTAACAGAATATTAATTTTAGAATGCACTTTAGAATGTTTTGAGAAACATTCATTGCTTATGGGTAAAATAACGATACAGTATACTCGGTTCCCTTCTTTGATCAAAACGTCCCATAAAAAAAAAGCTTATTTCAGCTTAAAAGCCAACCAGTGGTTGTCAAACAATTGTGAGTTGCGATTTATACCACTATAAAAATGTATTACACCCTATAACACCTGTTCTAAGCCTATAACACCCAGCCAATTTGAATCCACTCTATCTAACTGGCATTTTAAATGATTTGTACATGGCTTCCTTCTTCACAGGTCAAAAGAAGACGAGGAGTCTGGATGATGTCTTAGACTAAACCTTAACAAAAGGCTAACATTTCTAATCTAATCAGCATCGTTAGTGTTACTTAATCAGCCAGGCCTCCAGGAATAGATTTGAACACTTTCACCACATTGCAGTTATCATATCCAGAGAGCTCACCATTAGATAACATGGGTGGGAAACAATACATTTCAATTAGAAGGATACTTCTGATGCATCTTCTCCATCTGTATATGACAGGAAATCATCCTGACGTCACACTGCTGTGCCTCAGGATCTTAGCAAGACGGCAACAGTGCATTTAAAAAATTTGAATAGTTTTCTCTACAAGAAAAATCTTTTTGACAAAATATGAGGTCAAATAACTTTAGTGATAGAAGTGATTAGACTAGTCATTGAATCAACACAGTGATTAAGGACAATGTGGTTGACCCACGATGGAGCAGATGGGACAAGCAAAACATATTTATAAAGAGTTTAGTGACAACATGCAGACAGTCAGCCTCACTTACAAAGAGTGGGTTAGTTCATTTTCATTAATTTGGTTCTTTGTCATGTATTTTTCCAGCCCTGAAGAGTCCAGCTGCATTCCATGAGCAGAGGAAAAGTCTTGAACGCTCCAAGGTCAGAGCAAAAGGCCACTTTATCTTTCTTAGGCAAAAGTAAACATGACGCCTTGGCACGTGCCATAGCTGCCAGGAGGAACTTATGTGTTGTTTGGAAAATAAATATGGATAATAGTGAAATCGTCTAGTACCCTGCACAAATAAAATGAAAAAGAAATTTGGCTGAAACCTCAATTTTGCTGTCCTCCAGGCAGTAATTGTTAATATTTTGCAGAGTGGAGATTATTTAAAGCATAAAATCAGGAGTAGACCAGAGAAATCAGAGCTGGTCAACATGCACATTTTACAAGGTAAGACTTTTAACAATTTATCAATAAGAAATATATATTTTTTTTTTATAAAATGGTTTATATAGTCAGTTCTTCATACAGCAAAGCCATGTACAGTATATCAAGTTAAGTTAAGTCAAGTACGCTTTTAATGTCATTTCTACCATATACAGTTCAGTACACAGTGAAATGAACCAATGTTCCTCCAGGACCAAGGTGCTATATACAACATAAATTAACAAAAATGTAGATGTTATGAAAAGATGCATATACACTGCCTGGCCAAAAGGGGGAAAAAAAGTCATCATTTCAGAAGGGTCAAATTCTTGGGCTGCATCAAGCAAAGAAAACAACTAAGGAGATTTGAAATTGCTGAAACTGGTACAGGTTATCAAAACCTAGAGGGATAGCGTGGAACCTTCAACTTCGTGGAAGAAATGTGGTAGAAAAAAAAACAAATATATATATATATGAATGGAGATCACTTAAACACTTGGTGAAATTGCATAGTCAAAGAAATCAACAATAAAAAAAAATCACATCTATGTTTAAGAATGAAAGTGATTGGGACTAAACAGTGTGTGTCTATAAGAAAACCATTTGTTAGTGCGAATCGTCAGAAAAACAAGGTTTCAATTTGCAATAGTCAATATGGGAGCATAAAGATTGGACTTTGGAGCAATGGAAAAATGTAATGTGGTCTGATGAATTCAGACTGACCCTATTCAGTAGTGATGGGTGCATCAGGTTAAGAAGTGACCATGAAACAATGCAAAATGACCATGGTACACTGCCTCTGGAGGCAGTATTATGATCTGGGGTTGCTTCAGTTAAAATAAAATCAAGTCAGAATGACCTGAATGTACTGAATGACCAGGTTATCCCATAGGAGTTTCTCTTCCCTGATGACACAAGCATATTTGAAGACTCACATTGTGCAAGATCGGTTCTGGGAGCATAAGTAACCATTTTCACACATGAACTGGTCATTGTATTGTCCAGTGCAATCAACGCTAAAAGTGATTGAAAGAAATCTTCTTGTGTGTGACTTTTTTGGCCAGACATTGTATTTTGACTGCTTGATCCCTATTAAGTGATGAGCGTCATGGGTGAGGCCTGACTTGGACGGTCAGACAATAATTGTTTATGCTAGACCCTCCACCACTGCTGCATGGTGTATGCATGCAAATGGAAGATTTTGGATCTGGATTAATACTGCTTTACAATTGCTGTGTTACTGCGCAGACTCTACCAGCGAGGGCCACGCTCAAGACTCGCAGAGCAAACTCAAACGTGCCCGACTGGCTGATGACCTCAATGAGAAAATCGCCCTGAGACCAGGCCCACTGGAACTGGTTGAGAAGAACATCATCCCTGTCGATTCAACTGTTAAAGAGGCTGCTTTAAAAGGTACCAGGAAGCATTAGGTTGACATTGGTGGGTAATACAAAGTAGTCCTTGCTTGCAATTCACAATTTCTACATCAAATCAAAAGGATATGATTTGAAGCCATTTTCATCCTCTGACAATATGACCCCCCTAAAAAATTCTTCCACAAAGCGAATTTTAACAAGATTCCTGACAATCCATCCAAACTTTTCCTCACCAAACACAACATGATTTAGGAGGCCATCGGCTCTGGAGTACGAGCGTTAACTCTGTGTTGTGTTTACTATGCTGCATAACCACCCTCTGTCCCTTTAGATTCTGCTAAAGCCAGTGTTTTTAGATGTACTCAAAAGTAAACACTCTGTTTTCTCCTCGTACTTGTCTGTAAATGTATTGCATAAGTCGACCATGAGGCAGAGGACTTCAGTTTACATTACCTCTGCGGGAAGACAAGCATGTTTTATTGAGACAAACAGCAGCTGTATTTGGACCCACCCTTTTCTCTGAAGATCAAATGAATGTGGCCTCTCGCTGCTCTGTTTTGACTCGTCATGATTTATGTGGCTCCACCGAGCCACCTACAAAGGTGTCTGAGGGGGGGACTGTGCCGCTCTGCAGCTGTCCGCAGAGCTGAGAGACCCCCATCCTGTAATGCTCCCATGACCCACTCTCCAGGTTTGATTATTAAACCTGAAGGCTTTTAAATAAGCAAAGGAGCTCTGAGATTTTACAACATTCCCTGCACGGTACTCACGAGCTCTCTGTAATCTGAAAAGTCTTCGGTATCTGTATATAAACACTCAGACGCAATGTCTATTCTTTAAGCAACATTCAGTACATTTATCCCTTCATACCTTTTTATTAGACAGGTCAGTATGGTGTGAACTCTGTCCGTAAAAGTGGACAGGTAGAGGTCAGGTGTCTCTAGTTACAGTGTTCAGTCCAGTCTAAAAGCAACAGGTGGAGGGGAAAATCACTCACACTTTCCTCGGCTGTTGCTGGACAGCCTGGGGGAGGGTACACAGTGTTTGTGCCCTGGACACTGCAGGCACAGTGTCTGTCATGATTAAAACCAGGCCCACACTCTTGGCAAGTCACATGCTTAGATACTAAACCAGTCATACAAGCGTCAGCACACACACACACACACAAGCATACATTATATATATATATATATATATATATATACATATATACACACACACACACACACACCATTAACGCACACTGGCACTACACGCTGACCCTCTCATAGCCCCTATGCTGAACTCTGCTGATAGGACAGAGCTGCTCAGTACACTCAAGCCCCCCCCCCCCCCCCCCTTAGAATAAAGTGGCGCTGTCAGCCTGCTCCCTCTACACCACGGCAACACTGAGCCAAGTGATTTGACTAGGCGAAAGTAAAAAAAACAAATAGCAACATTCAGCAAAGACCAGGATTAATTCTACAGCACAAAAATTAGGCACAGAAGGTTTCTGGATCCAAGCATGTCAGTAGCATCCCCTGCCTGCAGACATGCAAGATTGGTGTGGACAATGCAAAAAGACAGTTTCCCAAATATTTACACAGACATGCTTCAGAGTCATCCTCTAAGTAAGAATGTTAATCAGTCTGTTTGTTTTCATATCAGTCATAACTACAATCTAAGAATTAATAAATTCTTTAATCTGCTTATTTGTGGGTTTGACTTTACAATTTTATCTCAGTTCCTAGGAGTTGCAGTGTTTTGCTACAGTTTTGTCCATTTGTTATGTTTATAGTGAATCATGGGAAGTTTCCCAAGCAGGAGGACTCGTATGCATTTGAGGAGGACAGCAGCAGCGAGAGTCTGTCTCCTGAACAGCCCGTTAGTGACGAGTCCCAGAGCTCAGCCGGGCCTTTGGCAGAGAGCAAGGCTAGCAGTGGCATCCCATCCCCCTCACTGACCACAGAAAATACACAGGTGATAAACTATAAAAATATACCATAATACATCTTACTCAATTTGCACTGATTATACTATTAAGTTATTAGGGGGGAAAAAGTGAATCCACAAAATACAGCAAGGCCCTTATGTGTACAGAAACGTCAGAAATAGATTTGAGAATTCTGCCCCCTGTGGCAAAGAATTAAATTACAGTGCCCTATTTAACTTTTTTAGTATTTATTAGTGCTTAATTAAAATGTAAAACAGATTAAAGTGATTAAATGCCGCAACAAACTGGAAGTAATGTAATGTTCCCTACGGTTCCACCTATGGCTCAACAGACACAATTATCATAATATGCCTTAAAAGACTATTAGGCAGCATCAGTTCCCTTGCTAAGTTGTCCTATACTGTTAAGGGGTCACAAAGCAGAGAAGCAACCATTCAAAACCAAGAGGAGGGTCCACCTGTGACAAACAGCCAGACAGCTCCACCTATTCCAGTCCCTGCAATAATAAAGGTAGGACAAGCATTTACTCAAAATATTGTAATATCAAAAAGTATATTGCAAAGATTAGAAATTAAGATGACTGGAAATAAAGCCATGTACAGTACAATCAGGTTCACCAGTAGGCAGTGCATTACAGCCTGCATGCACATTTCATTTGGCATTTCTATGTATCTATCATTAAGTAACACAATGTTCGCATTCTATGACAAAGGCCTTACTATAGTTCTTTTCGTTTACCCATTAAATAGGCCAAAACATCAGACAAGAATCGTCATAAGAAACCCAAAGATGTTAAGCCGAAGGTGAAAAAGCTGAAGTACCACCAATACATTCCACCAGACCAGAAAGCCGAAAAGTCTCCTCCTCCGATGGACTCAGCCTACGCCCGGCTACTGCAGCAACAACAGCTCTTTCTGCAACTGCAGATTCTCAGCCAGCAGAAACACCAGCAGCAGAATCACTCACACCAGTCCCAGTGTCCACAAAGCCAGAGCTTTAGCTACCAGCCTGTACACCAGCATCTGTCAACCAAGTGAGTCACGGATGGTTGGATGGATGGATGGATGGATGGATGGATGGATGGATGGATGGATGGATGGATGGATGGAAGGTCTTGCTTGAGGGTCCAACAGTGGCTATAACTCCCAACCTTCTGGCCTTAATCTACTAAGCTACCACTGCTCATATAGATAGATCTACAGATCTGTGTAGACAAATTGAATATTCCAAATGAAGTACCATTATTAGAAATGAAACTTATATCTAAACTGACTGTATGAATATCTTTCAGGCAGACCAGTGAACAGCAAACACCCTGCAGTTCAAGTACTGCCACTAGTACCGAAAGCAGCAGCTCCTCATCTCCTGTAAAGACTACATACTGCAGCACATCCAACATGACTCCGGTCAGACCAGGGCCTCTGCCTGCTAACCTTGATGATCTAAAGGTACTAATTGCAGTTATTAAACAAACAGTATCTCCATACAGTGAATTGATAAAGATGTAGTCTTTGCAGATTTAGTGAGAGAAGTGAAGAATGTGGATTTTGACTTGCATTGAGCACAGTTTTTCTATTTGTCCTGGCAACAGGTGTCTGAGCTTCGGCAGCAGCTGAGAATACGAGGTCTCCCAGTATCAGGAACCAAGACTGCACTGATAGAAAGGCTGAGGCCCTATAAAGACTCTAGCTCTGCCTCCCCCTCCCGTTCTGGAGATATAACGACTGTGACCTTCCCAGTGACCCCCACTGGCTCACTCTCCTCCTACCAATCCCCTAGTTCTTCTGGTACTATGTCACATGTAGGGGGGTACTACCCATTCTGCAGCACTACATCTACCCCACCCATATCTCCTGCCTCCTCCGAGCTGTCTGTCAGTGGATCACTTCCTGACAGTTTTAGCGATGTCACTATGTCTTCCCCGCAGTTTGGCTTGCAGCCATCACCAGCTCACCTGAGTGCAGATGACAACCAGAACTTAGGGAACTGCCTTCATGGTGAACCAGGTCTGGACACTGAGAAGGACAAGATGTTGGTAGAGAAGCAGAAGGTGATTGAGGAGCTGACATGGAAATTGCACCAGGAGCAACGGCAAGTGGAAGAGCTACGGATGCAACTGCATAAACGGAAGCACAGTCATGGCGTGCAGGAGCCAGTGCACTTGCAGCCCCCAAGCCAAATGCAGCACTTCTTTGGTGTGTCTATCAAACAGGAGCATGTGACCTCCAGCTGTCCTATGGCCTTGAAACAGCAAAACAATGGACCCCCAAACAGTTGCATGGAGCCAGTGGGACACTGTGGCCTAGGTGGTGGGCTCAGAAGCATGGACATGCCTTCCTCTAGAAGTCCTTCTGGTCTCCCAGCCTATCTAAGCCCTCAGTGCTCTCCTCAAGACTCACCAGTGACAAAGAACTCAAACAGCCCACAGCCCAACAGCCTGCCGCCCTCTCCTAGTCATCCATTTTTGCTCTCATCTACCCTGGGCAGGGATAGCTGCCCTCACAATGGAGCTAGACCACATCCCATGCAGGTACAAAGCCTCAAACAGCTATAGTTGCTTTTTGATGTAGGGCTTCAGTCTTACATTAAGGAAAGTTGAACATAATTTAAAGTCTGTAAGGTTCTACAGTATATCAAATCTAACAAAAATATTTCTCCTTATTGCAGCTCCAGCAGAAGAATGTTGCTCAGTCTGTAAACTGTACCTATTCACCTGACCAAAGAAGTCTACAGCCAGTGTACTCAAGCAGTGAGAATAACCTAAATCCCAGAGGGTCCTCTAAGGCCAAAAATCTAAATATGCACCAAAAGGTTTGTAAGGTGATAAGATTAGACCACAGCATCCCACCTTCTTAACTGTATTCATGCACAAAATCTATCTGGAAAAGCCTTCACACACAAACCTACTGTTCTTCTGATTTTCCTTCTATCTGTGGCCACAAAAGCAATCCTCTCACAGTTATCCTATATGTTAATTAGTTACACACTGAACAAATGTTGTAATACCTCCTAAAAATCATCAGCAAAGAATACATTGGTCACATGTTTTCATCAGCCCATTATTCACTGAACTGAAAAAAATCATTACTAGTCACAAGTTTCTTGATGTGCATAAATCTGGTCATGTGGTTATATCACATGCCAAATTCACACAAGATGGCAGGACAAATCAAAGCTACCTGCTATCATTCAATGTTGACAAATAATTCCAGGACAGATAGAGAGAAAAGAAATGAACAGTTGATCTGTTTGCCCCTTCTCATGGCCAAATACATATAATGCCTGCTACACATCTGAGGTATAATCTCTTACCCTATCTCCTCATATAGATGGCAATATTACACTCTCCCAGGCACATTGGCCAAAAGTGCGCCACCTCCATCACTACCTTCTATAGCTCAGACTCTACTGCATCTGCCAATAAACAGCCCCCATGCTATGAGGATGCAGTGAAGCAGGTAAAAGAGTCCCAAAAACAGCTGAGCCTTATGCCTTCACCCATCACCCCAGCTTCTGGCATCCCTCATACACACATAAATCACAAACCCCTTTCCTCTTCTATGACACCATCACAGTGCACATTTCTCTGCTTTCACGTTGCATGATCAGCACACTCATACCTGAACGGTTGAGCTGATTAGCGAGCTTCCTGGCTGATATTTGGCTAAAATTTACATTCAAGTGAAATTACATCAAAAAAAAAAAAGTGTTGGTTTAAATATTTAGTTTTATACATACAGTTGTGCTCAAAAGTTTGCATACCTTGGAAGAATTTGCATGAGAGGATGTGTACCATTTTTAAAGAAAACATAAATGAGAAGGCAAAACAATTTTATTTCATTTCTTATAGGACTCACTTTCATATGTAAGGCATAACAGAATGGCACAATCATCAAACAAATCATGACAATAAAGAAAATGAGGAAATAATCCCTGTTCAAAGGTTTGCATACTTTTAGTTCTTAACATCATGTATTGCCCCCTTTAGCATCAATGATGGCATGTATTTTTCTTTTTTTTTAATAATTGTGCATGAGATCCTTAATTGTCTCAGGTGGTATAGCTGCCCATTCTTCTTGGCAAAATGGCTCTAGTTCCTGTAATTTTTTTTGGTTGTCTTGCATGAACTGCACGTTTGAGATCCCCCCAAATTGGCTCAATGATGTTGAGGTCAAGAGACTGTGATGGCCACTCCAAAACCTTCACCCTTTTTTTTGTTGTAGACATTGGAGGGTCAACTTGGCCTTGTGCTTTGGATCATTGTCATGTTGGAACATTAAAGAATGTCCCATGCTATTGAATATGCCATGCTGTACAGCTTTCATGTTGTAGAATGCAATTGATTTGCCATCAATTTTGCCTAACTTCCCTGTGCCACTGGAGCTCACACAGCCCAAGAACATAAGTGATTTACCACCATGCTTTACAGTGGGGATGGTGTACTCTTTACCATAAACATAGCGTTTTAAATTTTAATTTTGGTCTCATCACTCCAAATGACTCCAGAAGCTGTGAGGCTTCTCTAGGTGTTGTCTGGCATACTGCAAGCGGGCCGTGGGTGCAGTAATGGCTTCCTGCTAACCAAGAAGGTCATTTGTGTTCAAGTACCTCTTTATTGTGATCCTTGAAACACCACCACCATTTTTTTCCAGAGCAGCCTGCATTTCTCTTGAAGTTGTTTGAGTTTTTTTTTTTTTTTGTGTCCTGAACAATTCTTCTGTAAGTAGTGGATGAAATCTTTCTTGGTCTATCTGACCGTAGTTTAGTATCAACAGAACCTCTTATTTGCCACTTCTTTAACAGACTATGAGCAGTACTGACTGGCATTTTCAAGTGTTGAGCTATCTTATTATATCCTTTTCCTGCTTTATAAAGATCTACTACCTTATTATGCTGATCCATTGGCAGTTCTTTCGTCTTCCCCATGGTGCAGTATCCAAGTCGGTGCATCACCTCATGAGCTGTGAAACTTACTGATTATTTACCCACAGACACTAATTACAATGAGTCACAGGTGTGGAAAATGGCCTTTAATAGTCTTTTAAACCTGTGTGTGCGTCAACCTGCGTGTTTTAATGTGACCAGTCATTCAAAGATTTATAAACTTTTGATCAGGGTTGTTTGGGTGATTTCAGTTATCTTTAGGTTTTAAAAAAGGAGTCAAACAACTGTTATAATTAATGACTTCACACGACCACTATTTTTTAATTAGAAAAAAAACTATTTTGCATTATCAATCATATTTTCCCGAAAAATAGCAACTTTTAACAAATTATTTCAGGGTATGCAAACTTTTGATCACAACCGTATTTACACACCGATCAGCCATATCATGACACTAAACCACCCACCTAATATTATGTAGGTCCCAAAACAGCTCTGACCTTTTGAGGACTCCACAAGACCTCTGAAGATATGCTGTGGTATCTAGCACTGAGACAGTAGCAACAGATCCTTTAAGTCCTGTTGTGAGGTAGGGACTCCATGAATCAAACTTGTTTGTTAAGCACATCCCACAGATGCTTAATTGGCTTGAGATCTGGGGAACTGAAAGGCCAAGTCAACACCACCTTGAACTCTTTGTCATGTTCCGCAATTTCTGCAGTGTGCCACAGGGCATTAATCTGCTGAAAACGACCACTGCCCGGGGGGGGGGGGGGGGGGGGTTGGGGGGGGGGGGGTGGTACATGTCAAATTAACATCCACATGAATGTAAGGACCCAAGGTTTACAAGTAGAACATTGCCCAGAGCATTCCATTCCCTCCATGCCCTTGGTACCAGGCCACCTTCTTCTATTGCTCCATGGTCCAGTTCTAATACCATGTGCCCATTCCTAGCATTTTCGGTGTTAGACAGGCGTCAACATGGGCACTCTGACCTGTCTTTGGTTGGGAAGCCTCTATGATTTTCAGTAATTTGTGCTTCAGTTGCTCTTCTGTTGGATCAGGCCAGACAGGACAGCCTTCACTCATCATGCAAATCAAGTCTTGGGTGTCATGACCACTCGCCAGTCCTTCAATTTGCTGCCTAATACACAAATCTATTTTCTATCATACATTTCAATGCAAAATATTATGCAGTATTGTGTAGGTTCCACTTTAGCCACATGGGCAGTTCTGGCCCCTTTGGGCATGATGCCACAAGACCTCTGGAGGTGTGTTGTTGTGTCTGGCACCAGGACATTAGCAGTGGATCCTTTGGGTGTTGTGGGTTGCAGGCTGGCGCCTCTCTGAATCAGAAATGTTTTAATGTTGGTAATGTTATGGCTGAACGGTGTATATATAGTACCTATTGTTACAAGATAGTAAATGTTATTCACTTTACCTGTCAGTGGTTTGAATTTAAGGCTGATCGGTGCACTTTGTGCATTTGAAATGAAATGATGATCTTTCATATGTTGTTGAATCAAAATGAGAATTTGGGCAACCAAGTTTAGTTTCTATCATCGTGTTGGTGTTATAAGAGAAAAAAATTACATTTGATTTTTGGGTGGAATTCCCATTTAAGGACCTTAAACAGTATTGTACTACTGCAGAATAAACTACTGTAGGATACGCCATCGTGTGGTACAAAGGATCTTTGCCATTTTATGCCATATTCTCGTCATTAAAAGGCAAAAAGATGTACTGTTTTTAATAATGTGTCCAAATTTGGCATTGACATTGTGCAAGTTTACACAAAAGCAATGTGGCAAATTACACAATACGAGACCAACTATTTTTATGATTAACTAGTTACCTCCTTTTGTTGCAGCAGATGACTAGAAGTCAGCAAATGGATGAACTCCTTGATGTCCTTATTGAAAGTGGAGGTAAGTATACAATTAGAAATGTATAAACATAGCATGCCCCTTCTTGTCCCCTACCTCCTTCCTTAAACTAACTGTTCTGATAAATACTGTACTGTCCTTCCCCTTTTCGTGCACTGCCCATCTCCCCCCCCCCTCCCCAATCAAGAAATGCCAGCTAACGCCAAAGAAGAGAGGTCCCCTGTAACCAAAGTTGTGCCTCACCTTACAGTTTCACCAAGCAATGCAGTCACCAGTGCCACATCCATGCCAAAGTTTCACCGCCACTACAACCACATTTCGCCCTCGGAGGTGCCATACGAGCATGTTGCAGGGCACACTGAGTGCCAACTGGAGGTGCTTCTAAGCCCAGTGAGCCGCCATGGTGACATCATCCCTATCAAAATGGGCAATGACGAAGGCCAGCTGGAGGAAATAAGAGACTCCTTCCCTGGTCATCACCACGACGACAAGTTGCTCAGCAACAGAGACATGATGGACACACCTTTGTCTCCAATGGCCACCAAAGTCTCACCAGTGCCCGCAGATAGTCAAGGGCTTGGCATGACATTCGCGGAGTCACCGTGGGAAAGCATGGAGTGGTTGGACTTAACTCCTCCCAGCTCAGCCACGGCATTCAGCAGCAGCATGGCTCCATCAGCACCCAGCATCTTCAACACAGAGTTCCTGGATGTGAGTGACATTGGACTGAACTCAGCCATGGACCTGCATCTTGAGCACTGGTGAAGTCACGCAGGCAGCTCCATTCGATAAAACGTAAATCTAGGTATATATTGAGCAGTAACAAGAAGCACTTCATATCCAAATTTTTTTAATGATGTGGTTTCCAGAAGACGCACAGCCAACAGGATAAAATAAAGCTACAGGCTGACCTGTTAAAATTTTACTCAATATCTTCTTCCTACAGTTTAACTCGGTTAAAGATTTTTTTTTTTTTTTTTTTTTTACCAGTCCAAAACTTGAAAATCCTTTGGACTTTATATTGTGGGAAAGAATGTAGGAAAGAATTACTGGAAATAATAGAAACTAAATTAACCGAATACATTTAAACCAAGCAACTAAAATGAATTAAACTGCATTCACAGTCCATTTGTAAATATTACACTACTGCTTCAAATGTCTTTCCTGCACATGGTGTTTGGCAAAAAATTCCCGAAGTGCTCCCAAAAAAACAAAATCAAATCACAACCACATGTATACTAATGTGCTATTGTAAATAGTCATTAATGCTCACACTGCACCTTGAGTAGTATAGTAACTTTGTCACATTTGGTTTGACATATATTTTTTGGACATCATGTAATTGCCTGTTTTATTATTCAGATTATTTTTCAGTTTCAATCCCCATTTTATTTTTAAAAATATTTTTTTATTTATTTAGAAAGCTGAGGTACAAAGTAGTTGTGTCAGTATATGTCTATCTATAATGTGAGTGGGTCTTAGTTGCAAGTCCATTTATTAAATACAAAACAGACAAGCTACTTAAGTCAGTGAACAATTAAGAATCATAAATGTCTCCCTTGATTTTTATTCCCTTAATTAAGGACAAACTTCTTTCTAGAACTTTGTAGACACATGGTACACATCCTCAACGTTTTTCTTTGTAAAAAAAATATCTTGTGTTTACATTTTGCTCTCTGCTTTCCCCTATATGCAAGGTTCCATCTTAATGGCTTTTTGTAATATGACTAATAATATCGACACGTGACCCATTTGCTATCTTGGAAGATGTCACATCTCAGATGTATTTATTTGGACATTTCGATATTTGCATAGATATATTTATACAGAAGATATTTATGAGACATGCTTTTGTTTAGGAAGAGGACACAGGAGATACATATCCTCACGCTAGACATTCTTGAAAATCTGGCACAGAAAAATCAGACTCCCAAGTTCTATTTTTATACAGAATTGCAATACTAGCTTTTTGCTTATCTTAACAAATTATTCAAACATAAATCTATTTTATATTAAAAAAAATATTCTGACAAGACACTATTATGGAAATTTTCAAATGTCACACAGACAGATAAAGATTGTGTATAACTATTAATATTAAGCCATACACGTGTCACACAATAGTAAAATATGCTGAATATGAGCTCAAATCATGGATCAGCTTCAGCTGTGTGGATATAAAAGCAAGCACACACACACACACACATCTTACACAAAGTGCCCTAATGTTTATAGCTGTAAATTGTAATAAAATGGAAGCTGGAAGGGCACAAAATATTTTCTAATATAATTTTCTATGTGAAATTTGTATTAAATATATATACAGTATATTTAACAGCATTGTATTATGATTATTATGATTATTATTATAATTTTAGGAGGTGTTTAAGTCAAACTGGGCCTTAGATTCTGCAGAATAACAGGACACAATTAGGAATAACTTATTATTTATTAATTAATATAATCTCCATCTTCATTATTTCACTTACTTATTGTTTACCATTGCTAGGATACCATAAAAGTAGAAAGTTTTCTCAGTACCCTGGAGCAACGATCTGACTGCCTGATTTATGTCTGAAACTCTGGCCTCCCAGGAACTCCTTTTAATATACCAAACATGTGGAAATCTCTTAGAGTGAGGTCAGTACTGTAGGGGGGCTTTGTCAAAAACTTTTTAAAGGATTTTAAGGGACCAGGCGTTCATCTCGCTAAATGTCCACTACAGTGGTCTCCGAGATCGCCTCAGCAGGGATAGTCATTCCCAAACATACGGCCTTCTTTTAAACATTCACACTATTCAAATGTTTTACTGCAGTTTTCATCACCATATTGTACTTGAGGGCTTCTGTAAATATTAATCAGTTTTTACGCCTGCATTCCTGAGGCTCAAACATCCCGGTTTGACTTGAACACCCTTCATATTATTATTATTATTAACAACAACTATACAGCTGACCATTGAATTGCAAATCACAGTTGAAAAAAATTAGATTAAGGTTTTGATACTCTACAACCAGGCGCATGCTTCATACAGATACACTATAGATGAAAGTTAAGGTCATTTTGTTGTTAATTTTATTTCCCTTTTTCTTTGATTGTCCATTTGACTCTGTGATGTAGCTGATGAGGTTAAATGTTCCGATTGCACTAACCGCACACTTTCATTTTTATACATTTTCCCCCCAATGCAACTAAAAACTGAAATTCAGTTTTAAGGTTCAGTATTTCATTGATAAATTTAAAGTATTTTTACAAAAACAGTGTTAATGTAAGTGGCCCAGTCTTCCCAGCAGAATGAAATGTAATATACTGTGTATTGTTTTACTGTGAATATTTGCACCCACAGCGGGGATGGCAAATACACGACCTGTGGACATTTTTCTCTTCATTCATTCAACAGTATTTTGCGTGTGTATTGTCTTGCTTTGGTGTCTGATTAGTGGGAGAAATATCAAGTTCACTGACGATTTAAACTGTGAACAGAGCAGAGCTGTGTATGCTATAGGACATTTCACATTTGTCATTCTGCGTTTGGTGATGGACAATAATGATGGACAATTTATTTTCCTAGCATTGCACATCATCTTCAGATTTCCCCCCTTTTGAGCATATTAGCCATATACATATTTGAATGTAAATGAACAGCACAGTGACGAGAGTTCATACTGTGGACATGTTATGTTGGTTGGTTATGTTGGTTGTTCAACATAATCTCTTTCTTATTACTAGAGAGAAACACAATAGGATCCGGTTCATGTTGTGGCCAACATTGGCTGTAAGTTTGTACAAGTCCTCCTACAGTAACAGGTTTGCAATAGAAGAACGTAACAAATCTGCACTGGGTTTATAAATTGCTGACCATCCAAGAAGGTCTGGAGGATTCATTCTATATATATTTTGATCCGCTAGAAAATTTTTCATTTGATTCCAGTCTTACCATACACTACTCCTAGCCAAGAAGATGCATGAGAGAATTCCATCATTCCATAACATCTGTCCAGTACACACGGTAGCTCTCGGTCTTGCTGAAGAAAACAAATTTGGTTGTTTTGTCTTCATTTTTTTTTTTTCTCCTGGGGAAGAAATATATAGATGTGACAAAAAGCGTTTGTATTGCTTGGCCACTGAACAGCTTTACAATGTAAACCGTCTCAGTATGTCTCCACCACTGTACTATTAAAACTTCAATAAACACCAACAAATTAGAAAATTTCCAAAATATTGAGCTTCTGGAGCAATTTTTTTTTATTACTACTATTTTGTCATCATACTGTTATTCCAGTGAGAAACTGTCATCTCAATTGCTTTTTTTTTTTTTCATTTTGATACAGAATTCCATAATTATCAAACTAAATCCCAGATATACATTTAAAATGTATAAATTTGTCCCTAACTAGCGAGCTAGATGTGAGAGTTTCAGAGGGAAGAAAGTCTCAAAAGAATCAGACTCAAAAGTGAACTCATCCTCATCTGGGTTGACATGAGATAATTATATAATTTATAAATATAAAAAATAGATAAATATCATATTATAAAATTATATATCTATAGTACACTCATTGTCCACTTTATTATGAATACCTATACAACCTTGAAGTCATCTAATCAACCAATCATGTAGCAGCAGCATTAGACATGAATTTAATCAACCAAGAAGAACACCATGTTCTAGGCACTGAGATCAATCACACTTTTCTTCATATTGATATTTGATGTGACCTTTACCTGAAGCTCTTGACCTGCATCTGCATTACATTATGCATTGTGCTGCTACAATATGATTGGCTGACTACATAACTGCATAGATGTGCTGGTGTTCTCAATAAAGTGGATGGTAAGGGCATATAATCAAATGTGCAAACAGGAAATTGAGCATGAGTGTCCAAGATATTTCTGAATTCATTATAGTTTTATCCTGAAGACTACTGTACCAACCTTAACTGTGCATTGATGGAACTCTTGGTTGTTCTTAGTCGTTGTAGGCCTTTGACTTTATACAGTTATACTGCAGCATTGTTTATTTCCGACTGGTCAGAAAGTTTTGGTGGCATTTTTTTTTAATAATGGCAGCAAGACAAATCAGTATATTATTTTAAATATAATATTCATTCTGTTGTAACAGCTCACAAGAGTCTATAGGAAGGGCTCCAATTATGATGTAATGACTATTGATTGCTGCTTTACCATAATTCATACATCTGGTTCATGTATGTTTTACAACATTAACTCCCAATGGATAAAATGTATGATGTACGGCTCTGTGATGATTAAGAAACATTAATATTGACACATTGCTATGGTGCAAGAATAATAAAACAGTTCCAGACAGGCAATAGAGCAACAAGTAATATTATAATACAACAGTTAGCTCAGACTGAGCAAGTTGATTGGATGAGGCATTCCACAAGTAGTGAGATACAGTGCCGTAAAAAATATTGGTCCGGTTGCTGATTTATTTCTTTATTTTGCCTAATTGTCACACTTGAATTACCGAGAGCATCAAACTCATTTTAATATTACACAATGAAAAAGTTTTTAAATCAGTCCTCAGTACTGAGGAGCGAGCTGTTGCTTGCCAAAACCCTCTTTCAAAACCAATCACAGAAGCAGTTTCGGCATGAAAACATCTGATAACGTGGTCATCTTAAACAAGACCATCTCCGTAGTAAATGCTTCTTAGTCATTTTGAATTGCCACTGGATCATCCATGCTGTTGTGCTCACGGCTAACGTGAACTAGAAAGCTAACTATCTTCTGACACAAGGCTGAATCACAAATCCCTCTCTAACTCCTGATCCAGGGCACTACCTGGTGTATGGAACAAGAGTGCAAATATAAAGTAAATCTCCTACGTTTCTCAGGACTGTTATGACTTTGTGTCCACATAGTACTGGTAAGAACTTAGACACTTTAACCCTTGTTGGTTACACGGTCAGTCACCAGCTCCACTAGTCAAGAAAGGATGTGTGTTGGAGGAGCAAATTAACTGAAATGAAACAAACAAATCATAATCTATTAATAATAAATGGCATTTGTCGAGTTGGAGTACAACAGCATGCCCTCTCGTGTGATATTACTTACTTATAAAACATTAACTTTGTATTAGGAATAGCCCTCTACGTCATGTCAGGGAGCCCAGTCATTGATTATTTTCCCTTAAAGGCACAACCAGTTGTGTTAGTCATAGACTTCAGGCTTCTTTGTTCATTCATCATAAAATACCACCATATTTTGGGGATGTAGAAAAAAAAAATCCACATGGAGAATAACCGATGTTGACCCCACACCCCAGCAACGTGCGTTTATTCTCCCACACAAACAGCCAGAACACCAGCAGAGGCTAATTCATAGGATTTATTCTAGCATTCAGTCCATTTGTTTCCAGACCTTACAGAAAGAAAAAAAATAGCTCAATAAGGTCACAATCACATCCTAGCCTTTTCACAACTGACCTGCAGGCAGATACTTAGCTCTCATCGTTACTACAAGAACACTAAGATTTTTTATCAATATCCTTTAAATATGTGAAGTGAAGAAGACAAATAGCTCAGACCATCAGAGGTTAATATCTCCAAAAGCAGACATAAGGCAATATCCCTGCATATCCTCTGATTACAATTTATTTTTACAGATTGCTGTTCACAATGTATACACTTAAAATCTTTTCACAGTGTGAACATTTCTTGAAGATATTTTCCCACTCTTTATATCGATACAATATAACATTACATAAAATCCATAATTTCCCTTCTAACATTAAATATTCTAGCTCGATGCCATTTTGTACAGTCGAAAGATTTTTTTTTCTTTTCTTTTTTTTTAAACTGGGATTCTCTTTATTAAGGTACTCCCATAAAAAGGATGTATAGTTAAGCATTCTTAGGTCAGCGATGCATCTTAATCTTAAGTGTGTCAGATGAGCTCTATTTCACACTCTCTCTCACACACACACACACACACACACACACACACACACACACACACAAATCCTTTCCACCAACTCTCAATCTAGTGTCATATTTCAGTCGTCCTATTATGTCAGTTAGTAAAAGACTGCTTTGGCAAAGTGTTGTACATTTCTTTTAAAGTGAGTAACCTAAACAGTGATATTTGAACATCTTTCAGAAAAGCATACACAAGCCAAGATGTCGGAACCAATTTCAGGAAATGTGGCAAAAATATAAAGTAGCGTTAGGGATTTTGGGACCGCAACTGTTTTACATTTACAGTAAGAGAGACATGTTTGCAAGAGTGTACACTATATTAGCAGGAGCTTTGCCTTCTTATATTCTTCCAATACAATTTGGTGAGTTAAAGTTGCATATTTATACAAAACTACTTTAAGGATGACTCTTTTTTTTTTTGTTGCTGTTGTTGTCGGTGGTGTATTTTTAAATTAAAAAAAAAAAAACTCTTTCAACCTACCAACTGATCTCTTAAACGGTACAAGACTGCATCGAAGTGTCATCTGTGTCTTTTACACAAAGTTAACATGTCACAGAAAGCATTCCGATGAAATGCCGGAATTTCAAAAAGACCCCGCTGTGCGGCGCGAAACATCTAAAAGAAATGATCCGACCATTTTGAACGGATTCTTCGACGAACAACAATACTTCCATACGCCCTTTTGGAAAGCGAGACCACGATTAAACTGTGCTTTACACCTACAGATATTGCTCTAAATGACACACCCTATCACAGAAATGTTATACGGTATACAACATGGTAGGCGTTTTTTCGTTCTAGGTGAATATCGACGTGACCTGTCGTTTCAACAATTTCTTGTTCTTGCTGTTTATCGCTTTCAAGTAGATGATTACGTTTCCCGTTAACATGAAGTGTGTCTTGAATGGATATCTCAGCGAAACATTTACATGTGGCATTAAAATAAATATTACACCTCAAATAAAATTATTATTGTTCTTTTTCATCTTATTGTTCTAGCTTGTTTTACAGACCGATACGCAAATGGTTTTGAAGATGAAAAGCCGATCTTTATTGCACACAATGTTTTGGGAGTGTCGATCCTTAAAAGCAGTGTGGAACCGTGAAACGGGACAATGCGGTGCGCCGAGATGGCTGGCGTGTTACATTGCATTCAGGTAACGTACACGCTATCAGTCGACGTACATGGGAGAGCTTGGGGAGGCGGGGATTTCATCCAGAATTTTACACACGTATCCGGCGACGTCCACCACACGCTCCTCATACATTAGAATGAACGGGTGCTTCTACAGGATGGGAGAAAGAAAACAAAGAAATGTAAAAATATTAAGATCTCTCATTTTCCAGGTGGATTTAATTAAAGTAAATATAAATACCATGACACTAGGTATAGACAAATAGTGTTCACAGAAATACATAAAATGTGTCTAACTGTCAAGAAAAACACACACACATATATACTGTATATACATACACTGATCAGCCATAACCTTTAAACAATTAACATTAAAACCACCCTTGTGCCACTAGGGGGAGATCTTGCCTGAGGGGCAAGAATTGGTATCTGGGGAGTTTGGAGGCTGCGTCAGTAGCCCTCAGGTCTTTGCCTGCTGGGCCCCCGCACACAGCGAGCTGTGGTGCACTGGGTCTTATGGTGCACTTTCTTTGTATACGAGTGAGCCTTGGGTGCCCATGATCCTGTCACCGGTTTACTTGTGTATAGTTGGTCATCAATGATGTGCATATGGCTGATCAATGTGCATGCACATACGTGTATATAGAAACAGACAGATAGAAAGACATTCAGTGTAACAGTGGACATAAGACATATTTACCAAAAGCTCCCTGTACTTTGGCCTTTTCGACTCGTCCTTCGTAAGGCTAAGAAAAACAAACAGTCGTTCATATCCTGCACTTGTTGTACTGCAGTGTTAAATTTTCATACGGTGTAAACAACAAGAAAAGCTAGAAAACTCACCAGAGATTGACAAAGTTGATGAATTTGGGAGAAAACTGCCTTTCCTCCGAGTTGCTCAGTTGAGGTGGGTCTCCTTTCACCACCTGCGTCAGCTGATCAAACACACTGTTCCACTTGGGGTAGGGGAAGCGGCCTGTAGCCAGCTCATACTGAAGGAGCAGAAAAGAATCATGCAAGACTTAATATCCTAATTTCATACGCTCAGTCCTTTATTAATATGAAACACAGTTAAGTGTGCACTTTCACTCACCAGCGTAATTCCCAAACTCCAAACATCCGAGCGCACGTCGTAGCCTTGCCTAGAAGCGCTAGGGTCTATTCTTTCAGGCTGTATGAGGGGGGAAAATAACAAAAAATAAAAATTAAAAAAATGTTAGTGTTGACCATATTAAGATGAACATTTTGTTAAATAATACAAATACAAGACTAGTTATACCAGAGTGCTACTGAAATATTACATTTATGATTGGTCAGAAAAAATTTCTATAACAGCAGCCCTATTAGGGCAAAGTACATGTTTATAATAATGATCTCACTGTAGAATTTGTAAGAAATCTAAGTATACTATAAATGTAGCAAACTAATCGTCATTTTTTAAATAAAAAAGTGTAATCGTTGATAAATTTGTGTAATATAAGAGGAATAAAACACCTCAGGAAGCTCATCATAGCAACCCATAATTGTCTATTTTTCTTGAACATGTTTATTAAAATGCAATAAATGTTAACGAGGTTATGTATACCCAATCATTCATTTATTGTGTTACAATCACAAAAAGCTTTGTTAAAACGAGAAGAGAATGACAATTTGCTGACTCACGGCCATGTAAGGTCTGCATCCAGCATCTCTAGTCTTGGCTATCGAGTCAACCAGCTGTCCACTGATCCCAAAGTCGCACAGCTTTATGTTGCCATTTCTATCCAGGAGAATGTTGGAGGGTTTGATGTCTACAAATTGTGAATATAAAGCATGTTTATAACAAATCTAAGCACTCCAAAATAACAAAAAAGTAACAACAGAATAATAATAATAATAATATCAATAGTCTTTGCCAGACTAAAAATCACTGCAGTAGAAAAGCAATAGACACTAAGAAAGTCTCTCCTTCAGTCTACTCTAGAAAATGTTTATTAATATGTCATTTCACTGTACAAGTCAAGCTTGTTTAGTTCACCTCAGGTCAGTTTACTGATCAGATAGCTCCATCTAGTGGTACAAGCAAAGAACTCCAGCTACATGCTGAATGTCACCTAGCTGTTAAGATTGTACATTTCAGTTAAATACTGTTCACATTTTTCTTTCTCTCTTTTTTTTATACAACTTTCCCTGAAAAGTCATTTTTAATCAGGCAAAAATTTAGAAGTGCAGACTCCCTGGTTCCTTGCACTTTAATTGCAGCGCACATTAACCATACAATTTGCTGCACAGCCATCACATTTATAGTTATTCTTCAAATTTCAATCATAAAGTCAGTCATTTTTGCATTATACTCATAAGGAGACTGTAAACACTCACCTCTGTGGATTATTTTCAAGTTTTCTTTCAAGTGATTCAGTGCTTTCACAGTCTGGAATAAATTTGAGACCAAAATTAAAAATAGCGGTACTGATACAAGTTTTAAAAACACAAAGCAAGACACACTTACCGCTAATGTAATTTTGCCTAATATTTCCTCTGGAATGACATCATCTAATGAGCAATATACATATTTGTAGAATTTGTCGAACGAGGTAGACATAAGTTCCATACATATCCAGCAGTCACCCTGTCAAAGAGACAAAAACCGGAAAACACCTTTCAGAGTTTGTATTCAGAAGCTAGACAAAGGCTGCATAAAAGCAGAATATTACACAGAAAATATAATGCTCATTCTGCTGAGAAGGGTGTTTGAATATTTGTGTTGGGATCAAGGGTGGAAACGATTAATCTTTAAGTGCCATTAAGAAGTTGTAAATGCAAACAAACATTACCTATAAGTTTTATTAAAAGGTATTGTTTGTTTAACAAAATAAATGTGCTATAGCTCACATATCTATTAAGAATCCTAAAATACAGAGAGAGTGCCATTTGCCAGGACAGAAACGAGTGACTTTTTGCTGACTATCATGACATGAAGTACTCATAAGGTCTATAGGAGTATTTTCAACAGCTTCGCAGTGTAATGGATCAAAAAGCTCACAAGCTATTTCTTCATTCACTATTGTTAAAAGAAAGAAAATACTGATTTTCTGGGAAAGAAAGGGCCAATCAGACTGTGATAAGTGGAGTGGGTAGTGATGCCAGATTGGAAACTGGGATATTTTAACTACCTTTGGCTCTAAAAATGTGTCTCGGGCTTTTAATCAAAATGAGATTTATTTTTGTGAAATAATGCTTGTGAAAAATTAGTTGAGCTTCAGTACAAGTTCAAGAATTTATATTATTTGGGCAGGTTTTCAGCATTAACCATTGTGTTACAGTGTGATTTGGCAACCTTGATGAGCAAAGACCTTGTGAATGTGCACCTGTGAGAGTATAAACAAGCAAAATGGTAATTAGTGCGCACACACAAATCAGCAGCAGTACTGAACCATGGGGAGGAATTCGACGGATCATGAATCAGTTATGTTAATCTTTTATAAAATTATTATCCTGTTTGCTTAACCTATCTAAGCTTCATTAATTTGTCTTACATTTTTTATTTGTTCGGGATTGTATCGCAGATCATTTAAGAAAAATGTGCAAAATTTGCAATCCCAGTCGTGATGCAGAGAGAGGAGTTATGATTAAACATGGCACGCAGGGACATGCTCGTGCTTTCTTGGAGATTTATCTGCACATTATGGGAATGACCAGTCACCACCTGATACAATGGTATCAGGATAATTCTAGAATCGCAATTTAACTTGAATTAGCACCTAGTTATCGTGATAATATCGTATTGAGTGGTGATGTGATCTGATATTTTATAAATACTTCTGAAAGTTTCCAGTAATATGTAAATAATTTATGTATTTTATAAATATTCCAATCTGATATTACATTTTCCCTGCTTTTGTTACAATTTCAAACATTTAAAAAAAGTTTTTAAAAAAAGTCAAAAAAAAAGTTTAATGACTGACTAAATGTTTTCCAACTTAAAATATAAACGTTTAACATTTAGCTTGAAATTAAGTTAAGGAAAAAAAATAATTAATCAAATATTCCTGTTATGTTATCCTCCATATTTAATTAGTAACAAACAAACTTGGCAAATATTTCACCCCTACCACACAGGATGAAAATGTATAAATAGTTCATAAAGTGTACCATCTGAAAGATTATCAAAAAAAATAAAGAAAAAAAGAAAAATTGTGATGTTTTACCACCTCAAATGCCCCCACAGCCTTAAAACCCAGCTTGTTTTGTGAGCACAGGTTTTGGGAGAGTGGCTGCGAACTCTGTGTTTTTAAAGCAGACACGCAGGGCTTCTAACGCATGTGATTTTCAAGACAAAAAGAGACTGGTGTAAGCATGTGTAATGAGTGGTTTTTAGACTAATTCACTCACAGTTGAAGGCAGATCGGATTTTTGATAATGTGGCTCCATAAAAATGAGTTTCTCTTGCACCACTCAGAAGCTGGTCACTGGCTGATCGTCCGGTTCATCTCTTTTATAATTGTGAAAATAGTTTTTAAAAAATTTTGGAGTTTATGTGAATTTGTACACAAAAGAATCGCGAGTCATAACTGAATCTACCCCCACCAATGTCTACGGCACATCATTTATATCTAAAATGCTGTCTGTGATCCAGGCTTAAGGTGAACTCTAACAGGTTGTCGGAGAGCCATGTACATTTACTATCACGTTTTGAAGAGATGTTGTGACTTTTTGGGGGTAGATTTCATCAAACAATTCAGAGAAACTTGACTTCGGACAATCAGTACTCAAAAACATACTCATTAAATCATTAAATTTTAAGTCATTAAAACTAATATGAAGTAAAACAATAAAATCCCTTAATTCCTCCAGTCTTGTACATTTTATCCAGGATTAAGAAGTGCTTGTGTTTCCCAACCTTGCATTCAAAGTATAAAATGCTCATTCCTTACAGTGTACACGAGAAACTGATAAAATATGCAGTGTAAAAATATCAGTTAAACCAAGTCACAGTTTCTCAGGTTTAATAAAATGCATTCGTGTAATCTCTGATAAAACACAGGACAGCTCTCAATGAACAGAACAAATCAATCATTTCCTGCCCAACCCCGAGTTTCATGTTTGTGAATATTTGAATAGTTTACAGAAAACTGCAATTGTAGCTTTAAATGTTTTCCTGAATGTAATAATGGAAAACTGCATTTTTCCGTGCATACTTCCAGTAAACACAGCCCACAGTAAAGCAACATGATTTAAAATAAATAAATAAATCTTTAGATTTAGTAGAGGGTTTAATCACCAGTAGGAGTAAGCTGCTCGATATTGCATAATACAGATGAATGAAAACACTTTAATGGAGAACTGCCTCAGTTTATATACTGTACATACTAAGCACACTTTTAGGAACACCTGCTCATTCATGCAATAAATCTAATCTGAGAATCATGTGGCAGCAACACCCATCAGAATGGGCAGAAAATGTGATCTTAGTGATTGTGACTGTGGCACGATTGTTGGGGTCTTGAGTATTTCTATAGATGCTCATCTCCTGGGATTTTCACACAACAGTGTATTCAGAATGTAAATGTCTTGTTGAAGATACAGAGTCTGGCCAGACTGGTTCAAGCCGACAGAAAGGTTACAGTAAATCAGAAAGCCATTCTGTACCATTGTGCCGCGGGGAAAAGATTCTCAGAATGCACTAAATATTGAATCTTGAGACAGATGGGCTATGACAGCAGAAGACTAACCGGTTACGCTCAGACCAGAACAGAAATCTAAAGTTGGTCACCCAAACTGGACACAAAGACTGGAAAAATGTAGCCTCGTCTAATGAACCTCAAGTTCTGCTGAGGCATAAATCCATGCATCCAACCTGCCCAGTGTCACCATTCCAGGCTGGTGGAGGTGCTTTAACGGTGTGTGAAATGTGTTCTTGGCACACTTTGGGCCTGTTAATACAAAACAATCATCGCACAATTTTCCCCATCTTCTTACGACAATTATTGATTTATACCCACCGTTTTCCTACTGTATCTTCTCATGGCTACTTTCAGCATGATAATGCAACATGTCACAAAGCAAAAGTAATTTTAAACAGCCTTCATGAAGATCATAATAAGTAAAATTTTCTTCTCTGTCCACAGATCTGATTCTATAGACCAGCACTGGGAAGTGGTGGAACTAAGGATTAACAGACATCATAATGCAGCTGAAAAATCTACAGGAGTGCATGATGGAATCATGTCAACAGGCATGTCCTGATACCGATATTAGTTTCAGGTTCGTCTACTCGTAAAATTGTCTGATAGATATAACATATGGCTTGAATAGCATCATTTAATAAAATATTTTCCTTACGCTGGAAACAAAACAAAAGATTGACTTGATTAAGGCTACGTTCACATTACAAGCCACATTACTCATTACATTTTGTCAAGATCACATTTGCATGTCAGATGGTTAACATTAATAAAAGTGATTTTTAACTGACTTAGGCGATGGCACGTATGAGCACATATAGACGACTTTGCTTGTGCCATCTCGGTTAAAGCACGTCATGAGTTTGTGCCACCACTTATTCATTTCAAACAAAGGATGTGATTTTACCAAAGATGCACTTGTGGTTTTGCTCTGGAGGATGGCAAAGCTGTTAGTCGGTTGTAATTGGTAAGGTCCAGAAGAAGGAAGAATGCCAGATGCCTCTCTTTAGCTGTTTAAGTAACTATTGCTAGTGCTGCTATGAAATCAGTGCACTGCCAGTGCTGACCGACATCAGCGAGTACCCCACATGTGTTCAGAGGCAAGCAATAAAAAAATTAATCATTGACAAACAATTGCAGGAATTTCGATCTGACCATCGTCATACAAGTTGCATCACGGCATATCGAACATGCATGCAATCTAAGACTACATTAAGATTAGGATTCAAATAATTGCCAAATGTCACACCTTCCAGTACAGTGGATTTTTTTTCTCACAGATCCCAGTAAAGAATCTGGGGTCACTTTTAGCAATCCTGGAGCAGACATCGTTAATCACATCGCTCAAAGGGTCAACAGTAGTCCGTTTGAGCCACAACTGCCCCATAGGAAAGTGACTCAGATCAGATCTGAAAAACATCGGATTTGGGTTTTCAGACAGTAAAAAAAAAAAAAAATTAATCTGATCCGTCTCACATTACAGAATTGAGTCACTTCATCTGAACATTAGTCAAGTGTGTGACAAAGCACTTCAGAAGTTGTTTTACAAGACGATCAGGTTCAGGTTTCATATACTAGTAAAGCCATAGCATGTGAAATTGACATACTTCAGATGTAAGACATTCTCAAGTTCTGTTCACGTTGTGCTCTGTGTCAATGACAGGTACTGGTATCGGTACTCTGTATCAGAAAGAACACACAAGTACTTGTACTCGCATTCACTCTGACAAAAAGTGGTATCAGTGCAACCCTACATGTCAACATGGACCAGAATCTCAAAGGAATGTTGTAAAAAAAAAAAAAACAATTAAGGCTTAATGGAAGCCCTACTTAGTCTGATGTTCCTTAAAAATTAGTATAAATGTTCTTTTAAAAAAAGAGCTCATTAAGTGTTTTGTAATGTGCTTTAAAACAAATCCTAATCAAATCTAAAGTTATGTCCAGGTTGACTTTTAGTTATTTTTCTCAGTGATGTCAAACCCTCCTTTGGTTTTGGTTCAGAGTCCCTCCTTGCTCGATTTCCCTTTTCTGTACATTCTGGTCTGGTTTAATAAACACTCCTACCAGCCCTATAATACTCGCACATCACACTTCCTCGACCTGCTGGCAGAGGATTAAACTGGCCTCTTCCCAAACATCGCATTCATAAAGAGAGTTTCCCTGAAGATCAAAAGGGTTATTAATACTGTATACAAGTGATTATCACTTTCCACATTTTCACCTGACAGTCTGTGAGTGCAAAATGTATAGTTTATGATTCATTAGCTCACCTCTCTGAACAGAGCCCCATAAAACTGGACGATATAGGGACAGTCGCTACTCCTCATAACCACGTCTAAATCCATGAGCAGCTGCTTTTGTTCTTTTTCATCAACAGTGGAACGAATCCTCTGCAACACAAACATGTGAGAATCACACAACACCAACATGTAACAGTTTCCTCATTTATTGCAGAAAATATTTCTTTCAAGACTTCTGATTTTCAGTAAATTGTCCACACAGTAAAAACTTGGATTTGCGAGTAACTTGGTCTGCAATTGTTTTGCAAGATGGCCAAAAGTTTTTCATAAATTTTAACTTGATAAATGAGCGAGGTCTTCATACATGAGCATTTTGTCTGCCAAGTGTCACATGATCACAACGAGCCAATGGCTCTTCTTCATCTCTAGTGCTGGAGGATTGTGGGTATCCGTCTCCCATGTTCGGCCTCAGTGTGCATGCCTTACTCGTATATAGTCAACATCTGTGCGTGTGTATATTGTTTACTATAGCTGTGTGTGAGTAAAGCATTTTTTTCCTATTTTGTGTCCATGACGATGCAAATTCCTCAAAAAGAGGCAAAGTCACACACAAAATGCAGGTTAATTTGTTTTATTTTTACTTTATAATTTACATTTTTATATGAATGTTTTTGGGGTGTGGAATGAATCGTCTGAGTTTCTATCATTTCCTATGGTGACATTCACATTGATATACAAGTGCTTTAGATTACAAGCATGTTTCCAAAACGAATTATGCTCGCAATCCAAAGTTTGACTGTATAATGAACAAATCAACAAATCAACAAAAAACACCTACCTTAACAGCCATGATCTGACCACTGGGCTTATGAACCATTTTGTTGACTGAGCCGTAGGCTCCTCGACCGATCTCGCCCAGGTCCTTCAAATCTTCGGCAGTGAAGTCCCAGTGCTGCTCGGGAGAAATCTTCAACTTCCCACATGACTCGATGCTGTGATTGCGCAGTCTCTCTCTGTGTCAGCGCAAGTGTACGCACATCACAAAAACAACAATGATCAACAAAACAGATGATGGTGAACCCTCGGATGAATGAAAATTATTTCTGCCTCACTTACATGTGTGGGTTATGGAAGGAAGGGTTGGCTGACGCGATGGGGAGCCTTGCGTTCGGTTTAATCGGAGGATTAGCAAAGTTTAGCTTCAGTGCTTTGCGTTTACCTGGGAACGAGAACCATCAACATTCCGCCTTAAGACATGATCTATAACATCTGCGAGGGGCGTTCAAGTGAAAGCAGGACTTTTAATTGCACAGAACAACAGAATTCCTTATTTCTCTATATAATCCCCTGCTACACTAATGCTCTTATGCCAGTGTTTCACTAACGCTTGGATACTGTCAAAGTAGAAAGTTTTTCTCAGTACGCCGGAGACATGATCTGATTTCACGTCTGAAACGCTGGCCCCCCAGGAACTAATTTAATGGCTGAACATGAGGAAGTGACTTGAGAGGTCAGGGCTGCATGGAGGATGTGGCAATAACTGCAACTTCCTGTCATGTGGAAGTGGTGTTTTTGAATGATTGTGTGAATGATTGTGTCTCTTCCGCAAGTTTTTCAAACGTCAGGCATTCCTATCATTGAATGTTCACGAATGCAATGGGCTTCAAGCCACCACGGACGTGATTGTCATTCACAGGTGAAAAGACTTCTTTAAAAGCTTACACAATTCTATTTTTTTTGCTGCAGCTAAAACTCTCATTGCAATACTTTGCTTTAAGTCTGCAAATATTAGTTTAACGCCTTTACTCACAAGCCCTGGATGGATTTGAACACTCCCTCAAACATGGAAAGGAGGTTCAATCATAAACTCCTAAATCTCCTAATCTATGACAAATCAGTTGAAACTCTGAATCAGATAAATAGCACAATTAAACACACTGGTTTCCTCTGCTCCTCATATACCACACAGGAGGTCAGGCTTCAACTGACCTAAACTGCTGTTTTGTGTTGAGGTTTTTATATATATATATATATATATATATATATATATATATATATATATATATATATATATATATATATATATATATATATATATATAAACAGTTCGATTCAGATCATAATTTATCTTGATAAATTTTACTTGATATGAATTTCATCTAATCCTTGTAACTGGAATAAAAAAAAATTTAAACTAATTTTGTTAATCCTAGGCCAACTTCTGAATGTAAACTACTGGTTGGCGTTCTCATGAAATGGAGAATGCTCACTGCTGATGAGTAGATACTAGTGACTAAAAAGAAAAGCCTGACTTTGAAACCATGAAGAGGGCTTGGGACGCGCATATGATACAGTTTCACTATGACGGCTTGGTCACTTCAACTAACTGGAATTCATCTTGACTAAAAACATTTCCTGTTATATACGTTTAAGTGTACTTAATAGTAACCCTAACCCTGACAAGAAAGCACTGTTTCATGGTTGTGCAATCTGGGACTATACAGATGAGGATGGATTCCCTTTAAAGTCTGGTTCCTCTCAAAAGGTTTCCTTGCCACCATCATCTCCTGTTTGCTCATTAGGCAGAAACTGATAAAGCTATAAATCAATACATTTCTTAAAATTTTAAATATACAGTATTGTGCAAAAGTCTTGAGCCACCCCTCATGACTTCATATTAAATCAAACTGATTTAATTTAATTAAATTTCAGAAATGGGAACGAATGTTTTACTGCAACAGGCTGCGAAGTGCCTAAAGGTAAGATTTAAAAATTGGTTGTTTATGTAACAATCAGCAGCAGCCTCATTTCCCCTCTCGCCTGTTCCAACCACTTATCATTCAGTATCACCAGTATACTAATCACCAGCCTGATCGTCTGTCATCATCTGCACCTGTTTCTCTCTGCTTTATTAAGTTCGATGTTTTTACTGTATGCTTGAATGATTCATAGGTCACTGTGTGACTTGAACAAAAAACATTCCTCTGAAGCTGGTCAGGTCCAGGAACTGGACAAAAAATTAAAGCCAAAAACATCCTTCAGGAAGCCTGGAGAACTATTCCGGAAACTACATAAAAAATTTAATAAATAAAAAACTCTTTGGAAGCAAAATATGAAGAAATGTAGGGCACCTTAAGACCTTTTGCACAGTACTGTGCATCCAGAATTTTTATTTCTGTAAAGCTTTGTGAAAAGGTTTATTGTTTCACATTCTATGCAACTAAAATTGAACTGAATTCACCTTGAAAATAATGCTTTCTCGAACAGATCCCTGATTTTGCCTGGCATTTAAATCTGGCATGTATTTATTTGCGTTGTTGTTCTCTGCACATTAGTTAAAATGATTTGATTTTATTAGTAGTAACTGATGTAATTCTCTTACAATGCCCATTATATAAATTAAATCTAATGAAATAATTAAATCATCCTGTGTTTAATGCCACTCAGCACTACATTTAGTTTAAAGACCTTGTTCCCCCTTATTTTGCGTAAACTTGGCTTACTCCATTTATGATTCTGTAATAACTGAATAATAAGTAAATTAATAATCTTGTGTCAAACAAAGGAAAAAAGGACACTTACTTTGGGGAGCACCAGAAAGATTTATCTGAAACCCTGCAGCAAAAAAAAAAAAAACAACAAGAGTGTGAAGAAAACATCTGGAACTGCAGACAGGATTTATTTAGCACAGCTTTGGAGAAAAGTGAGAACGGTGTGAATGAAATATTCAGATGTATCAGATGTAAATATTCAACTATAGCACTTCGTCAATTCATTTTAGGAAAATGGCTTGGTGAAACATTTTCCTGGATATGCATCTGTGTAAGCTTTTTAAAATCCCTGCAGTTACTGTGAATGCTAATGTTAATGCTACGCAGTCAAAATTCCTGGAGTCTATAACGGGCTTTACGTTTGAGACCAGAAATATCCCAGTAGGTGTGACCAATACCTTCCCGTCTAAATCAACAGGGCCATGTGGACGTGAATTCTTTTTTATGTTCGATCTTTTTCTGCCACATGCCTATAGATATTTCTACACGCATTATTTTGCAAAAATAAAAACACTTCAAGCAGCATCGGTATAAAACCAAGTTAAAATCCATAGCGCTAAAGCCAAACTAACAGAATAAGAGTAAAAAGTCAAAGAAAAGGACAATACCTGTTTCATTCTGACACCTCCAGCAAGTGTTGGACTCTGTAAAAATAGATACATAAATAAATGAATAAATAAACAAACAAACAATAGTAATATACTGTACACTGGTCTAACATAACATCTACCTTGAAAAAAGTAATAAAACTATTCCTCCTCCTCATGTATTTATAAAATCTTTTGGACATAGGAAAAAACTGAAAAAGTATTTCATCTTTATATCATCTTATAATCTTGTGGCTTGATTTCATAATGTTAGAATTAAAATGGATAATTTATACTAAATGGTGCAAGTGCAAGCACTAGTGTGTGTGTGTGCGCGTTTGCATGTGTGTGTGTGTGAGAGAGTGTTAATTACTTGAGAGAAATGAGAGAACATAAAACAGCTGCAGCTCTTCATCACTTCAACTTTCAACACTTTCAATCAAAGAAAAAGGAAACCATCAGACACTGTATTAGTCTTTACGCTAGCTACTGCATATACATAGCCCTCATATGATGTCATACATACGAGCAAACCTCCATGCCAGTGGCATCTTTGCTGGGGAGCTGTGAGCTGCATTTTTGCAAACTCAGTCATACCATGGAAGCAACTGCACCTTAACTTTCTCCACGTGGGCTGTTGAAGTCAAACTCCTAAATGAAGGCGAAAACTCGACTGACCTTTTTTAATGCAATTCGGTATAATTGCAACACATTTGAATGGTGTAAACGTTTTAAAGAATGCAGTACATCCTATACAACAGTCGTTCTCGGTAATGTAGAGTGGACCGCCTGATCCTTGAACATCGACAGATAACTTGTCGGCATCTTGTGGAAGAGACACATTTGTCCTTGAGGACTGTACACACAATGATTCACCAACACCACTTGCTCATGACAGAATTTCGTCTTCGAGTTATTACCACATCCCCTGTATAGCGCTGACCTTACTCTGAGGCTTTTTCACATGTTTGGGCTATTAAGAGGCCAGCGTTTCACACATAAAGCTGAATGTCGAATCATGGCTTTATCATACTGAAAAAACTTTGCTCTCATAACCATGTTGTTGATTCTGCAGAATCAAAAGTCCCGATTTGACTTGAACACCCATTGTAAATAAGCCTTATAGACCGATATAGCTAGCTAAGGTGGTTAGATGCATTTGTTGCTAGTTTGCGGCAAAATAGAGTAACCGGGGTCAACTGAATCTGGATCGAGTTCCTCTTCAATTCAGATGTAAATTGAAGACAATGTGGATTTTGTGTTCAGAGCATGTGTGCAGTCAGCACCTGGTCTATGATTGTTCTGCAAAAATCAAGGTGCGAACACACGCTCATCTGAGCTGGACGTTATATATAATATAATAATAACTATTATACACAGCAAATGAATCACCTATACATTAAGCTGAATGGCTGCTCTGTCTACTTTTTTAAGGAACCAAAACAGCTGCTTAGCCGTACTGTGGTTAGGTGTGTGACTATCACATTACTGCTTGTGAGTAAGCAAATAAAAGGTTTGATTTGGGAAAAGGAAGTTGATTTCAGCGGCATTTAGTCTCTCTCGATACAAACTCAGAAGCGTCGTGACCTCCACCGAAGTAAGACAAAAAGGAAAAGTAAGAAAAAGAAAAAAACTTAAACTCAAAAAAACATGCAGAAAAGCAGAAATGTGCCTGGTTACATTTTTAATGATAACCATTTTTTGGACTCATGTTCATTAGTGAGATCTAAAGCCATCATAATAAATAAAAAAACAGTTTTAAAAATCATTCCCAAGAACATTTTCCATGCTGATTTGTATGACAGCCTGGAAAAGAAAATATATTTGCTTACTGGCCACTTCATTAGGTACACCTTGAGAGTACTGGGTTTTTGCCTTTAGAACTGCCTTAATTCTTCATTGCATAGATTGAAAAAAGTGGTTGAAAACATTTCGTAGAGATTCTGGTCTGTATTGACACGACAGCAGAATGCATTTGCTGCAGATTTGTAGTTGCTCCTGTTCCACCACATCCCAAAGGTGCTCTACTGGACTGAGATCTGCTGACCGTTTGAGTTCAGCGAACTTACTGAAATGTCCAAGAAACAAGTTTCAGGTGATTTTAACATTGATATGGTGTGTTATCCTGGCGGCTTGCATCCGGAAGTGCGCTGTATCACACCAAACAAATAATTGCGCAAAAACACAACGCCACCTTTTAAAATTAATTAAAAGAAGCTTCAAGGCAGAAGATTTTGCCTCGATAATTTTTTGTAATCGAATTACTCGAGGAATCGTTTCAGCCCCACTTCTGATTAGTCCAGGTCTTCAAAGTATTCAACATTGCAGCAGCCTCAAAAAAAAAAAAAAAAAAAAAAACACTGCCTCTCCTAAACCTGTCATTCAGGGGTAGTGACCTCCAAGTGAAGATGGCAGTAGTGCTGCCAACAATGTCACGAGACTTGTGACGTGACTGTGAAAACTGTGTATATATCATTTCATCCACTATTTTAAAACAGGTCCAACATAATCATAATTCAATGCCTGCTCATGGAGAAAGGCAGCTTTGATAAAAATGCAAGAGGTTTCTGAACATCACAGATGATGTAACTATAAATGTAGCTTGCCTAGTAATAAATCTATGAATAACAAGGATGTAAATAGATACATATACTGTACAGTCTCCAGCAGCAATTGTATCCTTGTCACATTACCAGCCTCTATAGCACTCACTGAGGTGTTAAGAAATTAAGAAGAGCAAAATAAGCAGGACAGAAAATGCCATGAAATGTCAAAGTTTATGTGTGCATTACAAAATGTATAAGCTTAACAAGTGATTTGACCCGGGAGTTCTCTGGGGAGAGGGGTGCATTCTCACATAAATTGTAGCTATTACGTGATTTATTCCCACCCAAATGACATGTGTGCAGTAGCTCAAAAAGCTTGCATCACACATGAAGCATGTCATGGGGTTCGCCCATCATTGTTGCATTTTCATTGTCAAAATGGATTTTATTTCACCAAAATAAATAAATAAATAAAAGCTTTGGTTAGTAACCTAGGGAAAGTGCTGCTGTGCAGTTTTGGAGAAAACAGTTATCAATGCATCTCTACAGGTAACAAAACTTTTCCTTTGCTGTGTATGATTATCATTACAACACAAATTAAGTCAACTGGTAAATTTACTGTTTTTTACTGGTAGATTAACTGTTAGAAATAAAACACATCGGCACATTCCAGTTTCATAGGAAAGGTATCCGCAACAGGGTGGTGCAATATGGAGCAAACATGAAGCTTATTAGGTATAGATAAAAGTTATACAATTGTTATAATAACTTCTGTTAACTTTCTTAAACCACACTGACTTGCCCCTCCTTTATTTATCAATAAATAAACGTTTTAAAACCATTTATAGTTTTAAAGGAGACAAGTGAGATTTTGAGATTGAATACATTAAGAAAACTAGAAAGGCTGTGCCGAAAGTAACGCAAAACTGGGCACAACTCATTCAAATTGCATGTTAGTAGCATAACTCTTCCTCTATATAAATATACTGCTCAATTTGGCCTCCATCACAAGCTATGTATTTGCACCATCGTTGAACCCAACTGTCGAATTCTCTTTGAAACACACCTCTTTTGTCACAGTTGATGGTCTCCCACTGCGATACAGAATGTTTACGGAGATGACAAAATTGACGAGTAGTGTGCACAAATGGATCAAGCTTAAGAAAAGGAGAAACAAAATGTGAAAACAAGCCATGCAGTGCGAGACCATCAGCTGCAGCAAAGGGGAATTTCAAAGAGGATTTGAGAGTTCGGTTTAACAATGGTGCAAGTTTTAACATCCTGATGTATTGCAAGAACAAAGATTTCCAAGCAGAACATTAACCAAAGCATTACATTGCCTCCACTGGCCACTCATTTTCCCCATAGTGCATCCTAATGCCGTTCCCCAGGTAAGCAAGTCACCTGGCTGTCCACATGAAGAAAACATGATTCATCAGACCAAGCCACTTTTTTTTTTCATGGTTCCGTGCCCCAGTCCTAATGCTCATGTGCCTGTTGGAGGTGCTTTGGCGGTGGTAACGAGTCAGCATGAACACCCTGACTGGTCTGCAGATATGCCACCTCACCCACAACAAACTGCTTTGTTCTGCACTGTGTTCTGACACATTTCTATAAGAAACAACAACCTGAACTTTTTCAGCAATTTGACCTACAGTAGTGCTTATATTGCAACGGACTACACAGGCCAGCCTTAACTCCCCCTATGCCTCAGTGACCCCTGGCTGCCCAGGACCCGGTCACGACTTCACCGGTTTTCCTTCAATTGGACCACTTTTTTGGTACATCCTCACCCCTGCAACCGGAGAACATCTCACAAGAGCTGACCCAAGCCAATAGTCATCACAATTTGGCTCGAATCCTTTCATTTGTCCATTTTTAACTGCTTCCAATACATCAAACAAAATGAGGGACAAAATGTTCACTCGATGCCTACCATATATATATATATATATATATATATATATATAAAACCCACTTCAAGTTGCCACTGTAATGGGCAACTTTCAGTGATCTTATTGTTATGGCTGTTTTATATATACACAATATAGACAAAATGGACAAAAGTATTTGGACAAACCTGTTAAATCTGGAATTCAGGTGTTTCAATCAGACGCCTTATCCCTAGTAAAGGGGAATTTTAATGCTTCAGCATACCAGGACATCTAGGACAATGTTATGCTTCCATCTTTGTGGCAACGGTTTGTGGAAGGCCCTTTTCTATTCCAACATGACTGTGGTCCCAGTGCACAAAGCAATGACTACAAAGACAGGCTTTGATGAGTTTGGTGTGGAAGAACTTGCACCTTTGGGATGAACTGAAACCAGGGATTGCAAGTCAATCTCGTCCAACATCAGTGCCTGACCTTATAAATGCTTTACGGAATGAATGGACACAAATTCCCACACAAACACTCCAAAATCTGGGGGAGAGCCTTCCAAGAAGCGTGGAAGCTATTATAGCTGCAAAAGAGTGACCAACTTCATACTGAAGTATATGCTTATCCTGTACAGAGTCGCAGGGGGCCTAGAGCTTATCCAAGGAAATTTGGTCATGAAGCGAGGTATACCCTGGACAGATGCGCCAACCCATCGCAGGACACATACGCACAGATGCACACACGCACTGCAGGCAATTTAGGAACAGTGATTAACCTAATCTAACCATGCCTTTGGACTGTGGGAGGAAACAGGAGCAACAGAAGGAAACCCACTAAGCACGGGGAGAACATGCAAATTCCATACACACACCACAGGCTCGAGGCAGGAATATCTAACGCTTGAACCTTGTATACATCACCATGCTGCATATACTGTATCTGTATGACACACACACACAACCCAGAAAGAGCCCTTTTTCTAGAACATTCCCCAATACTCATGGAAAATCCTGTTATTTGGCTGTCAAAATAACAAACTGTAACACACACACACACACATACACACACACATATCTTCAGTAATCAAAACGCAATTAATGGTTCTCATTTGAATATGAATTTATGTATTTCTTTCAAAAATATATCAATTCCGTTTCAAATGAGGATCGCTAATACAGAAACACACACTGACATGAGTATGAATGTGACCGGAGCACGGTGCAGTGTTTACGCCAGTTAGCCAGCTAGCTTCATTTGCTAAAGGCTAAAGAAATTACTGACTGGACTGTACTATCCTTACACTGACTTTTTCACAACCGCTGCGACAATTTCGGTGTTTCGTTTCTATTCGTATTTCTTATAAACATATACCTCAGGGAACTGTATGGGGGAAATAAACTAGCTGGCTAGCGTGTAGCCCTCCGGCTAAGGCCTATAATCATTTAGCCAGACGGCTAGCCGAGGTGCGATAAGCTAGCGTTAGCGCTGTACGTTTGCTGTGGACGCAGTGACAGGAGCTAACCGTGATTATGCAAGCAGCAACAGCAATAGACAAACTGTGGTAGTTTTATTATTATTTATTATTCTACGGGGCATTTATTATATTAAAATAAATAAATAAATACAGGAGAGACATTACCCTGAACGCTGCTCATGGCGCTGAGGTGTTGAGTCTGCATTGGGTGATGCTGCAGCGGAGATCCTGCCGAGCTCATGCTACTGCATGAAGTTGAGGAGTTAGTGCTAGGACTGGGAGTCGCCATTGCTCGGTGTGTGTGTGTATGTGTGTGTGTGTGTGTGTACAGAGCCAAGGCACAAAAAAAAAAAAAAAAGATCAGTCGAGTAGACTCCAGCGATATTCCAAGCAGGTGTATGTTACTCGGGTAGATCCCGCATAAATCAGCTCAGGCGTGAGGAAGAAGGACAGAAGGTTAAACCAGCTCCATTTGAGCTGCTCAGTGTTTTAATGATAAGATGAGTGGAGTGGGCAGAGAGCGAGAGAGAGAGAGACTTAGAGACGCCACTTCAAAATAAAGGTCTGAACTGCCCGTGTGGTTCATCCTGCACCAGTGCGTGTGTGTGTGTGTGTGACGCCCTCCAATATGCCTTGAGTAGTCGCAATTGGACACACACTCTCAGTGATTCACTGTCACTCACTGTCTCTAACCATTTCAGCCTGGAGCACAAGCTGCGTGTCAGGAGCATGCAGTACAGTAAAAAGGCACCGATATGTTTTTTTTTAACCACTGTCCAGTGGAAACTGCAGGCAGAAATATGCAAAAACTTTCTGTTTTGGCTACGACACAACCATGTGACTTCTTGTCATTCGCTCGATTTCAGTTGTGGACAGAGTTACCTGAGAACCGTTCCATTTTTACACAGGATGCGTTCATGGGAGTCAGGGATAGTCAGATTAGAGCTACAGTATATACAGTATACAGACAAGATTACAGTTAAAACAGCTTATTCATGAGTATCATTTCCTTACAAACAATTGATGTACAAAAAGGAGGAGGGTGCAGGTTTAATTGACTGGAGTGAGTTTATACTTCAGTTGTGCACACAATGAAAAACAGCCATAAAAAAGGAACTGGGATTGGGTGGCATTTTGACAGAAACAAATGCTGCATGGATGTAACTGGCATGTACAGTAAATTAATGTAGGTTCTATAAAAAGCACAAGATAAATGTATACAGCAGGACAGCAAGCAATTCACTGTTTATTTGTACGGGTATACAATCATACACAAATACCACCTGTACATTATAGGAATTCAACTGGGATATACAGGGTGGGCCATTTATATGGATACACCTTAATAAAATGGGAATGGTTGGTGATATTAATGTCCTGATTGTGGCACATTAGTATATGTGAGGGGGCAAACTTTTCAAGATGGGTGGTGACCATGGTGGCCATTTAGAAGTCGGCCATCTTGGATCCAACTTTTGTTTTTTCAATAGGAAGAGGGGCATGTGACACATCAAACCTATTGGGAATTTCACAAGAAAAACAATGGTGTGCTTGGTTTTAACGTAACTTTGCATCAGAAATGAAAGTGGTTGTAATTAATACTTAAATTTAATATTTTCAAGAGATATTCTGGAGATAGGGCTTTAGCAACAGAAACAGCTCATGCCAATAACAGGAAGCCAGAGTAAACAAAATAATCCCAGAGTACAGTGACATGATCTGACACTCTTTACTTTGGCAAGAACTATTTACTGTTATTCTGCATTATCTGTAATTTAGTTAAGGACAGAGACATCACACAAGTTAAGCTAGAAGTTATGAATGCATGAACTGCAAATGTTTGTAGTTTTTTTATTTTCTATTAAAAAACAGGTTTTTAAATCAAATTAACAAAATGATTTGAAGAGTTTGAAAACATAAGTGTTGTAATGTCCTTATTGATACAATTCCACTTTGGAGTTAATAAAGTTAATACTCTCTATCTTTATTTATCCATCATTACAGTGTTTCCTTTATTTGTATGGCAGCTCATTTCCAAGGTTTAATATAATTTGAGGCTTATGGTATACTGACCCTATGGTATATTGAAGCTTTCTGTATGAATATGTTTATTTAACAAATATAGAAAGAGTCTCTGTGCATTTTTTTTGTATGTTTTCCACCATGGAAGTTTTTAATTTTGGCTTATTTGTTTTCATATACAGAAGAGAGATTGTTGAATGAATAATTGTTTATGGTTGCTACAATTTACAAAAGGAACCTGTTTATATTTCCACAACAGTAATAACAAAATAATAATGAACATCTTACATTACTACAAAGAAAATCATGAAATTACACCATCCCATAATTTTATTTTATAATAAATAAATTATAATAATTTATAGCCAAGATATAATTGCCAACAATAAACTTTTTTTGTTTCTTAATTAAAGAAAAGTTTTTAAAAAATCATAATCAGTAAATACACATGAACTCATGTAGACATTTTTATTTTATTAAAATATTTTAATAAAGTGTTCTATTTCGTTTTGTGTATTATTCACATAATTCAATATTCACACCTATAAAAATATACGTTTGCATTTTTTCCTGCACAATAAATACTTTGTTACAATATATTTGATGTTAGTTAAATATGTGATTTGATGTCAGTTAAATAAATATTGTATACAGAAATATACATTGCCTGGCCAGAAAAAAAACATCATTTCAGACGGACCTGCATCAAGCAAAGAAAACAACTACAATTAAAAACTGAAAACATAATACTGAACAGTCAACTTAGAGATCACTTAGACGCTTGATGAAAGTGCATCATTAAAAAAATAGTGCTGCATAATTAATAACACAAATCATATTTGTACAATCATATAATCAAAATAGAGTATATTAGAAAACAATATAAAATAATCTATTAGAGGTATTACCCGCAAAGTCAGATATCTATGTAGTGTTTGTCGATAATTTAATTAATTGTATGTTTTTTAAATATTATTTAAGGTGCTAAATAAATATTGGGAAGCACCCTCTTAACGTGATCATTTGTGCCATCATTTGCTGTTCGCCTAAATAAATATGTTTGAATATTACATGGTACATTTAAGTTACACACAGTCATGTTTTAACACAAATCATCAAGACTAATAATATGTTTTTGATTTTTTTACTGTCTCATTATTTAGTTAACTAAAATGAAGTCAAAAAGGAAAAAAGACATGAGGTCACTAGTAAGTACCCCTTTCTGCTTCCATGTGATTTAAGAAGGTAAGTTGAGACCAGGTGCTGCTAATCATCAGCCGTTGATTAATTGATCGTCAGCAAGTGTGCAGACCTCCTTAAAAGCAGAAGTTTTGGCAGTCTGCTGGTCTTTTTTGCTGGAGCATTCACGTGTGTGTTAACACAATGGCAACAGGAAAAGACATAACCAGTGGTCTTAGAGAAGCAACTGTTGCTGCATATCAATCTGGAAAGGGTTATAAAACCATTTCCAAACAATTTGGAGCTCAACGTTCTACAGTGAGAGATTATTCAAAGGTGGAAAGCATTCAAGAAGCCAATCTTCACAGGAGTCGACGTCCCAGCATATTCGCCCCAAGGTGCTTGAAAGGGTTGAAAGAAAGGTTGAGAAAACCGCTTCTGTCTAAAAAGAACATGGAGGCATGACTGAGGTTTGCAAAACTGCGTCTGAACAAACCACAAGACCTCTGGAACAATGTCCTATGGACAGATGATAAAGTGGAGTTGTTTGGCCTTAATGTCCAGTGCCATGTTTGGCAAAAACCAAACGGTATTTCAGCAGAAAGCCTTCATACGCACTGTCAAGCACAGCAGTGGAAGGGTGATGATTTGGGCTTGTTTTGCAGCCACAGGATCAGGGCATGTTGCAGTCATTGAGTCGATCATGAACTCCTCTGTATAGCAGAGTATTCTAAGAGCAAGTGTGAGGTAATCTTCTGACAGCTAAAGCTTGGTCGAAATTCAGTCATGCAACAGGACAATGATCTGAAGCACAGCAATAAATCTATTTCAGAATGGCTGAAAAATAAACCAATTAAGGTTTTGGAATGCCCTTGTCAAAGTCCAGACCTCAACCCAACTGAATAGCTGTGGTGGGACCTTAAGAGAGATGTGCATAAGCAAATGGCCAAAATCCTCAACGAACTGAAGCAATGTTATAAAGAAGAATGGGCCAAAACCGTGCGAGAGACTGATAAAGTCATAAAGGAACTGTTTTTTGTTGGCTTTTTTGTAAAAAAAAAAAAAAAAATGGCACGGTAAAAAAAAAATCTACATTGTTGTTTGTCTGATATTGTACAGTGCTATGAAAAAGTATTTGCCCCTTCCTGATTTTTTTTTAAAATATCTGTCACATTTAAATAACTCAGATCATCAATCTAATTTTAATACTACACAAAGATAACCTAAATACAAAATGCAGGTTTTGAATGATGATTGAATTTAATTTAATTTAATTTCAGGGGAAAACGCTTTCCAAACTTGCCCCTCCTTGCTAAATCATGAATCAATTGCGATTACCCACATTTTTTTTTTAGAAAGCAGAGTTAAATTTCTTACTTGTAGTTGCAAATATTTTTTCACAGCACTGTATTTTCCTAATAATAACATGATGATTTATATAGTTTTTACACAAAAAATAGAAATAAAAGCTTTTACACATTTATGTATCACAGTTTAAATCACAATAAGTGTTATTAAATTTTACAGCACTAATTACAGCACCCCCCCCCCTCCCCTCCCCCCACATCATTACATTTAATGATGTAAACTTTAAAGCACTTATACAGTACAAGTCACTCTGGATAAAAGCGTCTGTCAAATGCCATAAAAGTATTTCAATACTGAATGGCCAAGTTATCACATATATGATTTTTTTTCCTCCCTGATGGCACAGGCATGTTCCAAGACTCAATTTGTCAAAGAGCTGTTCTGTGAGCATGTGGAGCCGTTTTCACACATGAATTGGGCACTAAATTATGCACCGTAATCAAAGCTATTAATGGTCAAACGCAATATTAGACTGTGGGCCTTTTTTTTGGCCAGGCAGTGGATTTCTGCTACATATACACTATGTATACTAAATATCCCCTTCCTCATCGATACATGAGCACTCTGTCCTTTATCCTCCCATTACCTCTGAGGATCATCTTATCCTCATATACGTACACAGTGCCAAAAGCATCACAGTCTGGAGGCGTCTCGATAACCCCCTCAACCGTGAGGTGATGAATACCGACCGGATCTACACAATAACCTCCGTCGTGGTCGTGTCCAGCCATGAAGCACACCACGCTCTTGTGAGACTGCAGAAGAGAAAGAATGACATCGAAGTTCCATGCGAGACATACAGAGTCAGTAGAGAAGGGATGAACGGGAAGGTGACCTGCAAGAAGAAGAAGGTAAAAAGTTACGGTCTTTGTACAAGATTGTGGCTGGTTTTAGAGTTAAATAAAGGAATGTGGACTTGTCCAGGAAATAAAGATTGCTCTGTCCACTGTCCATGTATCAATCTTTTATAAACAGTGCAAAAAATATTAGTTAACACATATATGTGATACAACCAGCTGAGCTGCAAACCTGCAACCACCCACACTGATACACACACAGTATATATACAGTATCAACCACTTCTTGCGTTCGTAAGGATCGACCCAATAAGTTTTCTTTACTTAATTTGCACTTCATTGAGCTGTAAAAAATGTTGCACGCAATTTTCGCATAGTGCACACTATGGTGATTTGTTTTTGAAGAAGTGCATCCTAAAACATAGCAATCATTACCTAAAATGCAAAGCACAATGATGTCACTGCCTATTCTCTATACTTACTCACAACCGTGACTTTTTCATCTTTCTCATCAGCACTGGTTAACACTTTATCCAGCCAGTTGAGCTGTTCTTGACTAAATCCTCCGTTGAACTTCACAAATCGTCCGTCCATCGGATATAAGCCTGGGGGGAGAAAGTGCTTGCTATATACACCGCTTCAAAAACAATAAACTGGTTTAGACCTTAAAATACTTTAATTGTATGCTTTACAATCTGTAACTGCAACACTGAAATAGATCATCTAATCTGTTACATAACCAGAAAGTTGTGTTTATGACATGCTGGATTACATTTCAGTCCTGGAATCTTAATAATATGATTTAAAAAATTTAGTTAGTTTTCAACTGCTTACAATGATCTTCTTCTTACTTCCTGTTACATTATATATTCCTATAATAGCATGACAATCTCAGACCTACCCAGCTGCAAGTCTTTCTTGTTGCAGTCTTGTTTAATTGCATCAGATGGGAAAACACCCAGGTTTAAGATCAGCATAAGAGAACAGTTGGTATGTAAAAACAGGAACCAGCCAGTACACACTTCTTGTATGAATCTGCTGTTAAAACCACAATCAAGACCCATCCTACAAGTGCTATGGAAATTTGATACGTCTATGTGTCATTATCAATCACATGCCTGCTGTAAAAGATGTTGGTGTATAAAAGAAAAGCATTCCACTACACCTTGTTGAGTGTTGCTGAGCCTCACATATGTGTATTATAACTTTACCTAAAGGCTGAAATTTTTTAATAGTACTAAATTTAAAAGAATGACCCTAGTGACAATGAATGGTACAGATTAGCAACCTTCTTTAAGAGAGCGAAGGGTCTTTACATGCATGCAAGTTCAAATCCTTACAGTGGCAGTAATGCATTACTCTCTCTTTCCTCTCAGTGACAGAGCCTGAATCGGGAGCCAACTGCAGGGCATAAGCACGAACCAACTTGTAGACTATGGGCATTTTGGATTTACCAAATCAGCATATTGGTGTAACATGCGGAAAGCCCAGGTTCAATCCATACCCAATGCAACTGGAATAAGTGCCGGTCTGGAAAAAAATGGGATCGAAATGTGGCATCAGGTGTAAAAATCTGTGCCAGGTTGTGTGCGGATCAAACAAGAGCAGCTGAAAGAGTACCAACATACAACGCATGGTTCTGGTCTGTGAGGGGATCTGGATAGCTGTAGAAAACCCACAACAAATAAAGGAGAACTTGTGCACTTATGCACACTGACCTAAGACAAAATTAGGACCAGCGATGACACTGTTAAACCCTTGAGCAAGGCCCTTAACCATCAACTGATCAGATGTATAATGAGATCGCTCTGAGTAAGGGCATCTGCCAAATACCATGAATTTACATTCAAACCCCAAAACCTGGCGGTACAACTACTGAGCCTCTGGCAAATCTGAGAAAATTGGATTAAGCAGGGATTAGGTTTATGTTTAGGCCTAAGATTTCTTCATCATGCTTAGGGCACCTCGGGTACCTGGAGGCTGATTCAGCTCCTCATTAGGATTGTGCTCCCTGATGATGTCAAACGACTGCCTGTACTTCTCACACGCCTTCTCCCGGCCGATGATACTCAGATCATAGGCGTCCAGGATAACAAATCTGAACTTGGGAGCGGGGCTGAAATGATAAGCGTAGATCTCATCCATGGTGTTCTCATCCTCCTCTTCTCCTTTGACCTTAGTGTTGAGAGCAGAAGAGAACAGGGCACTTCTGGTGAAGTTGTAGAACTCATGGTTGCCCCAGACATGATGAACCTGAGCAGAGCAGCCCCTGAACTCATCCATCACCTTGTTCAGGGCTTCGTCTGATGCCCCGTGGCTGCTGTTGAAGCCGTCAATGATGTCTCCGAGCTGCAGGATGAAGCCGGGTTTCAGCTCCTCGTCGTTCCAGTGCCTGATAGCGTTCCTCAGCAGGTGCAGGCTGTTTCTGTAGTAACGCTTCCGGGTGCCGTGGAAATTATGACCGTCCTTTAAATCGGCGTACTGAATATCAGCGATCAAGCCGAAGGTGAACACCGGAGTCTCGCTGCACTCCATCTCCGTGAGGTTGTCAGGTCTCTACAGAACCCCAAAACAACCTGTGTTATGTAGGTGCAGAAACACGGAAATGAGCACGTGATAACAACATGCCGGGTGTAGAGCTAAAACAAGCCTAAAACAAACCTCTACCGCCAGTCTACGCTCGTCTATATGTACATTACCCACCACGTCATAATAATATCCATATTACATGCATGTTAGGTAATCATTCAGACGTTTCTACAAAAATCTCGCGCTTGTTCCAAAACCTGACATACTCATTCTGTTTCTTCTTCGTCTTCTTCGCGGCGGTAGAGCTTAACACAACACTGCCACCTACTGGAGCAACAACATGCTGCTACATTACTGTATATGGATAAAAGCATTGTGCTAACCCTGCAATGGCGTTCCAGTATATCCAAATACATTTACTTCATACAGTATAGAGCAGGTCCACCTTTTTGCAGCTATACCAGCTTTCTCTCTTGTTGAAGGGTCGTCCACAAGATTTTTAAGTGTTTCTGTGAGAATTTGTAGACATTAATTCTGTAGAACATTTGTGAGGTCAGGTGCTGATGTTTTATGAGAAGGCCTAACTCACAATCTCCGTTCCAGTTCATCCCAGAGGTGCTCGATGGGGTTGAGGTCAGGGCTCTGTGCCAGCCAGTCAAGTTCTTCCACACCAAACATATCAAACCATGTCCTTATAGTCCCTGCGTTGTGCACAGGGACACTTTCATGTTGGAATAGAAAAGGGCCTTCCCCAAACTGTTGCCTCAAAGTTGGTAGCATAGCATTATCCAAGATGTCCTGGTATACTGAAGCATTAAAATTCACCTTCACTGGAGATAAGGGACCTGATTGAATGAAGCACCAGAATACAATAATTAACTATAGCATTATAGCTATAGAAACATTCAAGTATATTTTTGGCTTACCTCAGAATTACAATAAATAATTGTATAATCATTGTAATTCCTGAATTTGCAAGTGTTGATTGAAATACATGAAATTTACTTAAAGCAATTTGTATGACATACGTGTAACCTGTACAACATGAGCAAAGATTTTCTTTGTAATAAGGGGGGGTGTTTTATGGGCATAAAGGCATGGGAAAGTTTACATAATCTCAGAAATTATGCATTATCCTGCATTATCCTGTATAATGTATACAGGATAATGCAGTATAAACGATGAGTGAGTGTTCATTTGAGAAAATCGTTGCTCATGTTGTACAGGTTACACATATGTCATACAAATTGTATTTCAGTCAGGGTCACAAGGGGGCTGGAGCCTAGCACGGGAGACTTAGTGCACAAGTTTTAGGACTGTGGAGTACCCGGAGGAAACCCACCAAACACAGCGAGAACATTCAAACTCCATGCATGCAGACCCATGGCGGGAATCGAATCTGGACCCTGGAGGTGCAAGTCAACAGTGCTAACCACTAAGCCACCATGCCTCCTCAAATAAACATATTAAATTCACACTAACTTCTATATTTGAGTTTTTGGCATGTACGAGCTGTTTTTATATTCATCTGGATATGGGTAATAGGAGCCAGGAAGTGCAATGAGGGGGTTGTTTTATGGGCATAAAGGCATGGGAAAGTTTACATAATCTCAGAAAAACAGTGCCCCCTTAAATTCTAACAGACTTTACTACAATTATCACTGAAACTGACAATAAATAAACAGTCATACATTGACACAGAATACATATGCAATAAAAATCTAAGGCAAAAAATTAAGCTAATACAAAATCAGAACCAGGACCTCATGACGCATGTTCTTTAATTAAGCTACAGGAAACGGTAATAAAGTGGCACGGTGGTGTAGTGGTTAGCACTGTCGCCTTGCACTTCCAGGGTCCGGGTTCGATCCCCGGCCAGGCTCGATTCCCGTCTCTGTGTGCATGGAGTTTGCATGTTCTCCCCGCGCTTGGTGGGTTTCCTTCGGGTACTCCGGTTTCCTCCCACAGTCCAAAGACATGTAGGTTAGGTTAATTGGCGTTCCCAAAGTGTGTGTATGTGTGTGTGCCCTGTGATGGATTGGCACCCTGTCCATATTGTATACTGCTTCGTGCCCTAAGTCTCCTGGGATAGGCTCCAGGCCCCCGTGACCCTAAATACAGGATTAAGTGGTATAGATGATGAGAGAGAGTGAGAACCGGTAATGAACATCTACATTCTACATCTACATACTATTATACACAGTAAAATCAATCATCGGCTGCTCCAATGGAATGTCTGTGTCTGAAATGAAGTAGAAGGTTGTTTAATGGCACCCATTTGCCATGCAGCCTGTTTCATTTCAGTGCGCTTTTTCCTGTTGGGGAACATTTTCTAAAGCTTGTCATTAAAATTAAATATTGCTGCTGTCTTGACTGTTTTGTCTGCAAAAACATGTAGTTAGGTAAGCTTCAAACATCTGTGCCGCCATACGCAACACAAGAGAGATGAATCTTCATCACATACTGTACAATCCGTACAAAATCTGTGTGAATACTGGTTGAAATCATTCAGCTCTTTGACTGTGTCAGAAGTGTACAGTGTGTACAAGCCGAGGATTATGGGTAATTTGGAGCAGCAAAGCTGCGTATTTTGGTGTAATGGTAGGTTATTTATCAATGAGAATTTTGATTTAAAATTTATTTTGTAAAATTTAAAGTGTGACTGCACTTTATATAGCTCATTTAATTGAATTACTTTAAGCTTGTTCAATTTAATATATTTCATATATGTATATATATACATATACATTTTTTAAATACTGTATCTATATATCTATATAAACTTGCTTTATTAAAATGCGTGACCGTGAATAGACGTACCTTAATCCTGAGAAACACTCATAATGTGTCATTATAATGTATCACAGTGCTCTGAAAAGCCTGAATACATGCTGCTCCAAATCCACGCCTCTAATGAAGGTTGGGATTCACACATTTATTAAAAACAAGTACTGCAATTTAACACAGGGCATGTGGAACCAAAATGTGTGATTACAAAAACATGCTGTTCCTTGTTCCTGAGAACACTCTCAGGTAAAAAGATCTTTTGATCCACAAACTTCTATTTCAATGTCATGAAATCTTGCCCCTCGTCTTTCCCGAGAACAGTTTCTGGAAAATGGTTCACACATTTATCTGTAACTGTATTGATAACTGTAATGTAAAGACTTGCGCTTCCTTGTTCCTGAGAACACTACCAGGGAAAGGGATCGTAGCTGCAAACAGTAAGCCCACGTCTTCCACCCAAGCAGAAGGTCAACACATTTCTCTCTGTGACTGATCTCCATAGCATGCACATCAAAGGTGTACAATTGCCAATGCATGCTGCTCCTCATTCCTAAGAACATGAAAACTGATTTATTTGATTGATTGATTGATTGATTGATTGATTGATTTAAGACTCAAAGGTACAAAGCTTCTTTAACCTTAAAACATGAATTCAATTGAGTTTTCTTTGAAAGAGGACTAATTAACCAAGCTTTTAAACATTTTTTAAAGCATTTCTAAATTTTTAATGACATGAAACAGAAGTTATAAGTTTATTTGCGATATTTCACATTGTAGAGTGTTACTTTAATGGACAAATATTGCTCCCGAGTGGACACTGCATAGCGACAAAACAATGAAAGCACGATTGTTGTCAGTAATCTACAATAAAGTTAAATCTTCTCCAAAGTCTCTGGCAAAAAAATCCAAAACAAACATGAATGATATTATTTGAGACAAAATCTACCTGGAAGCAAAGAATAATTTAATGCTATAGTGGTCTTCAACACGGAGCATTTCTGTGTTTCTCTGTAAAGCAGTAATTTAGCTCACACACAAATCTAAAAAAAAATCACGATTAGTCACAATTTTAAAATACTCCGATTTACTTGTATTATAAACATGCAATGTTGGAATAAAGCAATACATGAGAAACTGGTTAGAGGAAAGTGTTAATGCAGTCTTATTATATCTTAAACATTAACATTTAACAAATGTTAAATTAAAATCTCTCAAATGAGACCAGCATTGCATGAAGTCGCTGGGTAGTATGAGGTATAGCAACCCACCGACAGCAGGGCTTGAACCTGGATCCTCAGCCACCCGGGCCACCTCTTCCACATTCTATAATAAAACTTGCTGTTCAGCACACCTGGTGATGTTTCCTCAGTCATCTTATTATCCATAAGTGGATAATTAGTGTGTCTATTAACCAATGGCAACATTGGATGCGAGTTGATGACGGTTACTTGGCTATACAAACGTTTTCTATAGGTTTTAGCTTGTTCATAACTAAAGAGTTCATTCATATGTCATGATCACTCTCGCGCACAACAACCACTTTTATTTTAGAACACGAATGAACAAGTTATTTAAAATGTGACGCAAGATAGGAAGTAATTAATTGAAAGAGGAACGGAGTTTCTTATTGTAAAACACAACAGGAGTTTCTTTATGTTAAAAAGACAAATTAACGTAAGAATTAACGTTAACAAGGCTTATTTTTAAACACATTTCGCACACTGCCTGGCCAAACTCATTCAACTTGACCACCTTTTGCTTTGATTATTAAATCGTTTTGATAAGCTTGTGCCATGTCACAACATTTCTTTCTACTCAGAGTCACATTAATTTATCTCCAAGGTCTTGTATTGGAGGCCGCTCCATAAAGCCTTCTCCAGCACATTCCTAAGATTCTCAATGGGATGAAGATCTGTACTCTGTGGTGGTCAATCCAATCTTTCACAATTTCACAATGAGGGGGTTATAGATGCATGAAAAAGTTCACTTAATATCAGAAAACCTTATCATATCTCTATAAAATTCCCTGCTACATTAATGCACTTATCACAGCGTTTGCTAATGCTTTGATGCCATTCAGGTAGAAAGTTTTTCTTATTACACTGGAGACATCATTGTTTCACCTCTGGAACACTGGCCTCTCAGGAACTCCCTTAATAATCAAAACATGTGAAAATGGCTTGGCCCGGGTCAGGATTGTACATGGATGTGGCAATAACCTGGGGCCGAGATCCTGTAATGTGCAAAACATATGATGGGCAGAATGAGCTTGTGCATTGTCATGCAAAAATAGAACTCATGTGTTGATCAAAGCTCTTTTGGCCTGAATGTTCACAGGAATGGATGATCTGGATCGTCGTGCATGGATGTACGGATTGCTTTAAATGTTTGCACCTTCAAATGTTTTACTGCGGCTAAGAATCTCATCACTCATGAGATGTGTTTGAACGTCAATCATTTTTGTGCCTTCATTCACAGAAAGATTTCATCACAAATCCGGGTGGCACCAAGAACTCTACATAGTACAGCAGTTTGAAAGATGCGATCATGTTTTCCACATATTTCTGCAGTAATTCTGGTTTTGTGCAGTACCACGTTGCCAAACTGGGGACCCTGGAGTACATGTAGTTGTATAGTTAACAACTACTACACATCATTTCCTAAATACATTTGCAATTATTTATTTGGCAGATGCTTTTTATCCGAAGCGATCTGACTAGAAAAGGTTTAAGGGGCTTGCTCAAGTGTCCAACAGTGGAAACACTACAATAAATACAAGTAATAGGAACAATACAGAACCTGTAGACCAATAGAGCAAACAGAACCTATAAATGTTTAATTAGGAGATGATCCTAGGTGATCCATGGCCACTGACCATTTAAAACATCAACACTTCTACTTGGCCATTATTATCTTTCGATTGACATTTGCATGTTTCTTCATTGATCAATGTAGCACATGGTCTTCCATTTCATAATAACATTGCTTAATAAAAAATAATCATGATTAGGCCATGCAAGAAGTGAGAATTTCTGTCGGAAATGCCCAGGAAAAGCCAACATCTGAAGCAATTTAATACGTTATTTTTAACCCAACTAATTTCCCCAAGTTACTCAACCACAACGGTGCCGTTTTGACTTCGTATGCAGTTTTCCAACAAAGTCAGTTTTCACATTTTTTTTTTTTTTGTATGTTCGTCTTGCGTAAGTTCATTTCAAAGTAATTTTTGAGTGAGGCAAAGATTTTGGGTAATGTTGAATGGTGAGCAGTGTGAGGATTACACCTCACAACCAGACAAGATAAATCTGAACCTTTCAGCTTCAACCAGACAGGTCATTCTCATTTAGTTAAGAGTCCTGAAGTATATCATGTTCTTTACATTTCAACATTTTGCCTGCTCTAAAACACCCACGTCAACTCAGGATTGGATTGTTTTTTGCATCCAGTGCTGTTTTTTGCATCTTTGTCACACATAATGATTCTGATTATTAAACAAATTTGAATATTACACAAAGTGCAGTCTTTTAAAACAGAATGCAGTTTTTAAATTATGATTTCATTTATCCAAAACTGACTGGCCCTATTTGAAAAAGTAATTGCCCCCTTGTCGTGAATGGAAAATTGGGTAAAATTTCACTTGCCACATCCAGTCCTGATTTCTGCCAGACCTGGCATTTAAGAACAGATGGGAAACAAAGAAATTGACATGTATCAGTCTGGAAAGGGTTACAAAGCTATTCCTAAGGTTTTGGGACTTCAGCGAACCACGGTAAGAGCCATTATCCACAAAAGGAAAAAAAACGTGGAACAGTGGTGAATCTTCCCAAGAGTGGCTGGTCTACCAAAATTACTTAATTACTTAAAAATAAGTTTGACAAATGTACAAAACAAACAAATAACCAAACAAACAGGAAGGGCCAAATACTTTTTCACAGCACTGTACCCGTTAAAACCTGTTAATTTGAGGGAAAATTATTAATAACATCTTTTGAAATGCCTGAGAATGCCCAGGTCCCATCTCATACTTAACCTATCTGACTTTGCATCACAAAATTAATTAGGATATTCAATCATCCATCCATCCATCCATCCATCCATCCATCCATCTATCCAAGATGACATCACTAAGCCGTGGTTTGCTGCAGTGACATCACAAGAGCCGACACTGCTGTATAGGAAGTTACATTGCTGAGAATCCCAACATCTTGCAACCCCTAGGTAAGCATGTGCACACACACACTCTCACACACTCTTACATATCCTGCTACCAGTCATCAAAATCACCAAACACAGGGATAACATGCGAACTCTATGCAAACAGACCGGAGAAGAGATTCAAACCCTCAACCCCGGAAGTGTGAGATATCAGTGCTAGCCATCATGTCCCCTGTATGGTTATGATGGTGATGTTCATAATAAGAGTGCGGCATGATGCCGTAGTGGTTAGCACTGTGGCCTTGAGCCTCAAGGATCAAAGGTTCAATTTCTTCCTTGAGTCTGTGTGCATGGAGTTTGCATGTTCTCCCTGTGCTTGGTGAGTTTCCTCCCACATTCCAAAGACTTGCAGTTTGGGTTATTATCCAATAATCCCTGCCATGTGCCAACCCCCGTATGATTATACTGTATGATAATAATAGTTGTCGTTGCTGTCAATGTTCTTGTTACAGTTACTGTCATTTTAGATCTTGTAGAATCATAAGTAGTAATTATACAGTGGAACCTCGGATTGCGAGTAAAAATTTGAAATAAATTTTGACTTGAAAAACGAGCAAGTCTTGGTTTAAGAATACTGAGTATCATGTAGCACGCATGACCTCCTTGTTTTGACACCGAGCGTCACGTGATCACAACTGAGCCAATAGATTTTCTCTCTCACGCTCTGCGAAATTGTGGGTAATCATCTCCCCTGCTCTTAGTGCACGTCTCTCACTGGTATTATCAACATCCATGCACACGTGTACTGTTTACTATAACACTGTGACCACGTGTGTGTCACGAGCTATCGGAGGGTAAGCACAGAAGCCTTAGCAGTTAGCCCGTGTAGCGTGGATGGTAAACCCAAACGCGGAAGCAACGCAAGTAGGCAGGATAACCACGCAATTTGTCTAAGAACTCTCTTACACGAAGAGCTAGGATCTACACAAATAAATCCGCGTTCTAGCAACACACACTCAATCAAAGAAGCAACCCAAATCGGTGAGTACGAATAGTCGGCGAAGCATCAGACAAGGCATGTGCGAACTCAATGACTGAGCAATGTGAAGCGCCATCTTGTTTACTTTTATGCTTCCTGAAATGCGACCGTATTAAGCCCTCTGCCCCGAGGACGTGAGTCAAGGATCCGGCGAATGGTGTAGGCGGGACCACCCTCAATGATACAGGGAGGAGGAGCAGGGTTGGTGGGCGGAACCATTGGTGAAGTGATGAAAGGTTTGAGCTGGGAGGTGTGAAATACCGGATGGATGCGGAGTGCCGCAGGCAGCTGGAGCCGGTAGGTGACAGGATTGATACGGAGGGTGATGCGGTATGGACCGATGAACCTGGGTGATAGCTTCTTGGATTCCGTGTGAAGGTGAAGGTTTCTGGTTGAAAGCCATACTTTGTCACCTACATTGTACAATCGTCCCGGCGGGTCCAACTGAACCAACTGTTGGGCTGACGACACCTCAACCTCCGGTTCTTGATGATCGAACATCGAAGGTTGGAAACCGTGGCATACCTCAAATGGACTGAGATTGGTGGCTGAAGAGACATGGAGATTGTGAGATAACTCAGCCCATAGGAGGTAGCGGGCCCAGGAGTGCTGGCGATTGACAACAAAGCATCTCAGGTAGCGCTCCAGTTGTTGGTTGGTCCGCTCCGCCTGACCGTTAGTCTGGGGATGATAACCAGAGGATAGACTACAGGTGGAATTGATCAGACGGCAGAAGGCCTTCCAGAACCGGGCGGTGAACTGGGGCCCCCTGTCCGAGACGATGTCTTTTGGGAACCCATGCAGTCGGACTACGTGTTCTAAAATCAGCTCTGCTGTTTTTTTGGCTGACGGGAGTCCGGTGAGGGCCACCAGGTGCACGGCTTTGGAGAACCGGTCGACGATGGTTAAGATGGTGTTTTTCTCTTCGGAGGCCGGCAGGCCCGTGATGAAGTCAACGGCAATGTGCGTCCAGGGCCGTTGATGGCCACCAGAAGGCACGTCTGATAAATTGGAGGGTGCGGTTGGCGCCGGGGTGTCCGGATAATGGCGAGGAATGACCCCATCGCAACACCTCGGTCCTTACGGTGTTCGGCACGTAGAGTCGCCCAGACGGCACACCTGCCGGTGCGGTCTCCGTCGCCTGTGCACGGCGAACCCTCGTTTCCAGTTCCCAGTGAAGTGGTGCAATGATCTTGGTGGATGTGATGACAGGCGCGGGGTCCGCTCGGGGAACATCCTCTTCGTATGGTCGGGAGACGGCGTCAGCTTTGGTGTTCTTGGACACCGGGCGGTAGGATAGGTGGAAATTGTAATGTTCGAAAAATAGTGCCCACCGCGCCTGTCTCGGGTTGAGCTGTTTTAAGTTGCGGATGGTGATCAGGTTCTGATGGTCGGTCCAGACGATGAACGGCTCTCTGGCGCCCTGGAGCCAGTGTCGCCATTCTTCCAAATGAGAAGAGATGAGATGAGATGAGAAGATGGGTCGAGTCAGAGCGGTTAAAGGGGCGGCAACCGTACTGTAGTCCCGGATAAAGCGACGATAGAAGTTCGCAAACCCGAGAAACCGTTGAAGTTGCTTGAGGGTCTTGGGTAGGGGCCAATGACACACAACTTCCAGTTTCTGTGGGTCAATGGCCACACCCTGGGGCGAGATGACAAAACCCAGGAACGTGGTGGAGCGCTCGTGAAAGGCACATTTTTCCAAAGTACAGTTGGTGGGCGAGTAATCTCTTAAGGACCGCTCTGACATGCTGGGTGTGTTCTTCGGCGGTGCGTGAATAAATAAGGATGTCGTCCAGGTAAACGAACACCCACCGCCCCAGCATGTCCCTAAGGACATCGTTGAGACCAAGCTCTCGTAGTGTCCAGTAGGGGTGATGAAAGCCGTCTTCCACTCATCGCCCTCTCTGATGCGCACCAAGTTGTAGGCGCTCCGGAGGTCCAACTTTGTGAAAATGGTGGCGCCAGAGAGAGTGTGCACTTAAAACATCTTTTATTTTGTGTTTGTATGTGTGTGTGCGTAAAAGTCGTCCTTTCACTGTACAACTAAAATAGAAGTACTGCAGTATAGTACACAGTACGTTAGGTGATGGAAAAATATGTCTTTATAAAATACTATAGTATTGACATAAAAAACATGCACCAATAAAGCATGAAAGAAACTAAGATGTACAATAGATATGTTTCTTACTTTAATTTATCAAATGAGACTCATTATAATAATTAAATAGTGTAGATTATAATGAGGGAATGTGTCAGTTTGTTTGTTTAACTTTTTGTAATGTGTTCTGAGGAAGGACTTCACAGCTTGTGATTTTGTGCATGCATTTGCACAGCAAACGTGTGAAACGTGTGGAACGTGTGAACGTTTGGCTGCTGCATTCTGTATGTTCTGTTTGCCATGAAAAAGTATTTGCCTCTTTCCTAATTTTTTTTTCTTTTCATATTTGTCACACTTAAATTCATCAGATCATGAAACTAATTGTAATATTACACAAAGACAACCCGAATAAATACAAAATGCAGTTTTAAAATTATGATTTCCTGGGAAAGTTTTCTCCAGGCCTGTGTGTGGGAAATAGAATTTAACTCTCTAAAAATCACTGATTATTTATGATTAGCAAGGAGCAATTACTTTTTCAGGCAAGTTTGGACAATTTTTTTCCATCTACAGTATAGAATTGAAAGAAAGGTTTTGCCTGTACAATGGTCTGAACTTGCTCTTTCATTCACTCACTCATTCATTATCTGTACCGCTTTATCCTGTATTCACGGTCACAGGGGGTCTGGAGCCTATCCCAGGAGACTTAGGGCACAAGGTGGGGTACACCTTGGACAGGGTGCCAATCCATTGCAGGGCACACACACATACTACAGGCAATTTGGGAACGCCAATTATCCTTATCTGAAGGTCTTTGGACTGTGGGAGGAAACCCACCAAGCACAGAAGAACATGCAAACTCCATGCACACAGAGACAGGAATCGAGCCTGGGCGGGACTCGAACCAGGACCTTGGAGCTGCAAGGCCAACCACTACACCACCGTGCCACCTCCTCACTCTTTCAATTATATCTTTATGATTCATACATTGGAGGACCCAAAACTACCCACTCTCACTCACTCATCATCTATACCGCTTATTCCTGTATTCAGGGTCACGGGCGGCCTGGAGCCTGGAGACTTGGGGCACTTTTGCATTACTTAGATAGCTACCTGACGTTTTTCTGCATCATAAGCGAAATCAAAATGTTGAGTAAAAGCGATGTTATGAACAGTTATGTATCGTTTTTTAATAATCTACTTTAAAATAGGCTACTAATAAGCTGCTTGCTCAATGTAAACAAACACCTGCACCAATATACAGTAAACAACTTGAAAATCTAATCTGAATATTTTTTACTGGTATTAGTTCATATTTTCACCGCTGAAATAACAGTGTTGAACTGGTATAAGTGAATTTTAACTTGCTGGAGTAGTCTCAAGACAAAACATAACCTTTATCTGATTTCTGATCTCTGTGATTACTGAACAGGGAGTGTATTTGGCTGACGATAAAAGAAGTACAACTTGGCGTAAACAAGGCAAAACCTTTCACAATTATATTTCTTTGTATTAATGAGTTAGGCAGAGAGTTCTGCCGTACAGGAAGACAGGCAGACATGTACGTGGGCTTTAACCTGAAATAATAATAACATTGATTACACTAAAGCTGATCAGATTATTTTCAGTGTTAACCTTTTAACTATTTCTACCAAACTCCTTAGCCATCAAAGACAGAAAATGAAACAATCATTTAAAGACTGCATTTCGAATTTACTCTGGCTATCTATGCGCGGTATTAAAATTAGTTTGATGATGTGAATCATTTGAGTGAGTAAGGAAAAACAAAAAAAAAAATCAAGAAAGTGTGGCCGGGGGGCAAATACTTTTTCACGGCACTGTAACTTACTGCCTAGTGCTATGTTATGTCATGTGACTACACTCCAAATGATGTGTAAAAATCTGAGCGAAATAATATCCAGGAACCACGTGCTGCATGTCTGCTTTAAAAAGTGTCCAAGGTTGTCACATAGGTGGCGTACTCTGTGTGTTATACCGATCGAGTAGTGTGCGGTTTGGGACGCAGCCAGTGGATTCCCCACCCTGCGCAGTGCTCTATATGTCCAATAGGGATCGAGTTTCGGGGTTTTGTCGCGCGCGAGCTGCCAGAGGAGCACAGCTGTACGGGATCCCGCTGCACTGGAGCGCAGTTTCCTCTGGCACTGGACGCCGGGAGCTGAGAAGATTAAAAAGAAAAAAACTATAAAAAGGAGTAAAGGAGAAAGAGTTTGCGGAGTGATCTTTGTTTTCGCTGGGAAACTTTAGTTTGTGCGATGTCGGGCTCGCTGTGTCGGAGTTTGTACGCGTTCAGCGGCGAGCAGCACGAGCGCGGATTGCGCTTCCAGCCCGGGGAGCTGATCCGCATCACGCGCGCGCTGCCCGGAGGATGGTGGGAAGGAGAGAAGGATGGAGAGACCGGGTGGTTTCCTTCCAGTTACGTCCAGGTCGTGGAGGTAAGACTGCCTTTACCTGACATGTACTTGCTTTGCCAACTCACTACTGGCGAATTTCAGCAGTGAACTCGGATTACAATAACAATAACAATAACACATCTCCTAATACTGAAGATAGTTTCATGCTTGGATTGAGACTCACTTAGACTGGCAGTGGTTAATGCATTGGACAACACTCCTGAAGGTCCCAGGTTCAAACCCCACCACTACTACCAAGTTGTCCCTGTTGGGCCCTTGAGCAAGGCCCGTACCACTCAATTACTAAGATGTATAATGGGATAAACATGTACTGTACAGTAAGTCACTCTGCATGAGGGCGTCTGCCAAATGGCATACATGTAATCGAAACACCAAAACACAGTATTGGTGCTGATTTATTATTATTATTGTTTATATATATTGTTAACAAATGTGCCATGGCCATTTTTCGGCAATAGACCATTTTATCCTGTATTCAGCCTCGCCAGGGACCTGGAGATTATCCCAGGAGACTTGGGGCACAAGGCGGGGTACACGCTGGACAGGGTGCTCATTCATCACAGTATTGATACTAAAATTGGTGTAAGCTTCTAGAAGCATATGACCTGTAAATAATCTGTAGTGTCTGTAACCATGTCAAATTCATGTTGCAATATCTTAACAATTTAGCATTTTAGAATAATGCACTTTTTCAGGTTTAGGTCTTTTCATGTCAAATCTAAATTGGCCAAGTTTCATCTGAATGACAATAAGATCATTAAACTTTCGATTTTAATTCAAAAAGGGTATGGAGGAGGTGAGAATTTTTTTTGCACCAATATCATGATTTGGTCAAATGTAAATGGATAAATAATGTTTGCATGTTCTCCCCATGCTTAGTAGGTTTCCTCTGGGTACACTGGTTTCCTCCCACTGTCCAAAGACATGCAGATTAGGCTAATTGGCGTTCCCAAATTGCCCGTAAATGTGTAAATGCGTGAGTGAATGTTGGCAGGAGGTCCTACCACAGTTGTGAAAATGGGAATAAATACAATGGTCACCACTGGCCTCCATCGTCCCCCTACAAAAGATTCCTAGATGGATGTAAATGAATGGAGAAAATTTTTTTTTAAACTAGATAAGAATTTCTCTCTCCTGTTTTTGTGGTGGAAATCATAACTCAGGAGTATATTACATCTCATTATAATATTTGTTACTGGGTTTTATTATCCAGTTTAGGGGAGTTTTTTTCTGTTGCCTCACACCTCCAGGGTTGGGGGCTTGAATCTCTCCAGTCGCTGTGTGTGTATGTTAGTTACGTTTCCATGTTCCCCTTGTGCTTTGTGGGTTTCCACTCGGTACTTTGGTTTCCTCCTGCAGCCCAAAGACTGGTATTTCCATATTACCAATAGTCTATGACTGGTTGTGTGAGTGTAATGCATATGTACACAATCCAAGATGCCAACCTGCCTAAGTACCATGGGATAGGCTTTCAGGCCCCCCTCGCCCCTGCACAGCATAAGTGGTATTGAAACCGAATAACTGGTTTGTCTGGTTACTTAAATTGAATGGGTTTTATCTACTCTACAATGACTCCAAAACAAGTATTTCCAACTTCTACTTACTTTGTTTGGTCAGTATAGGGAATAAAAAAAAAAGCTCTATAATTAATATCATTGTACTGATTTAAACAACAAGGCTAATATTTGAATTGTTGGATTGTGTTCATGTAATAAATCTGTACTTATTTATTTAAGACTTTAAGAGTTTAAGATGTCCCTGTCTACAAATAATTTAGTAACTATTGAAACAGAGGCAGTGTTTGAACTGAGAATACGTGTAAGAATATATTGCATATAAAATCTCTTCAGAATGTAGTTTTGTTGCGTATATTAAAGTAAACTTCCTCAGGTTGCTAACAAATGGATCGGATTACGTAGTGTGGGACTGATCACTTTACGTAGTATTAACATAAACCGATTACATCACGAAATCTCACGAGGATGTTACAGAACTTCAGTGACCTGGCTTAAGGAGAGAGTGTGGAGTTCTGAGTTTATTCATGGCTTTGAACATACTGTACATGATCGAATATGGATGTATGGAAAGCAATTGTGTTAATGTTCCTAAAGTCAATCAAGTGGAATCAAAAAGTAAATTCTATAAGCTTTATTTTTTAAGGGGACTTATTATGCAAATGTCACTTTTTTATTTTTATACATTTAAATGTGTTACCCACATGTGAGTGTACAAACCTAAACAAAATAAATCCCTGCTTTTTGTCCATTTTTTCCCACAAGCATATCAGATTTTATCCCGTTGTGACTTCATATATTAAGACCCCTTCGCGCAGCTTGCTATTCAGCTCTACTATTCTCTAGATGGGTGTGGCTGAGCAGTCGCTTATTTACTATATATAGACAAATAGGTGCATTTAGAAGATGATGAGAAAAACAAGAGAGTTTGAGGTATATGAACAAATGCAGTATTTCAGCTGGAGCATTAACGCCCAAACACACACACACACACACACATATGGGACTTTTAACTTTATATCTATATGTAGATTATAACAACCACAACTTTTTGCATAGACCGATGACATGTGCTGCTCACGAGCATGAGGTGCAGAGGTGGCGTGTCTGATTAGACAGCTACAGTATATAGTTACATAGTGTTGATTGTAAAGAACTTGCATATGGACCAACATCACCAGCTTCCATAAAGTCAACTGAGTGTAGTCGGTGTTCTAGTTCATCCTAAAAGTGTTCAGGGAGTTGAGGTCAGAGCTATGTGCAGGACACTTGAGTTCTTCCACTTCAGCCTTAATAAAAGGTGTCTTCATGAAGCTTGCTTTGTGCAAGCTTTAGTGCTGCAGCATCTTATCAGTGCTACAACTTATGCAGTTGTGTACTTTCAGCTTTGGTGCAACAGTTTGGGGAAGACACAGATACACTGCCCAGCCCAAAAAAAAAAACGTCACCACCTGGATTTAACTAAGACATTTCCTGTGGTCGTGGCAAAGATTTGACTATGTTTCAGAAGGGTGGAATTATTGCCCTGCAGCAAGAAAAAAGAAAACAACTATGGAGATTGCTGAAACTACTGTAATTATGGGAGGATAGTGCTGAACCGTCATCTTTGAGGAAGAATGATAATGCCAGGATTCATCAAGCTCAAATTGGGAAAGAGTGGTTCAGGGAACATGAGACATCTTTTTCACGCATGGATTGGCGCCACCACTGAGTCCAGACCTTAACCCCAGTGATAATCTTTGGGATGTGCCGGAGAAGGCTTTACACAGAGGTCTGACTCTCCCATCAGTACAAGATCTTGGAGAGAAATGAATTGAATGCCACTCTGGACGGAAATTAACGTTGTGACATTGCATAAGCTTATCGAAGCGATGCCATGCCCGTAGCAGTGCATACTGGTGTGGCCATCAACCTTTGGCCGTATCCATTTTGAATCATCAGTCAACTGTCTTTTCATCTTCATCTACAGTACAGCGTGTTGTCACTTCACTTCTTAGACAAGAAACGTGCTGAAAATGGAACATGGAAATAATAACTTTCTCAATGGACAGGCTTTAGAAAAAGAACCCACAAGATGCAGTTCTGGAAAAGGCCACATTAACCAAGCGTGGCGACTGGCGTCTGTTCATCCATCCAGCAAGATTCTCCAGATGTTATCAGAGTTCAGATGTTTGTAATGATTTTAAATGTGGTTCTATCTGATAACCACATTCCACAGCTTTCTCTGTCTGCCAGTACAGGTTCCTTGTTTAGATGACATGTTGCAAAATATATCAGGCTTCTAAAAACCTCGAGTTTGTTCGCGTTTTCCATATAAAGGCCTGGTTGTAAACCTTTGATGTAAAAATTGAACGGCAAAATCATGGAACATTTTAGATAATGATAATCATGCTGAGAGTTGTTAAGCTTTAGTGTTGATTGTAAAGAAAAACTTCTTCAGGAGATCTACAGTACAGTACTATCACTGCTATCATTATCAGATTGAAGTCTAAGCTTTAATATTTTCAGACAGCGCTAATGAATTGGTTGAGTTGTGCGGCTGTCGAGAGTTCCGTGACATGAGATACACAGCTGAAAGGAGACTTAATTGACTTGTCTGCTGATACTTTCTGTGAATTTGCAGCGCTTTGCAATTAAGATGTTGCAAGCATCAACTCTGCTGACGCTGATTTTACCCAAGTGTTGAAAGTCGTAAAGGGATGATGTGATCAAAAGGGAACTTTGGCATATCAGTTGTGGCCGGGTGGCACGGAGGCCACATTATCATAGAGGAACTGCGACGTGAATCGGAAAATGGACAAAAATGAGAAGAGAAACAGGCAACCATTCACTGGTAGCCAGCGACGTTTGTGCATTAGCTATACACGCTTAAAGGGATGTGTCCTATATTTAACAAGGACTTTAATTAGTCAAAAAACAAACAAATTCTAAAAAAAAAAAAACTTTTCTGTGTCGTTATTTTTTATGATAAATCCACATGGCGCACGTTGTCACTTTGCATTCATTTAGAACCTTTAGATGTTCTTTAGTTACCTTTCTTTGAGTATCCCTGGTTGTTTATCTATCAAGTTAAGAACTCTCATAGGAAGCTATACAACGTCTAACAACCTGTACAAAGATGGGTTTGTGCGACATTTTATGAAAACACCAGAGAGAGAGCCATGACGCTAAATCACTTTCACCACCCCCAGGTTTATGATTTTTCAGTAACAGCACGCTCCCTGAACAATTTGGCATCAATTATAAATGCAATTTCCACTTTTTCAAGTTCTAGTCTCTGTTTTCTGACACGCAGCTTGTCACCTTGAGCCTAGAAACCACCAAATGCAAAGTCGTCTGTCCTGAAGACTCTCTTAAGCTTTGGATCTCTTACAGAGCACTGACACTGGAGACTCCTTCCTCGATTAAATATTAATGAAGCATATGCTTACAGAAAGCTTTAAACGCAGCGTTTTGTTTAGCAACACTGTCTCACATTCTCGGAGGTGCGAAATCAGTAGTACTTTGGTATGATGAATGTTAACTGTTCTCATGAAGAGAGAGAGAGAGAGAGAGAGAAAGAGAGAAAGAAGATCTCACATGTATCTCTGATATGAAATGGCACTGTGCAATAATTTTGGCAGACTATCAGCGTGGCACAGCCGAGTTGCTTGCAGTGACAGGAACCTAGGAAATGTTCTGAAGGCCGTGAAAAGAAATATGACAAACTTGATGGAGTCATGATTCCCGAGTGACTAATTATCTCTATTAGCGAACAAAGAGCCGGAGCTTGCATAACACATACGCCTGCGAAAGCATCAACAGGTTCCATTTAAAGAGGAACTCGAGGTTATAGAAATAAATCAGTATTTTCCTGCCATACGTTTGACTATAACATAAGCAGAAGTAAGAGTACTATGAGGTATTAGGATGAAGCGTATTCAAGAATGTCGAAGGAATGCCCGCGGGGGTGCCTGGGAATATCTTGCATGTTTGGCTTCCATGCAGGATAACTGAAAACATCTGCTAGTGAGCCCCACACCGTCACATCTGGCCGAACCAAAACAAAGTCCGCCAAAAGCTGCGACATTCTTTTTCGCGACCCTGAGTTGCAGAGTCACATCGGTGTGTGTTGCCGGCTTGGAAACTCACACCTCTCACTCTCTCCACTGCTCTACACATGAGTCATGTTATAATTAATTCTCACATATGACAAATCTGCTCCATCCTCAAAACCATACTCCTTGCTCGTTTTTTTTTTTTTTAAAGAGCAGACACATTACAAGAGTCTGTTAACTGACTCCTCACCAGCATGAATCTGCAGAGCTGCAGTAGTGCTTATCATGGTCCTGTTACCCATGGCAGCTGGTGGAGGTTCTGTTTTTAGCTCACTGCTTTACAGTATCTAAGCCACTTTTTATTTCTTCCTGAAAGCCGGTCATGGTTTGACAGCTCTTTGTGTCAGAAGGGGAACTTGGTGCGGTTGGTAGAGGTAGGAAATCTATAACCGCATTGTGGAAATATGCAGAGTGAAGACTGCGGGCTGTCAGAAAAGACCCACCTAATAGAAGCCAAAGTGATGAAACATGGAAATGAATAATAGGAAACAGGTATTTCCTTCAAATCTTCTGCGTGCAGGGGTCAAGTACATCTCCTCAGATGGTAATCCGCTCCTGGGTCTGCGCTTTCTTTAAAATCAGTTTCAGGTTCCAAGCTGAGTGGAATATATAGTCTACTGTAAATGCAATATCATATACATCAGTAATGTAAATTATATTGTAGTGTAATATGTAAATGATATCTAGTGCAATGTTTGCACCGACATTCTTTATGATACTGAAACTGTTTTTCTTATTTATGTGTATTCCGCTTTCATTTCTTCACTTTACGTCCAACCTTCAAGGAACTTCATTAGGTTTTTTTGAAAGTAGCTTGCACTCAAACCGTTTAGTTCCATGACGGTCATTACAGTGAAATACATTAGTACATGTGACACAAAGTTGTTATGGCCTGTTACACTCTTCTATATGTATATTCTATATGTAGTTCAAACTAATAGATTTTAATCCAGCAATTAAATAGGTTTATCTGGCCAGAAAGAAATTGTGTACATATTAACCAGGATCTTTCTACCAGTGCGGCACAATTAATCACATACAAATTTTAATCACGATATGGACATTGTGCAATAGAATAGAATTTATGTCTTGCAATGGATGGGCACCAGGTCCAGGGTGTTCTCGTGACCCAGGTCTCTCCTGGAATAGGCTCTAGGCCCGCCGCAAGCCTGAATACAGGATAAAGCGGTATAGACGATGCGTGAGTGATAGTCTGAATTTATCCAGTGTTTGTCAATAATTTAACATCTGTTTATTTATTTAAATAATCTTGATCTGATAAATAAATATCGGCAAACATCCTCATATAGAAGCCTTTCTGGAGTGTGTAAACATGGAGGCTTTAGACTGTGTATTTGTGTTTTCGGATACAGTAGGTCAGGTTGAACAAAAGTCGTCATTACTTTTATAAAGGGTAAATTTTACTTAATCTTTAAAACATATGAATGAAGTTGCAAAAACATATAACTCATAAAATGAGCATATTATTATTATTATTATTATTATTATTATTATTATTATTCTTTTGTGGTCATAGAAACAACTGAAAACAACCATAGAAACTCGTGATTGTGTGTATTTGTGCTATTTCCTTGCCTTTGTGACCCAGTTTCCAATTTTTCGCTCAGTCGTGTTTGGGGAAGTTGGTTTAAATGTACTAAAATTCAGTTCATTATATTGCCTATTTTGTGCTGAAAAAAAGAATGCCACTCTATACAGCACCATCCTGAGCTCTATACTCTATACGTTTATTAAGAAAACAGTAAAACAAATAAAGGCTAAAATGCTCTGAGCTTTAAGGGATGCATCATAGTGGCGTGATCAAAAAATAAAATAAAAATCTAATCGGGCGACCCTGTTCGGCATATCTCCTATGTGTTATTTAAGTCACATCTGTCCAAATGCAAGTATTTAGCAAAAAAAAAAAAAAGGTGATTGGTTATGAAACCAGAGTATGAGTCTTACTTTCTATGACTTTCCGCTCCATCAGCTATTGCCTTAAGGAGTATCCCGCCACAAAGCACTAACACCTTAACAGTGACTATAAGTATAAGTGAGTAAACTGGTGACATATCATGGGCACTTAAGGCTCACCCATGACCATGAGGACCAAAAGTCTGGTCCTATCAAAAGGTTGTTTAATTTAATCCTTTACTCTGAAATTACAGTTACTTGAAGTTAATTTCTTGCTTATAGAACTCTTGTAGAAAAGTAAAGTCAGCCTCCGGCCTTGTGCTACCAGCTAACTCACACAGTGCTGATATTCAGCACAACAGCACTCTTGCCTGCTATAGTGTTTAATTATTCAGCATTTTGATGCACACCCCATCCTGGTTGACCCACACATGATCTTGTTTTATACGGATGTTGGACTCATAATGATGGAACATCATGTGCTGTGTACATGTTAAAAGATCTCTGTTTGGCTCAGGAAAGACTGACTCACACAAGCATGAGGAACCAGCATGCTGCACAAGGACTTTTTCTGTAAATCTCTGTTGAAACTTTTAGCGTGGCTTAATGCAACTCTGGAAAAGAGCAAAAGTAGTGATTCTTAGCAAAATTGCTGAAAAAGCATTAAGTAATTTTTTGTACAAATATAATTTTTACTACAAATATTCCTTTTAATATAAAAGTAATGATTTTTATGTTGAAAGAAGAAAATATGGTGTAAGATATTGTTTATATCTACTGCATGCTTCTATTTATGCTTGTAATGATTTTATCTGGTCAGTTATAGTGACCACAAACGCTTCTCTGTTACAGATACTGTCTGTGTCTCCATGGAAATACTGTAAATAATAACTGTTTACTGTAGCCAAGTGTCTAAAAATGGAACGATCAAAGCTTAAGATTATTTTGTGCCTCATCAGTGTGTTCAGGTATTTGAAGCATTCTTTCCCTCACAGGTTATTGCTTACTTTCCCAGCAGGATAACAGTGGAATGCAAGGAAAGCTGTGAAATATATTTTTTCCAGCTTTGGGTGTGGGAACCATGTGTCCTATTCTGTAGATAAATAGTATTTACACAGATTGCCATTTCCACTTCATTTGCTTGCAGGAAACAGTCTCAGAGGATGAACTATTATGAGTTTTTTGTTATTTGCGTTTCTGTCTCTTTTTCCTTTGACAAGAGTCTGACATGTCAAAACTATTCTGAGATCAGGATCAGTTGTTGGAAGATGAGCTTGCAGTGTGTAAGTGACCGACCCCACTCGTACATGTCAGTATAATGTTTAATTCAGTTTGTAACAACATCTATATGTATGGTGCACAACATCTGTACAGAGGCAAGTCCGAAGTCTATGGCATGCAAAGTCGAAACACGGCACGTTAGGATTTTAGCGACTCTCCTGCCTTTAATATCCCTTTCCAACTTATGTCACAGCAACTGGTTATACAGGCTACTGGTGTGTAAAAGTTCCACTTGCTTGCATTTATAGTCCCTACAACCAATCACTGGTCACCATTATTCACAACAACTAATTCCTGTGTGTCATTGTTCACAACAACCAAAACATTTTCCACTTACTCACTGTTCCCAACAACTAATCCCTGTTACTCACTGTTCCCAACAACTAATCCATGTTACTCACTGTTTCCAACAACTAATCCCTGTTACTCACTGTTCATAACAACTAATCCCTGTTTCTCACTGTTCATAACAACTAATCCTAGTTACTCACTGTTCATAACAACTAATCCCTGTTAGTCACTGTTCCCAACAACTAATCCCTGTTACTCACTGTTCCCAACAACTAATCCCTGTTACTCACTGTTCATAACAACTAATGACGGTTAGTCACTGTTCATAACAACTAATCCCTGTTACTCACTGTTCATAATAACTAATGACGGTTAGTCACTGTTCATAACAACTAATCCCTGTTACGCACTGTTCATAACAACTAATCCCTGTTACTCACTGTTCATAACAACTAATCCCTGTTACTCACTGTTCATAACAACTAATCCCTGTTACTCACTGTTCATAACAACTAATCCCTGTTAGTCACTGTTCCCAGCAACTAATCCCTGTTACTCACTGTTCCCAACAACTAATCCCTGTTACTCACTGTTCATAACAACTAATGACGGTTAGTCACTGTTCATAACAACTAATCCCTGTTACGCACTGTTCATAACAACTAATCCCTGTTACTCACTGTTCATAACAACTAATCCCTGTTTCTCACTGTTCATAACAACTAATCCTAGTTACTCACTGTTCCCAACAACTAATCCCTGTTACTCACTGTTCATAACAAATAATCCTAGTTACTCACTGTTCATAACAACTAATCCCTGTTACTCACTGTTCATAACAACTAATCCCTGTTACTCACTGTTCATAACAACTAATCCCTGTTTCTCACTGTTCATAACAACTAATCCTAGTTACTGACTGTTCATAACAACTAATCCCTGTTACTCACTGTTCATAACAACTAATCCTAGTTACTCACTGTTCATAACAACTAATCCTAGTTACTCATTGTTCATAACAACTAATCCCTGTTACTCACTGTTCATAACAACTAATCCTAGTTACTCACTGTTCCCAACAACTAATCCCTGTTACTCACTGTTCCCAACAACTAATCCCTCATATTCATTGTTCATAACAACTAATCCCTGTTACGCACTGTTCATAACAACTAATCCCTGTTACTCACTGTTCATAACAACTAATCCCTGTTTCTCACTGTTCATAACAACTAATCCTAGTTACTCACTGTTCATAACAACTAATCCCTGTTACTCACTGTTCATAACAACTAATCCTAGTTACTCACTGTTCCCAACAACTAATCCCTGTTACTCACTGTTCCCAACAACTAATCCCTGTTACTCACTGTTCATAACAACTAATGACGGTTAGTCACTGTTCATAACAACTAATGCCTGTTACTCACTGTTCATAACAACTAATGACGGTTAGTCACTGTTCATAACAACTAATCCCTGTTTCTCACTGTTCATAAAAACTAATCCTAGTTACTCACTGTTCATAACAACTAATCCCTGTTACTCACTGTTCATAACAACTAATCCTAGTTACTCACTGTTCCCAACAACTAATCCCTGTTACTCACTGTTCATAACAAATAATCCTAGTTACTCACTGTTCATAACAACTAATCCCTGTTACTCACTGTTCATAACAACTAATCCCTGTTACTCACTGTTCATAACAACTAATCCCTGTTTCTCACTGTTCATAACAACTAATCCTAGTTACTGACTGTTCATAACAACTAATCCCTGTTACTCACTGTTCATAACAACTAATCCTAGTTACTCACTGTTCATAACAACTAATCCTAGTTACTCATTGTTCATAACAACTAATCCTAGTTACTCACTGTTCATAACAACTAATCCTAGTTACTCATTGTTCATAACAACTAATCCCTGTTACTCACTGTTCATAACAACTAATCCTAGTTACTCACTGTTCATAACAACTAATCCCTGTTACTCACTGTTCCCAACAACTAATCCCTCATATTCATTGTTCATAACAACTAATCCCTGTTACGCACTGTTCATAACAACTAATCCCTGTTACGCACTGTTCATAACAACTAATCCCTGTTACTCACTGTTCATAACAACTAATCCCTGTTTCTCACTGTTCATAACAACTAATCCTAGTTACTCACTGTTCATAACAACTAATCCCTGTTACTCACTGTTCATAACAACTAATCCTAGTTACTCACTGTTCCCAACAACTAATCCCTGTTACTCACTGTTCCCAACAACTAATCCCTCATATTCATTGTTCATAACAACTAATCCCTGTTACGCACTGTTCATAACAACTAATCCCTGTTTCTCACTGTTTATAACAACTAATCCCTGTTTCTCACTGTTCATAACAACTAATCCTAGTTACTCACTGTTCATAACAACTAATCCCTGTTACTCACTGTTCATAACAACTAATCCCTGTTACTCACTGTTCATAACAACTAATCCCTGTTACTCACTGTTCCCAACAAGTAATCCCTGTTTGCTGCTATTTACAACAGCTATCCTTGTTTGCCACTGTTCATGACATCTAATCCCTTATCACAACTGTGCATAAAAAATCTCTTTTCACTACTATGGACTCATCACTAAAAACTCATCCCTGGACATCCCTGATCTAGAATGTAATCTGGTGGCTCCCAGCAACATTTTAAGCGTGCATCATGCAAGGGGCCGCTTTCTTCTTTTAAATCATTTCATACATTTTCATGACTGTATTTCTTGCCCATTCCCTTTAAATCAAAATGAAATTAAATTACTAATACTAATAAATACTAAATGAGGAAGTTTCCATATTAATATACTACAAGTATTATATCACATCTGTTTTGTCTCATTAGTTTTGTTGCTAGGAGAGTTTTCTTTATCTCCTGATCTTTCTCACTTGTGTGCAGTTGTTCACAAGGAAGCTGAAAGTAGCAAGGTTTTAACACATCAAGAAGTTAATGACTTGGTTTTGAGACCACTGGAGACATTGTGAGTCAGTAATGATGTTAAATAATGAGTAAGGCTTACATTTCTCCCTATGGATGCTATATTTGTAATTTAGTATGGTGTTTATGATGGGAGAGCATGTCTCATACATTTCCAGCATTCCTGACTATGGAAATTTGCAGACAGGAAAAACCTCTAAGAGCTAAGCTTTAGAAAAACTTTGGTAAATACCACAGCTGAAATGCGGCGAGGGTTTTACAGAGGCCAAATCCAGACAGCAGAGAACGACAGCGAGGACATTCCAGACTGTGCTTCACTTCATGAATTATTGTCGGTGATTGGGCTTCTTAGGTTTAAGTGCCACTGTCAGAGTTTTGTACAGCGGGGTATACAACTGTGTCCATTATTGGGAGAAAACATTTCTATTACATCATCTATTCAAAAGGTAGTACACAAGTTTGTTCAAATCATATTTTTGGGTCACAAATATGTTGTTATGAGCTGGTTCAGTTTTATTTGATCTGTTTGCGAATGCCTAATGAAATGAAGAATATTTTAGAATGTATTGTAGTTCGCTCATAATTTATTTTACTTAATTGTTGGAATGCCATTTGAAGAATGATGATAATGATGATGAGTGATAAGTAATATAATACTTAAACAACTAAAATACCAAGTCGTTAGTGTTATCTGCTATATTATAAGAAGATGAGAGCGATTAAATATTTTTGGCATAACATGACTTGTAATAAGATTCTCTGGCTTGTTCATTCAGAAATCTGCCTCCTTGAGCGTGCTGCCTGGTGAGGATCCTTGCCAAATGCCGCTGCCAAAAGACTGGAAGTGTTACATGTCACCACAGGGATGCAGGTACTACGTCAACACTGTAAGCAACGGTGAGCACATCTGAATGTATTCAACTACAATACACTCACAAATGCTAGAGTTCAGTTTGAAATTCACATCATGGGGGGAGAATATGGGGGAGGGGGTAAAAATTCAAGTCATTCAAGTCTTACCATGTAGAAATTTCTCGTGAATAAAACATTTACAGGAGACTTCAAACACAGTACGGTAATGAGAAACATTTTAAAGCAGGCCGTATTTCTGTGAATGACGAAGAGACTCGAAGCCCACTACATTCGTTCCGGTTAACATTCAGAGAGTGGAAAGCCTTATACTTGAAAATCAGTCAAACACACTTTCTACCTTGATTGTATCCAAGCACTGGTGAAGCTTTGGGATACGTGCATTAGTGTAGCAGGGAATTATATAGAGAATATCTATGCATACTGCATATATGTATTTGTCCGATCAAATTTCCTGGTTTAACTTTAATGCACCTCATATTACAGTATAAGAATATTCACAGAAGCCCCACACAGACAGTTACTTGTGAGTGGAAAACGCTACCCACGCCTCTTTTTGCAGCATCTTTAGTTTTTGAGATTAATAAACTCTATGTCAGCTCACATTGTCATTCCCCGAGCATTGCTGTACAGTTTGAGTACGTGAAGATGGTACAGGGCGGTGTCATTAGATCACAGGCTTGTCCAGATATCTCCTTTTGTCTCCACACAACACTTTGAAACAATCAGCTCTGTGTCTGTTTCTCAGTGGACTGTCCTACATCCTCTTTCTCCACCCAAAAGACATCCATCTGTGCATTCTCAAGATGACTAATTGAGGATCTGGGCTAAGAACAGTATTAGTCAGGATTTAATTCTCACTACTGACTGTCCATATTCACATCTTTACGCTATGCTTGTTCTTGAGTCATTCTAGTCTTTGCGAAAGTAAAATCTGAAGATTTCGAAATGACCGAATGCATGTAGCAATGACTACTTGTATGTATGTATGTATGTATGTATGAGTATATGAATGACGTCCTAGCATTTCAGACCAACATTATTTTTTTAACCAGGGTGCCATTGTGGCAAATTATGGCTTTGCTACACAAAATATTTAAAACCGGCAAAAACTCCTGGCTCTCACATCAGGCCCAAATGGATTACAAATTTTTGTTTCTCTTCAGGAGGAGAAAAAACTTTCTGTATTTTAGGGAGAGTACTGTATGTCAGTATTAGCTAACTAACTTGTTAGCAGTACATCCTGCTGTGATAAACATCCCAGTTGTCCCTAGCCTAGCTAGCTAGCTGATGCTTTAATGAGGCAGCTTGACAGTGAGCATGTGCTACTAGCAACGTTACATGGCTACTTTTAAAAAGAAATTCTAAAATAGCAGCATTGTACAATATAATGTCATGTGTTGTTGGGGGGTTTATAAACTGAAGAAACAGAATCTGTCAGCAACTACAAATAAGTCTAACTACTATGATTGCTGTTAAAAATGACACTTTACAGGGATTTAGCGACTAGAGTTTATGAGGGAGACCGCCCAATAATGAAATCTCATCCATCGGTAGATCTTAATGTGAGAAAGCTATAGTCTTTTGGTTTCTGTTGCCTTGAGTTTGCCTCAGTTTCAGTGTGTCTGACAGCTAAAAATGTCCCGTAAATGGACTTCGGTTTCAAGGCAAATGAGGCAGCTGGTCCCTGTAAAGCTGATTCCCCATCGCTCACTAAAGTTGCTAATGTGTAAACAAAAATTTATATGAATGCCTACCAGTCACTCACACAAATCCCCCAACTGACTAATGTAGTGGAACACACGTACTATAAATTGCCTACATCACTAATTTGTTTAGTCTGTGTTCCGTCACTGCTTGAAGACATCCCTGGTACAAGGATTACTTGTTGAGGAAACACATTCTATGAACCATGAAGAAAACCCTTATGGGTCATATCACAACAAACCGAGTTAAGCTTTTAATATGGTTTCTAAGGGTCTCATGTCAGCGTGCCTTACGTTATGATGTGTTGTGTTGTGTTGTTTAGTTACCATGGAGATACGATGGGTATAGTGTGATGTGGGGGTGTTGTGCTGTGTGGTTTCCTTCCTGTTCTGTGTAGAAGCTTTCTGGTTAAGTGGCTTGCTGCCCTGGTGGTTATACCCATCATGCCGTAACGTGCCTGTATTGGACAAACGTCATGGAGGACAGAGAGAAAAATTGAATTTACAGTAGGTGGCCTGAAAGGCTGGATGCATAGGCAAATAAATAAAGGATGGATTACATTTAAGGCTCATCAGCAGTTGTGTGTATGGTGAATACCAGAACAGTCCCTGATGCATTTGATGATCTGCAGAAATTATTTCCTCTTTCGCTGCAAGAATTGTTATGTATTAGTTCCGACAATCCCCAACACCCATATAAACACACACAAACGCAAGGGATTATGTGGTGGTTCGACTGAGAGTTCAGATTCAGTTGAGTCCTTTATTGTTAGCCATCTTTGGTGTGAACTAAAACGGTAAATGCCAAATTTCATAAAAGGAAAAATTGTCCATGGATCCAGACTTTGGGGACACCTTATATAGTTATGTACTGATCGGGTCTACCAGTTCTCTTCTGTTATTTGCCCTTTTTTATCAACTTTTGCATGCCCACTGCACCATGATCCGCCCATCCCGGGACTTCCCTGCCAAGACCTTTTCCGGAGAAACATGTTTTGAAACTGAGTAATAAGTACTAGTACTTTTTCGACACCTATATTTACTGAAACCGGAAACAATACTAATATCAATCTGAGCAACCTACATACTAGGGCGTTCAAGTCACCCAGGGACTTTTGATTGTGCAGAATATCAAAACACAGTTATGAGAATAAAAACTCCCTTTAGTTCCCTATTTCTCTGCACTAATGCACTCATCCCAGCGTTTTATTACTGCTTGGATTCCATCAAGGTAGGAAGTACACTCAGTACTCCAAAGCTCTGATCGTACTACTGGCCTCCCAGGAACTCCTTTAAGGCCCCAGACATGTGAAAATGGCAGCACTGTATAGGCAGTAACTCCCAGCTGAGTTCCTGTAACGTGTGAATGATTGTGTGTACAGTTCCAGATGCAAGTTATCTGTAATTTTTTTTAAGGATCAGACGTTCCATTCACTGAATGTTTACGGGAACGACTGCAGGGGGCTCATGGACGTATGGTCTTCTTTAATACGTCTGCACCATTTAAATGTTTTACTGTGGCTAAAAGTACTTTTCTTTGTTTTCAATGTATCAGAATGCCTCATTGTCAGGGACTGATAGTCCCTTATTCTCCAGAATAATATATCCTTTAAGAGCTGTTATCTGTTACCATTATAGGAAGATGATGTATCTGCTCTACTTGATAGTTTGCAGTCTGCTTTGTTTTGATATCCATTATAAATCATAAGTCCAGACTGTTGTCATCTTGCATTGTCTGATCATTGTATAAAATAACATGCACACATAGCATTGCATGGAATTGGATGTACAGTATATTTCTTTTTATTCGTGTGAGTATGAGTAAATGAGCAAGGTATTGATGGGATATACAATATTACTAATACATAGGATCAGCATGAATACATCCCTTATTTTCCTTTCCTTTCCATGCGTTGGGGAGTTTGTTCTTTTAATATAGGGTATATGGTTAAAGGGGGTTGTGGATTAGAAACGATAAAAAAAAAAAAGTTTGGAAAAGCTCGAGATTTTGAACTTGGCTTTGAATTACATAAAATTTACGTTTTTTTTCTTCTAAATAATTAGGCTGCTCTATAGACAAAAAGAAATGCCACACATTTAAAAAAATGTCAGGTGTTGAAATTGCTTATGATCAACGAAAAATGAAGGTAATGCAAGGATGAATTGGGACATGGGAACAGCAGGCGCCACAGCCGATGTCGTTACAGATGGCGATAAATAAAAGATGGACTTCATAACTAGACAGAACTAGGGCAATATTTACAACATATTCCTTATCTTCCTTATAGATCAGATGTACATGATATCCTCCCTGTTGTTGTAGAAAATCACTTCAATTAAAAAAGTGAGAGAGAGAGAGAGAGAGAGAGAGAGAGAGATTGGAGGACATCAGCGTGGAGTCTCATCCTGCTGTCTTGTTGCAGGACGTTTGTTTGAACGAGATCATTTGATTTATGTTTAGTGCAGATGCTTGTTGCTTGGTAACCAGCTCAGAGTCGCGTATTATTAAATGATCTGCATGCATTTTTCTTTAGTCTTTCATTACATTTCCAAAGACACTGACTGATTCTGCATAGACTTTCGTCTTTTCCATGCTTCGATTTTATCATGATGAATACCCACAGTATCTGAAGCGGGCCCATTGATATTCGAGTCAGACGGAGGAAAGTGACGGGAGGAACGTTTTAGGATCGGTTGCGCATTAGCAGACAGAATAAACCTAATCAGAAGGGCATCGTTGACATGCTAATTAGACTTACATAACGTTATTGACGTTTATGAGAAGGAAACATGTCTCCTCTACATTAGCAGTCTGCAGGCAATTACATTATCATCACCAGTTTAGCTGATGCCTTTCATGATATCGATTGCCTCATTACGAACAAACTCAAAGACGCGTAGAGGAAAAGTCGTACGATGAATGCCCTCTGATGACATAGTAATCCATTTCTGGAAGATCTTGAACTCATACTGCCAAATCTCCTCTTCATGCATGCCATTTGCGCTAAACTGATGGCCTTGCTTTCTCCATTGGCGGGCGCGGAAAGAGACGCACGTCAAAGCTTTGCACAAAGCCCTATGGATAATAACATTGTAGGTCCTGATGCCATTTGGCTGTTAAATTATTCTAGTGTTCATTCTCCTGCGTCAGTTTGTGTCCTGGAGATATCTAAGAAAGTGTTAAGTAGCACAACCACAGACAGATTTATTTTGAAATGCATCCCTCTCAAGTTAATTAAAGCTGTACAAATTAGGATTTTTAAACTAAGGGGATTAGTTTATCCAGATTGCTTTAGCTATAATGCACTTCCAGATCCATCACAGCACTCTGTAACTCCTTCAACCATTCTCCCGTTTGTTGCAGAGACTACATGGGAAAGGCCTTCCAGTGTCCCTGGGACACCCAAAACATTACTGCGACACAAGAACTCCTTACCAACGGGTGAGTGTGGTTTCCTTACAAAACATCTCTTCCCAGGGTTTAGATGGTAGTTCAAACGTTTACAAGAAATTCAATTAATTTCCGTTCTGGCTTACAAGACTTCAACTTTAAATTCATAAAGGTTTCGCTCTGACACTAAAGTTTCTGAAGGCAAGTAAACAATGTGTGAATACACAAGAACATCGTGACCTGGAGGGTTTATATCCTCACACGGAATTACACAGGAACCCCTGATACCTCATTTCCTGAGGTTAAATTTTAGCTGTGGTTTGAACCTTAGCGGCTTGTTCAGTTAAAGATGATTCATTTGCACTCACGAATAGGATGCTGAAGTCATGGATTGCTTTGTATTCAACTGAAAACCAAAGCTATTTTCAGACGAACCTTTGGTTTCTGCAGGCAAGGCCTAAACATGAGGGGCCCATCTGTGTCCCCTTTTAATGACTACACAGTGGATTGTACATAAGGAAAAGCACCTTATACTCAAAATATGGTGACAAATACTGTAGTAGATTGTGGACTTTTCATTGAAGCTGTTTTAGTGGTGGTTTCCTGGGGCTTTCATAATATACAACCCAAATTCCAGAAAAGTTAGGAGGCTTTTAAAATTTAAATCAAATGAACAATAAAAGACTTTCAAATTGCATGCACCAATAATTTATTCACAATAGAGCATAGAAAACATAAATGTTTAAACTGAGAAATGTAACACTTTTATCCACTAAATGAGCTCATTTCAAATTTGATGCCTGCCACAGGTCTCAAAAAAGTTGGGACGGGGGCAAGAAAGGGCTGAAAAAGCAAGAAATTGTGAAACGATTCAGCTGGGAGAACATCTAGCATCAGGTCTGTAACATGATTAGCTATAAAAGGGATGTCTATAAAAAAGGATGTTTTGAAAAGATGAGAAGATGCAACACCATGGGAAACATTCCTCCGTCCCAACTTTTCTGAGACATGTACTGTAGCAGGTGTCAAATTTGAAATGAGCTCATTTTGTGCATAAAAGTGTAATTTTTTGTTATGTTCTCTGTTCTATTGTGAATAAAATGTTGGCTCATGTGATTTTACAGGCAATTTGGGTTGTAGCATTACACTGATCATCATTACATTACAATACAAATCATTATGCTCAGTATTGCATCAGTTCCTCTTGTGCCACCTGGGCAGCTCTTGCCCCTCGGGTGTGGCTCTGCAGAGCCACTGGAGGTTTGCTGTAATGTCTGGCATCAGGATGTTGGCAGTGGATCCTTTGGGTGTTGTGGATTGTGGGGTGGGCCCTCCCTGGATTGGACTTGTTTTTCCTGTCGCATCCCATGGATGCTCGATGAGATTGAGATCTGTGGAGTTCAAGCTGGGTCAGTAGCTGTGGGCTCTTTACCTGTGGTGCTGTGGGTGTTCTGGTGCCTTAAGTCTCTATCAAAACTATAAGATAATGACTTTAAACATGCATCCAAATCAACATATCAATCAACAAATTAGGGTTTTCTGGATTTAAAATATATTAAAACCCTTGTTGTAAATTAAACAGAACAGTTATGAAGGAGTGGCCCAAATTCTCTCCAAAAGTGTCTTCTGTCCAAATGTTTAATGGTCAGAAATGCCATTCACTCCAGTGCCAGTGAGAGTTTCAATCAAAAAATGGTGTTGAAGCTCATGTTTTGCCAAAAAAAATGCACTACTTAAATATTTCTTTGTTTCAAACATGTTGTTAAAATACTGTCCATATATTAAGCTTACAGAAATATTACATGTATTATTCATCGTACTGTATATATTCAGTTTTACTCATTTTCATGGCGACTGGCAACAATTCTGGAGTTTCATAAATAAATGCATGATTTCTATGGTAGTGGTTTTGTAAATGTAGTGCATTGTATTAACCTTCTTTCCCTTTTATTCTTATTATTCAACAACCTCCTACACGCACTCACCCACACTGCGAGTCCCTAAAGATGGCCAAGTTTTGATTAACGCTCCTCTATTTTAAACTTCTGCGTTGGTGACTTTATGGCACTCACTTTGGTGACTTGTATATCTCCTGTGGTTTAATAAACAATGCCATAAATAGAGTCAGCACAGCGGCGTGATCTTTGTCACTCTGGGGTGTGTGATTAGGCTGAAATGATAAATGCAATAGCTATAGATTCCGCTACCCTTTAAACAGCCTTGATGGAGAAACTCATTTTTACTTTAAACTCATGTTTATCATGTTAGCCACATATACACTCCATCCAAATTAGCATAATTTACTAGGAGCACCATACTAATCCCCTCACCCCTAACCCCCTGTTCCCCGAACAGCCCGAAATCCTAGCAGCAGTCCTACCCCACCCAGTTCCCACCAGGACACATTGTTGGAAACATTGTTTTGAGATTCTGGTCTACGTTAACATGATTGCATCACATAACTGCTGCACAGTTGTGCTCAGAACCTCCTGTTCGAACACATCCCAAAGGCGCTCTGGATTCAAATTCATCGTCATGTTTATTGAACCAGTTTGAGGCGACTTCTGCCTTGTAACGCGGTGCATTATTTTACTGAATGTAGCCATTATAAGATGGGTAAATTGTGGCCATAAAGGGATGCATGTAGTCAGCAATAATAATCACATTAAAACGAAACTTAAGTGGTTGTGAGGGACCCAGTGTATGCCAAGAAAACATTCCCCACACCATTACACACACAGGCATATTGAACTTATGGTGAACTTCCAGCTGCCTACAGTAACACACAATATGACTGCAAAACAATTCCGTTATCACTCAAATGTGAATGGGTTCCCTGTTGAGTCTGGTTCCTCTCAAGGTTTCTTCCTACTATCTGAGTGCATCAGCAGGAATTGAGATTTGTCAGATATGTCAGATCAGGTCATCCATCCAGTTCAGTCCAGTATCGCCTGTCCATCTCTGAAAAGAGTGACACCTGAGGTGTATTTTGTTGTTGTAACCAATCCGCCTATTTGACTTACTGTAGTATTCCCATCAACTCTAAACAGTCCTCTGACCTCTCAACAACGGGTTTCCACTGGATTTTATTTTCTGTTGTTTTTCACACCATTCTATGTAAAGGAACCTGCGAGTGAAAATCCCAGGAGATAAGGAGTTTCTGAAATGCTCTGGCACCAAAGAAAAGTCACAGTGATCACAATTTCACCCTGTGCTGATGTTTAAGGTGAACATAACGCTCTTGTTTCTTAACTTCATGATGACGATGATGAGTTTCAGCTTGGTTAATAACATGAATGAGCAGGTTGCTAATAAAGTGGCCAGTGAGTCTATATTCGGTACAAAAGTGCAGGAAATATGAACCTTTTTATTCCGTTATTTATAGGGGAGATAATAGAATTTACATGCAATTAAAAATGTCTCAACTGCTGTGCAGAACCTAATGCAATTGAAATGCAGCCCTGAGAGATCAGTGTCACTCAGTATAAATGGCGGAAGGAAACCGTTAATGTGTTTAGGAAGAGGACAGCTCCACTTAAGGATGTGTCTTATTAGAGACTTCACCACTCACGAGCACGTGTTGTTTTGTGCATGAGGATCCACACATACTTGTCAGGCACTTTGATTGCCATGAAGAAATTTGATCAAAAGCCTCCCTCATACTGTATCTGGTTGACCATTCATTGCCGGGTTACGACCGTGTATACATTGCGCCCTGGGTTGTTTTTGAAGATTAAATTAGGCCTCTGAGAGGGTGACATTTGCACCTGCCCGCCTTCTGTTCTAATAGAATGGAGTGGTGTTTTCAAGCACAATCACAACATGTGCTTTTCTTTCAATCCTAAAAATACTGGCGAGGATGTTGAAATTGAACGCAGCACAGGAAGGTGCCATGAATAAAAATACCAGAGAAAAAGAACTCCTCTCAAAACACTTTCGGCGTGTCTGTTTCGGACTCGTCATGCCTTCGGTTGTGAGCGTAAACATTCGTTTTGTGAATTTCATTAGCAGGGTTCTGAGCCGCTCAGAACCTGACCTTTTTCTGAAATCAAAAGCAGCATGATTATATGAATAGCTCGTTTCCCCTTCCTTGGCTCACGAAGCTCACTTTCTTCCACTGTGTCTCTTTCCAGTGAATGGATTTCACGGCAGCAGTGGCCCGTTGCATCAGACGGAGCAGTCACACGTACCAAAACAGAAGGCCAACACAGATCAACAGGTAGGACTGATCTGCAAGATATCTGCTTCTTTATTTAACTGCATAACCAACATCCATCTCTGCTTAAGCTGAAACTTACGAAAACCGTCTTTCATCAGTACCCGGAAACATTACGAAATGGTTTCCACACATCTGATAGAGTACCTGTGAGGCAGGCATTCAGAGCACTAAGGAAATGAGCGCTTAATCCTATGGTTTAAGTGCAGAGCGTTATAGACAGCATGACAGCATGAAGCGTCTTTCCCTCAGTCTTTGTTTAGAAGTAGCAGAACTGTTTCTTGCTTTCTAATTGCGCACTCAGTACATTGTAACTAATGAGTATTGAGAAACAGGAGCGCCTTTGTGTCATATTGCAGTCCACTATAGACATATGAGGTAGTATAAAATGTTCAGCATGAAGCAGTGACCAAGATCCTCTATAAGTGTATCCAACCTAGACAGGAAGAGACTCTGTGTTGTTATTGTTCCCATGATTTGGTCTGGGAAACCCCATCAGATGTCAGGGGTTGAATTCTGGCCAAAAGCCAGAATGACAAAAAAAAAAGGTTTGATCCAAAACTGGGGTTTTCTGCCTGTAACATACAATGCCTGGCCACAAATAGTCACCATTTGAGAAGCGGTTCAAATCTTCATCAAATAAAGAAAAGGAGATTGAAACTGAAATGACTGGAACAGGGTTAAGAATCCCTTAACATATTATCACATCCTAAAAGGATAGTGCTGAAAAGTCACCTTTTTGGAAGAAATGTGGTCATAAAAAAATAAATAAAATCATTTCCATTTTCCATTTCCATGCACACAAAATGAGAATAATTGGGACTAAACAGCTGTGTGGCCATAAGAAAACCACTTGTTAGTGAGACTAATCAGGAAAAAAAAAACTTCAATTTGCCAGACAGCATGAAGAATAGAGAGCAATGGGGAAAAAAAGTCATGGGGTCACATCAGTGTAAAAAGTAAAGCACAAAACGCCAGGCACCCATCAGGCATAGTGGCCACAGTACAATGATCTGCGGTTGCTTCAGTTGCTTAGAAATGTGAGGGGGCAATAAAATGAAGTCAGCTGGTGACCTGAATGTATGGAATGACCGGGTTATCACATCTATGGAGCTTTTCCTCCCTGATGGCACAGGCTTATTCCAGGACTCTAGCTTTGAAAGAGTGGTTCTGGGAGCACGAGGAATCATTTTCACACATGAACTGGACACCATCCTTTTTGTTTTTTTTTTTTGGGGGGGGGGGGCTATGTAATTCATGAGTATTAAAAGTCAACCCAGGACTTTTGATTGTGCAGAAAAACAGAGCACAGTCATGAGAGTAAAACCTGCCTTTATTTCTCTATATAATCACCTGCTACACTAAGGCACTTATCCTGGTGTTTCACTAACGCTTGGATACCATCAAAGACGAAAGTGCACCAGATCCGTAATCAGACTGCCTGCATCACGTCTGAAACATCAGCCTCCCAGGAACTACTTCACTTAATGGTCCAAACAAGTGGAATCAAATATGGGGGATGTGGCAATAACTCCCAGACAGAAGTCCGTCTTCCCCAAGTTGGTGGCAAGTTGTCCATTGTTTTTTTTTTTTTTTATATATCAGGCGTTCCACTTGCTGAATGTTCACAGTTAATGATGCCAAGCCCTGTCAGCCAGGATCATCATTCGCCATTCACATTCTTATTACTGTACTGTGTATGGAGTCTTCTGTAAACGTCAGTCGGTTTTAATGCACCTCAAATATTTGATCAAAACTTTTTTTAAAGCTTTAGAAAAGTGGCAAAGATCACACTGTGTAAAACATGTAAAGGTATAAACATTCAATCTGCCTACTGATGAAACCTTCTAAAGCCAAGTGTGATTTTCTCACATAGTGAATGTCAAACCTTGACTGTTCTCAGTTGCTGGTTACCTACAGTATGTCGGTTAGTGAAGCAGACAGAAGCTTTAGTATTTTAGATTACACTCAGACGCCAGCTGTCTGTAATACTCCTATGCCGTAGCTTTCATACATATATTTTACATACAGTATTAAATAATTCTAATGTATTCCATGCGAAGTCAAGAAGACCAAAATAAGGTTTGACCTAAGACCTACAGTAAGAGTCTGATTAATACATTTTACAAACATAGCATTATAAGAATGATTCACAACAACTGAGCCAAACCCAAAGCAATTAGAGCATAGATTAATATAACAAAGTCTTTCATATTAAATATCACAAAACGTGAACAATTACAGAGCTTATTTGCATTGATGAATAGATACAATGCATGATGCTTAATAAATTTGTAGATGAGCTTGGGGTAGTACGACTGTATGTAAGACTTATGTATAGTTATAATAAGCACAAATAATTTCAACATTGCAAAGCCAACAGACTTGAAAACAGTGCTTTTCTGTAAACTTTGCACGACTTGAGAATTTTAATGTTTGGATGAAAATGACAGTTCATCACGGACAAACCTCCTAACAGACCCTCATCATGTTAACAAAAGTCATGTGGCAAGACTTTAAAGCACAAGTTGAATTCCTTATGTGAAGGGGAGGTGAAAATTCATGATGTTTTCTCCCCCAGAGCACGGTGTCCACATCTCCAAGGAGGACGGAGCACAAGACCTCAGTCTCGGTGAGTACTGCGAACAAAAGCAGCAGCAGCTGGATATCTCCAACATACTCCCACGACACACTGAACATTACAGCGATAAGCAGAAGCTGCCACACCAGGACACAATTCACACTGAGCAAGTCCATCTGGTGGTCTAGATGCACTTTCATATTCTCTAGTCTCATAACTTTGTGTGTGTGTGCGTGTGTGCGTGGCCAGATGCCATTTTTAATGATTCTATTATAGTCATATGCACAAACAAATAACTAGTAAATCTGGTTGGGGAAAAAAAAAAAAAAAGATATTTTGAATAGGCCAGGCAGACTTTCAACTCAGAGTGGAGGTGAGCGACAGGGTGTCAGGGGTGACGGGGCAGGAGATGTTTATTTCTCATTGGCACAAGGACAACAGGATGATTTACAGCATTCGTATGGAATGAGCCTGTTATGACTAATCTTACTGGGTCATTGATGTTAGTAAAGCTGATTTATAAAGTAGAGTAAACTGGGTTTTGATAGGTTATGTATGTATGTGTGTTGTTATTCATTTAGATGTTCATATATCTTACACTTTTTGATGTGGCAATGAGCTGATAGGATTGTTCTATTTCAAGCCACAGTTTCCGGCTCTTTGTGGAAGATCAAGGTCAAAGTCAAGTTTTTTTTTTCTTCTTTTTTTTCAACTAAGGTTGAAAAAAACCTTGAGCACAGTGCGACATGAAATAAGTGTTATTACGCTACATAACTGGAGGTATAGGCATATACTTCATTAATGTACTTTGGTGCAATAGTGTGTATTTCATTTATTGTTTAGTTTTATTAGAGGATGCTTTTTACTTTTACTCCAATCAAAAGTACAGCATATGTCGTTACTTTTACTTAACGACAGTGGGGTGTGGTATTTGGAGCGGGAATTTCCCCACCTGCTTATGATCATGAGTAATTGCGTGGCTCCCCTTTATGATGACGTCAAATAATGTAGCAGGTGTTTGAAATCAGAAGTGAAGCTGGTTGTAGAACAGCATGTTCACAATTGGAAAGCAGATAGAGAGAGCGGGAGAGATTTGATTAATTATGAAAAAGCCTACCATGAGCTAATACGAGCCCTATTCTTTAGATGCTTATTTAAATTCCTATACCTTTACTCAATTACACAAGTAAATGGATGATTCTTTGCCCTAGGGTATCCATACTTTTACTCAAGGACAGGATGTGTGTACTTTGCCCACCTCGCACATAGCCAGACTACAAACATTACAAGACAATACAATCACTCCTAAAAAGCAGAACAGTGGGCACATTAAAGGACAGTGAAGCACAGTTTTAGTCCGTGGTGAAAGTAGTTTTAAATTCTTCCTGTTACGGCTACCACAACCTTCATAGCCTCATAATTTTCACTTCCCCCTGGCTTAAAAAAAAAAGCTAGATTATTTTAATACCTGTAAAGAATAGAAAGAAATTAGAAACACTCAACATTGTGTACAGCACAAGATTTGTTTTAAGATGCAACATTTAATCGGCTTATGTATGTGAAAATTGACGACTTTCAAAATCTTCGAAGCCTGTCTTTTTTTTGTGCCTTGATGTACACAGAGAATCCCTTCTGAGCTGCTGTCGGTGCTGTCAGAATAAATAAGAACTCAGCTGCACCGAGACCTTCGTATCGTTCCAATTTTCCGATACCGATACCTCGACCTCGATATCGCTCACTGAGCGATACCTTTGCCGAAAATAAGACCTTTTTTAACAGAAAACTGAAATACATGACACATTACGTTATCAAATTTTACTTTTATGTTTCAGCAACTTGGATTATACCACTCAGAGCAGTTTTACAACATAAATAATTAAACCCATTTACCACAACTATTAAAATGAATGTGCTCACCATCATTTCTTCTGTTTATTTTTTTTTTAATTGTATTTATTTTTAAATTAGGTACTGCGTGTCACATCACCGGAAGATTGACCCTTGCCTGCATCGCTTCATCTCTGACTGGTTTGCCTAAAAATAGAGACGGGTTTTTTCAACTTCTTTTTTCAGCTTACAAAATATAAGCAATAATATCAAACTTTACCGCTCATGTACACCACCCGGCATGTTAACCATTCTTCATGTTCCCCTTTTTTTTGTTGTAATCTGAACTGCTCAGTTGACCATTTGCTTTTAAAAAATGAGTACTTGCAATGGACTGAGCTGTTTTAGCGTATTCATGCACAACACTGTCTGTTAAGATTAATAAATGAAAATGCATAAAAGGCAGAATCGAAATGGGAATCTTCAGCCAAGACGACCAGTTGGCCAAGTTTGTTTGTTAAAATCCCAATCATAGCGCCATCTTCAGGAATATGAGATGAAGGGAATCCGTTTTTAAAATGTTAGATGAACTTTTTTTTTTTTTTTGTCCTTCCAGCCCAAAAATTCAAACGTCTTCTTAAATTTATTCCACATTCATTCAGGTTTTTCATGTTGTCGGTCTTGACAGAGATTTCCGTTTTTATATATTTCATCAAGGCTGATAAAATCATCAGGAATGATAAAACTTTTGAGTGCACAAAATTTACCTTAGCCATGCCTCCCGAAATACAACACATGTGGCAGTAAAATTAAGTCAGCTGCTGACCTGAATGTGCTGGATGACCTGTTTATCCCATCTATGATTTTTTTCTTTCATGATACCATGGTGATATTCCAGGGCCTGTATCTGGGAATCGAAGCTACATGTGATCAAACAAAATCTTTGATTTTTTTTTTTTTACTTTGGCCAGGGAGTTACGTAGGAATTTCTATAAAAACACACTTGGGTTGGTTTATTTTATGCACTAAGTACCAGTTCAGCTTTATAATCATGTTTCTATTTAAATAGATCAGAATCAGTTCATGTACTGTAATTAAGATCCACTCAAATTTCACGATTATGTAATAATTGCGACAAGCTTCAACTGGGAGGTTATTTCAGTTCGACATTAGCTAACATGCCCCTCAGTTACGTCAGTGAACGTCACCTGCATTGACTTTATGTGCAATGATCTATGTGTGCGATAATAAAAAGGGAACTGATTTCATTTGAGGCGTTGACATAAAGCGTCAACTGTCACACGTTAGTGAGCGTAGGATTCGAATAAGCAAAAAAATGTGGACCAGAGGGAAATGAGAAATCGTTTTTCTTTTTCATAAAGACAGCATGATGCTGCTTATGGAACCTGTAGAGTTCAGAATGAGCCAACGCCCTAGACTGATGACTTTGTCATTTATATGTGGTCAGGTCTCAGTAGGAGCCGATGAGGGAAATTTGAAACCATTTGGATCAAATGTTTATTTGACCACATTTTTACCTGATCCTCAGATTTGATTAATAAAAAAATAAATAAAAACAACAACAACTGAAATGCATCTCCACAGTTAAAATGCCAAAGTCTCTCTATAGACTCAGTAACTCAGAAACTTTAGTGTTGGTTTTGCATCTACACTGACGCCATACGCCAATCTGAGTCAGTGCTGCAGGATTGTGTGAATCAGCGTTATGAATTTAGAGACATTTTTAGATGAAATTTTTAGGCTTTGTCTCAAAACCAAACTTCGATTTTTTGGAGGGTTTTAAGGCCGTGATTAATTCTGTCGTGAAATCATTCACAATAGATAAGCGAGATACAGTAGTGAGACCAACGCTAACTACCTGCTATCGCGGTAGCCTAAACATAGAAGCATCAATAAACACAATTCCGAAAGTGTCTGTGTTTCCACATTGTGTGTGTCTGCTAGCTGTAAAACACACCACATGCTATGAAATGTAGCACATTTCAGTGGCGTGACTATATTGTTGCAGTTCTGTATTTTTTTTTTTTTGTTTGCTAGGTAGCAAAGTGGCACAGAAAAAGTTTTCAGTGTTACTTGAGTATACCCACAGACACTATGGTTTCAAGCGCGTCTTTCTGTATGTTCTGACTGACAGACGTGAGAGCGTTGTGACGGGCCCGGGATGACTGTGTGATTCTCTTGTTCGAGGTTGAGCAGACTGAGGACTTTGATGAGCAGCTTGTCATGTTGTTTAGGAGAGCTCGGAGAGCCTGTCATTACTAGCTCGTTCGCTCTGTTCTCAGCCAGGTTGCTTGGGAGTCAGGGTAAAGACAGATAAAGCCTCTGTTATCCTAAGTCATCAGGGTACCTAGTATGGAATGCTGGGAGGATTAGACAGACATTACCCAATGTCTCTGTGATAGCAGGCTTGTTCATGTTGTCTTTCAAGAAGGTATATTTATTTTTATGACTGAAACAAAGATCAGATCACATTTGGAGTCACCCAAGGATTTGAGGAGTTGCGAAAGTTTTGAAAAAAAAAAAAAAGTTAGAGAGAGTTTTCTGAGTAGTTTGAGACACATAGTCTGATGTACTCAACATGGGAAAACATAAACCAGGGTTTTAATGACGTATGGATTTTCCCAGATATTAAGGTGTTGCTCAATTCTTATTTATTATCCAACGTCATAGTGGGGGTTAGTGAGTCATGGCCGAAGTCCAATAAAGGAATTCATATATGCGATAAGAGTATTCAGGTCCAATCCGAGAAAAGCAAAACTGTAGTGCAGTTATAATCCAATATTTAGAAGGAAAAAAAAAAAGTATTTACAAAATGCATAAAAAATGTATAAGGAGGATAAATGTGCAGGCAAACTGAACGCTTGGTCCCCGAGTTACCAAAAGCCCAAATAACTTGGCTAATTTGCATGTGTAAGGGGATAAATCGTGCATGGAAAAAAAAGTGGAGAATTGCAGAAGATTATCATACAGTAATCGTGTGAATCACATCGCATGCAAAGTAGCAGGTGGGAATAATATGGAAATAAGGGTTTTCTATGTAGCTCTTGAGATCTCCTTTGACTACCGGAAGAGTAAAAACAGAACTAAAAAAAAAAATAGAACTACCAGCCTGATGTCATTTATAGGCTGTGAGATGTGACAAAAATATGAAACTTTTATTTAAATGTTGTTGTTCAAAGGTACAAACATGAATATTTATTCATCTTCAGTAAGGCAGCGTGGCGGCGTAGCGGTTAGCACTGCAGACGCTTACAGTATCTCCGGGGTCAAGGGTTTGATTCCCACCTCAGGTCTGTGTGAGTGGAGTTTGCATGGGTTTCCTCCCACAGTCCTAAGATATGCAGACTAGGCTGATTAAAACTTGAAAATTTCCCGATGTGTTGCCCTGGATGTGTATGCCCACCTCATGCTCTGCGTCTCCTGGGATAGGTTCTGTTTTATCTTGGTCAGGGTGTTGAATATGGGTTGAGAGAGATAGGAAGACACCTTTGATGGGATTCCAGGCACCATGTATAATCCAGCATTTTCTTTGGAGTTGGGATGAAAACAGAGAACCGGGAGAGAAAGACATATGGAAAACATGTGAAACTCCATAAAAGAGAGAGAAATGATGTCCTAAAATGATGGATTGATCCATATGATCCATATAAGTGAAGAGAGCCTAATAGGTTTGGGGGGTAGCGGTGACTTCTGTGGTTGAGGCTCGGGTGATCAAAGGGACAGGTGTTTGAGCCTCACCACCACCACCAGGTAAGCCTATGCCCATATATAATACCTAGCTAGTGAGATGCGGGGCATTCTCAGTGCCAGTCCAAGAAAGGAGAAAAAGAAAAGAAAAAAAAAGTGCATAAAATTACTTTGTGATTCTGTACCTAGAAAGCATTTTTTTTATTAAACAGATATATCATAATCATATCACAGTTTATGCCATATTGCCAGCTAATTCTTATAGGAAGATTTCAGTCAAATATAGTGCAAATCACAATGTGAGTGAGTTTTTAAGTTTTATTGTTTCCAGAAAAACATATGTATTTTTAAAAGCATTTTCATCACATGAAGACCACTCTGCTGCTGAGCGGCCCATACGGTCTGCTTAAAGATACATGTTACTGCTGAGGACGGTCGCACTCAATTCACATAAAGAGGGCTTTCAACAGTATTTTCAGTACACAAAGAGTTATTTTTTTCTGTGATCACGTAGTAGTTTTAGAACTAGAAGTGCCAAGAACACTTTTGTGTTACCGAAGGACATATCAATCAACAGGTGGTAACCTCAACAAGGTGGAGTTCATGTAGAACTCGGTAACAGGACAGGACAGGCATATTCATCTATACACCACCATCTGTTATCACACCAATCAGGATGGGTTCCCTTTTGAGTCTGGTTCCGCCCAAGCTTTCTTCCTCATGTCATCTCAGGGAGTTTTTCCTTTCCACTCTCACCTCTGACTTGCTCATCAGATGAAGCTGTAAATGTATCCTTTTTTTGTGTTTTCAATTTATATCCAAAATCTTAGCAGCAATGTCCACTGTTCAAATGCCCAGAGGTTTTATATAGTGCTGTACAAAAGTTGTGAGCAGCCTCCCATTTGTCTAATATTCAGCTTCCAAATAGACTTTCTTGTATTTTAATGTCGTTTTGAGGAATAGGTTCTCTGGACTTCCTGAAGGATTTTTGGCTCTTATTTTTGGATCTCGTTTTCAGTCCAGTTCCTGTACCTGACCAGTTTCAGAAAAGTGTTCTTTTTGTTTAAGTCACACAGTGAACTACAGTATGAATCATTCTAGCCTTAAAAAACAGCCCTAAGTTAATGTTAATGCATGAGCCAGGGAGAAACAGATGCAGATGAGGACAGATGATCAGGCCACTGGTGATGCTGAACGTTGAGAGGTTGGAACAGACGCAAAGGGAAATGAGGTTGCTCCTGAAGGTGTTACATTTAATTTTAAGTAGTATGAAGAAGCAAGCGGTGGCTCAAGGCTTTAGCCCTTTAAAGGGAAATAAACCCTGTATGCATAGTTTATTCTAACAATAGATTTCCTGTGACATAGATGACTTTAACCATTTGCTCACATCATGCACTTTGTAGACGCACCCTTACTGACTCGTCCTGGTGATCAGCAATTTGGGGTGATTCGATTCAGCAGGTTTTAACTTTTGAGATATATTCAGTTGAAAGAGAGAAGACTCTCGAAGAGAATCTCGGACGTGCAGTGAATGCTCTAATATAAGTAAAATCAACTATAAATCAGTGCACGTACAGCAGAGCTGCTGTGTTTAGGGGCTTGTGCTTTTTTTTCCCGTCCAGGTTATTTTTTCCCGCTGTCATTCACAACAGCATTGCTGTCAGCCTTGCGCTTAAAAAGACAGTTTATGTTAATCAGATGAAAGATTCCTTTGCCTTATAAAAAGTATTGATTATTTAATCATTCTGGTATAGTACTAAGGTCTAGTATCTCTGAACTCTTTTAGTTCCAGTACACCATACATCACAAGTATGTCTTATCATGTTGGCATAATTTAGCATAGATGAACTTCCACTGCTCGATTTGCATAAACAAATACCATCTGTGCCTCTCGGGCTCATTATATCACACTACCTATGGCACATTAACATATTTGATTTGTCACCATTCTGTATTTTGCACTTTTATGTAGCAACATCCCAAAATGAATATTCAACGCATGGTATTTTCAGTTGACGTGAAAGACGAATCACCTTGAACAGTAAACCAGGACCAGGATATAAAGAATTATAACTTAATCTTTGGAAGAAAAAAAAATTGCAGATTGTAAATACGCAAGTAGTCTAGACATCGCCAGGTGCCTTGCAGATGTTTTGGCTCGGTTTAGCGTTCTGCTGGGACAGGGAGCCGCGAGCTGCCGTTAGACAGGCAGCGAGAAACACATCTGTTATTAGTCAGTCTCGCAGTCGCAACTCACAAGTGCTGAATCCAACCTCATCGTCATAGGACGCGGAATAAACAAAGCAAATTTAGCCTCGGAGGCGGACCACGGGCACGGCGAAGCCTGGATGAGGAAGGTGTTGATTAATGATTCTCATTCACTGTGTGCTGCTGATTTATGGAGAACTTAGATAACATAAAGATCATTAGATAGCATTCACATGTGGAAGGAACCGGACCTGGAGCTCTCCGCTCGTAGCAGTAAATGTTGTTAATTGCACAGTCACGCAGCAGCTGCATGGAGCCGCACTGTGATTACACACTCTCATTGTGTTTCTTTTTCCGACAGGCAGATTTAAAGAGGGAACTATTTTTGTTTATCTTTTGCGGTATAGCACAGGGTGGCCATGTGATTGTAGCATGGGTGCGGCTCAATATACATTACCAGTCTAGAGACCATGAGTGTAAATAAATCCCACATGACAAAAGCTTGTACACAGAGTAAACGATTCATTTCTAAATGACTGACCTCAGTAATCAGGTGCTGAAACTTGAAAATTGCTACAGATGGTGTTAGCATGGCCATATGGATCAACATCAGTGTCGGGTGTTAGAGTACACAGATTACTTTTTTGATAAAACGAGCAATCCAAGTACGCCATTTACAGTAAGTACGCAGTTATTTAGTTATGTTTTTAAAAATGTAATCCGTTATTCAGACAATTTATGTAAAATCTGTGAGCCAGACAGGAGTCTGAAGATGGAAACCTAATCACAGCGCCAAAACTCGCGCTGATTACTTTTTGAAGACAGTAATTTTGTAATGTAATTAGTTACTTTAAAAAGTAACGTCCCCCAACACTGATGAATGTATACGATTTCTCACTTTCTCCTAATTCTAGTCTCCTAGCCACCTTGTCAATAGCGCACAGCTGTCTCGCGTACACATCTCAAGCTACTCACTTACTAACTACTAGTAATAAAAAACTATATATATATATATATATATATAAAGCATTTAGAAAGAAAAATAGATTGGCCATGCAGATGTTTGATATTTAATGGCCTTTCTCTGGTTCAGAATACAGAGCTAATTCTGGCACATGGAACAGCAACATGTTTTCAGCCACAGCTGGAAAAATCAAACAATGTGGGCTGTGTTGCTGTTGTGTCCTGTTGTAGTACAATGACTTTGTGCTGATGGTGAAGCTGATAAAACCTGATGGGACACAGTGTTATTGGAAAAAGATCCACGCCAAAGTTTGTGATATGGCTCGGATTTGTTTTACAATACACACACCGAGCATTTTATAGCATCTATAGATTTAATGTTGTGGAATGTCTGCTATCACACGTAAAGCAGTTAAACAGTAGTTCTGTCTCTCATTTCCCCCCCTCTCACTGCTGTTATATTAAACAAGACAAAGAAACACAGCAACTGAGAAAACAGACCATATATACTATAATCCTATATCTTGAGGACGTTTCCATGGCAGGCCACATATTGACCGTTATAACTAGTTCATCTTAAATAAACACCTACTTACAGAAAACTTCACCATGCCTCTGGTTATACTGTTAAATAGCAGCACTTTTGACTTTTTCTTGTTCGTCTTAGATTCTGCACCAAACGAGGTGTTCCTTTCGAAACAGTAACTTTGAATGAGCACGTGAATATACACGGATCGGCCATAACATTATAATCACTGACATGTAGAGTGAATAACATCGATTATCTTGACATAGTGGCACCTGGTCATGTGCTGAAGCTGCAGGTGTTAGAAGCAGTAAAAATGGGGCAAGAGTAAGGCTCTGAGTGAGGGATGTTCCCAGTCTTCTGTGGTTATGGGCACCAAGGCGGCCACTGTTGCACATGAAGAGCGGAGGCTGGCCCGTGTAGCCCTTTCTAGTGCAAGAGCTACTGTAGGTCAAATCGCTGAAAGGCCTAATGCTGATTCTGATAGAAGGGTGTTAAAGCACACAGTGCAGCATAGTTTGTTGGGGCTGCATAGCTGAAGACCGATCAGGGTGCCCTTGCTGACCTGTGGCCACTGCCGAGCCACCTACAATGGGCATGTAAGCATTAGAGCTGCACCATGGAGCAATGGAAGAAAGTGGCCTGATCTGATGAATCATGTTTTCTTTAACATCATGTAGATGGCTGTGTTACCTAGGGAAGGTAAGCAACAGATGCATGATGCTCTGGGAAATGTTCTGCTTGGAACCCTTTCGGTGGATGTTAATGACGTCAGTGGCCTCTTTCTGCAGGATAATGCTACACACCGGCAAAAATGGTTCAGTAAGGGTTTAAAGAAATCAATAATGAGTTTGACTTGGCCTTCAAATTCTCCAGATACCACAGGACCCCTTCAGAGGCCTAGTGGAGTCCATGCCTCAACAGGCCAGGGCTTTTACAGTGGTTCTATCATTTTAATTGCCAGTCAGAGATGCTGTTAAAGAAAGTAATTCGAAGCTTTTTATGTACAGCAGATAATATGCAGCACTGTAATTACCTGACTGTTCTTACATGATGTATCTGTTTGATTCTTTTTCTCAGCAAATCAACTGCGTGACGTTTCCTCTCCCGTTGCATACCACCGAACAGCAGCTGCTGAAACCAGACGAGTGGAGCTACTGCGACTATTTTTGGGTAAGAGAATAGCAGAGACTACACATACTGCGTGCAAAGAAAACATAATAATACAATTTTGTCCAGAGGTATTGTACTGTAGAAGATAGCATAGTGCATTATGCTGTCCTTGGCTATTTGTGTGTGTGTGTGTGTGTGTGTGTGTGTGTGTGTGTGTGTGTGTGTGTGTGTGTGTGTGTGTGTGTGTGTTTTAAGTTTAAACAAACCCTGTTGGGCCAAAAAAAAATATTCAACTGCATCAAGTAAAGACAACAACTAATGAGATTTGAAATTACTGGAACTTTCAGCACATTATCAAAAACTGATAAGGATAGTGATGAAGCGTCAACTTTGTGGAAAAAACGTAAGTAGAAAAAAAAACCATGAACAGTGATTCCTTGGTAAAGCTGAATGGGGAGAAAACAACACTTTATTTCACGTTTAATAGTGAAAGTACGAGCATGACCATACACACACGCAATGAGAACTCACAGGGCTGTGACTAAAGAGCCGTGTGGCCATAAGAAAACCACATATCAGTGAGACTCATCGGAAAAAAAAAATCTTGAATTTGCTAGGGAGCATAAAGGTTGAACTTTAAGGAGGAATGGAAAAGGGTCATGTGGTCTGATGAGGTCAGACTGACCCTATTGCAGAGTGATGCATGTGTCAGGGTAGCAACACGAGTTAATGCACACATCACATCACACCACGCAGAGTGGCCACTGTACACACCTCAGGATGCAGTGTTATGATCTGGGGTTGCTTCACTTGGTCAGGTCTAGGCTCAGCAACTCGGCATTATGAGACAATAAAACGAAGTCAGCCGACGACCTGAATGTACTGCATGACCAGAGCGTCACACCTGTGGAGTATTCCAGGAGCCAAATTCCTGGGAGTGGTTCTGGGAGCACGAGCAATCATTTTCACACATGAACTGGCCACAACATTGACTGAATAAAAGGTGAATGAATGAAATCTTGAAAGCGTGCCACAATTTTTTAGTTTAGTTACAGTAAGTTTAGTTCTTTAATTTGGGTTAACAGTTAAGAATTAAAGTCATGCAACATTAGAGAGACAAGTTCCTCTTATCGTGTGTTAAATCCATGATTAACAGTAATTCCCTGAACAGCTTTTGCTTCTCTCTTTCTCTCTGACTCGATCAGATCTCATTCTTTCTCTTTCCCTTTCTCTCTGGAAAATGAAGTCTGTTATTTTAACAAGAAACCACAAAAGCTCCTCTGTCCTGAAAACTTCGCCAAGCACCATGTTTGTTGCAATGCTCTTACAACTGAGACTCTTTCCATAAGAAAATGTCTCTTTAAAATAAAAAAAAAACTTGTTTTTAACATTTAGCGACAAGCACAATTAAAAAATCTGGTTTTTATTACTAGTTCTACGTTTCTGGTTAAGCGTTCGCCATACAGTTCCCTGCATGAGCCCTTACTATTGCAATGCAAACGTGATCGAATGAGCGCTTTAACATGAAAAAAAAAAAAAAAAAAGGCACAAATTCATATGCCCGATCAGATTTCATTCATATTCAAATCGATGCGAGTGCTTGATCTCATGCGCTTTATCTTCTAGGCTCCTTTGAGAAGCCACTGTTTTAACTGTAAGGATTCAGAAGATAAAAGCGTGTTAATATCTAGGTCACTGCACACAGAGTCTCTGCAGGTTCCTCATACCGCCGAAGAAACTGTGTAAAAAAAAAAAAAGAAAAAGTTTCAAGCAGGACAAAACATTGTTTCTGTCACATCGCTCCTGCTGATTTTATTTGACAGCATGGCTCTCGGCATGTTTACCAGCGCTCATGTTTTGTCTCCTGTTGCAGGCAGACAGAAAGGACCCACAGGGGAATGCCAGCATCACAGGCTTTGAGGTCTTACTGCAGAAGCAGTTGAAGGGGAAGCAGATGCAGAAGGAGATGGCTGACTTCATGAGAGAGAGGTAGATCAAATCTCACAGCGCCACGTCGCTCTCTCCATCCTGCGTTACTACTATTTTACTATCTTACATACGTCTTATAGGGATAAGTGAACGCGCCTTATAGGGATTCTGATTATGATCATGATTAACGTCCATGTTGTCCGGTCACAAAACTATGATACCTCAAAAGACGTTCCAGCTGGCTAGTATGGCTCTGCAGGATTCTCTGTAAAAACCGGGTTGTGTAACACTTTTATAGTTCTGCTCTTTTGTTGCCATGAAAACCACAACAGTTAACAAGCACCACATCAAGTTTCCTCTATTTTATCATTGACAGACGTTGAAGTTCTGCAAACTCTCTCTGGAAAACAAGTCTTTTTTTTTTTTTTTTCGTTTTTTAAATTGAGAAACCTTCCTACAGAGTTATGCAATTCATATTAATAACAACTCAGACTTGCTTCTTTTGTGTATTCTCTAATAACCGCGACAGCAGTGTCTATTCATTCTGTGCTTCTTGTCAGCGCGTTCAGGCTTTAGTCTAGAAATTCTTTCATGTCGTCACGTAATGTGTGTGTGTGTGTTGTTTTTTTTAAGCTGTCAATAATGTATTTATTCATTGAAGAAAAAAATGGTTTCCAAAGTGCATCAGCAGCATTCAGGACTCTACCAGGCAGCCGAAACCAGCTTCTTTAATTGCTGTAAACTTTGTACTGCACAAGCTGACAGAAATGATCTGGGAAAGATCTGCTCTTAGAGGGAATGTGATGTAAAGGGTCAAACATAGTCCCACTTTTCCTCAAATTGTGAGCGGGGGGGGGGCTGAGGGGTTCAGCGAGAGGACTAGCAGAGCAGGAAATGACATCATCATGAGAATTCCTTGACATACATGTTCTTAAACCTCCATAGCTAAAATCAGACCTGTGCTGACTGCATTCCTTTTCTTCCATAAGGATCCGGATTGAAGAGGAGTACGCCAAGAACCTTTTGAAACTCTCTCAGATCCCTCTAGCAGCTCAGGAGGAAGGGTAAGCGTACATCTGTTGCAGCTTTAGTAGGTAAAGGGGGTTTCCTTCACGATGGTGAAGTGACACAGCAACTTGTGTGTGATGTAATACTTCACTTTAAAAGAGTGTGGAACCAATACCCAACTAGCATGTCATATAGAGACTGTGTGTGTAGATGTGTGTGTAGATGTGTGTGTGCGCGCAATAACAAAACAACTCCAGTTGTGGTATTTTCCAGCACATATCCCGGATACTCAAGATTCCTGACTGTATGATTACAAGTGCAACTTTTCCACACATTTCAAATGACATCCTAGGCTTTAAAGTGCACATTACCCACATTCCAGGAATATTTCTGCGCTTCATGCTGTAGGAGTAGCATTGTGAAGCAGTGTGGCATCTATTGTTGCTTTAGAGAAGACATTACGTTGCAGGATGAAACATAAAATACAAAAACAAACGTGAAATCCACACAGCGGAAAAGCCATATTCACTGAAAGGGAAAGGACATGGATGAGGAAAAGAATGAAGAAGAGTGTCTGTATTGTCAGATAAGAGAAACCAAGAAGGCAGGACTGTAGTTCTGGGTATGACTTATAGGTAGGTTAGTTTTTATTTACTAGATCTGGTTTGTTCATATCAAACTTGGACTTGTTAAACTAAAACTTCGGTCCCATGAATGTAGAAAGATTTCTCAGTACACCGGGGCCATGATCAGACTCCCTGCTTCACATCATCATCATCATCATCATCGTTGCTGAAACTTGGCCTCCCAGGAACTCCTCTAATGGCCCATACCTTTTGATCAAAATGGGTGTTTTGTTTTTAAAGGACAATGGTTGACCTCGTACTGCCTAATGAACCACTTGGACATTACAGGAACTCAGCTGAGATTTATTCCCACATCCCCTGTCCACCCTGACCTCCTTCAAGCCACGTCCACATGTTTGGGTCATTAAAAGGGGTTCATGGAAGGCCAGCTTTTTAGAAGTGAACATGCCTCTTGGAATCTATAGAGAAATAAAGGTCATTTTACTCTCATAACCGTGTTCTGTTATTCTGCATGATCAGAAGTCCTTGTTTGAATTGAACGCCCATTGTATTTGTGGCATCCCTTTTAAACTTCTTAACTTGAATCAAACGTTTAGGGCCTTGTGCAAGTTTCTCACAATACTTAGCTGGAACAGGTTGCTCATTCTTCCATACCTGGTTTCAGGTTCGTGATCACATTCAGGTTAGGAAATTGTGATGGCCACCGTTTTGTTTGCGATACCCATTTTGTTTTCTTTGAAGGTTCCATATTTTACAATTTAACACTTATTTAACTCCTAGTTAACATAAGTCTTAAAGGTCTTTCAAGGTCTCGTCTATGTAAATAAACTACTGCTGAGCCACGCCCCTCAAAGAACAGCAGAGCTGAACAACAAGGGGGGATTCTTTTCTTATATATTGTCACAATAGGGGAAACATCTAACTGATTTGTTCTAATGACAGACAAAACAAAAATGAAGACAGGACATTTTCTCAGCTTTTTGTATGTAAATGCAAACCAGAGACCTATTTGAATAACTACAAAATGACAAAAAATAATTGTATAATTGGACCTATTTAATCAATTTTATTACAAACGTATTCTATATTCTGTACACAAGTACTGATTTATTCTTAGGGATCATTGTTCTGCTGGGAAACCGCTGAACCTTAAACAGCCGTGGGGGCACTTGGAATTCTCTTCTCATTACGACAGTTGGAAAATCAGTATCTTTTAAAAAGTTGTTGCATTCATTTCTGGAACCTTTTCATAGCAGCAGTTAACTTGATATATGTAAACTTTTGACCCACTGGAATTCTGATATAGTGACTGAAAGCTGGAATAAACCCGTCTCTAATTGTTTGTTCAACGTCCAATTAGATGTCTTAATTGATCTGACAAAAGAAATGTAACAACAAATATGTAGATCATTGAGAAACAGTGATTGAATAGATCATCAGCTGAGGTGTATATAAACTGTGTCCATCTGCGTGCCCCTCAAAATCAATGTGCTCCTGGAGTACTGACAAGCACAAGAATTTCCTTCGGCTCTTTTGTCATTACAACAAAACTGTCACTTTGCCAAACTGCAGATTTCTCCGAGTCTCCATGCCAGTCCTGATGAAGAAGGCTAATTGTTTCATACGGAGCGCAGATCATGCAGCAGCGGTCCACCCACCCTTTCCCACATACAGACGCCACAATGCGCACATTATTCTGCCTCTCAGACTGGATTTTGTTGTGACTTGTGATGACCATTGTTTCGCCGGCTGACTCCTGCAGCCACGTTCGCAAACTCGTTTTTCCTGAATTTACCATTTGTGCAGTTCCCATTGTAGATGGCATTGTTGCTGAAGTGCAGGCCCTGACCTTTTCATACCTTGCTGACCAATCAGATGCTGACTATGAAAATGCAGAACTTGAACATTTACATGCATAACTGAGAACGTTCTTGCTTCTTATGCATTCAGGAATTTAGTCAAAAGTTTTTCGTCACTTTTTTTCTGATTGGTAATCTGTTAGTTTTGATCTTGGCTGTTGTCTGTGTTTTGCTCGTTTTGTGCCAGGATGAATTGGAAAGGAATGTGTCGGAAAAGGGAAGTCCACTTGCTTCCCATTTAGAGGCTTTTGAATCAGCACACTGGCCACACTGCTTTCACGCATGACTTTGGAGTCATATTGGCTTAGACTGACAGATTATTGAGAAAGAAAAAAACAAGTGGCTCAAATAAGGCATTCAGCACTTTCTCATTACTGCTCGACCCTTAACTCGTTTTACTGCGTGCACTTTAAATGCAACTTGCTGCTGTACTAGTTCTGCAGTGTTTTTTTTTTCAGTTTTTGGCCTGGCCATTGTCAAACACAGATTTGCATAGGCATTAAAGACAATATGTTGCCACTAAAAACTCATATTCCCATAATCATATTCCATTGCCTTAGCTTTAACCTTTAGCCATACGGTACTATGCATCAATAATGTGTCTGATGAACAAACCTTACTGTACAAGTAGAAACTAAATTGCCTCAAGCAAAAAGTAGAAATAGAGTTGCTCATGTCCTAAGTTCTTAGGAGAATATGACCGTTTTGTACTTTTTTAATATGACTGTTTGTTTTTTTTGTTTCTTATATATTTCCAGCACACTGGGAGAGGCCTGGGCCCAGCTGAAGAAAAGCCTGGCAGATGAAGCCGAAGTCCATCTTAAGTTCTCCTCTAAGGTAAGACAACAGACATGGAGTTGAATTTCCCCAGTGATTTAGAATAGTATATTCAAACTGGCATTTTAATTCTAAAACAATAAAACAATTAACTATACTTAATTTCATACTAACTTTCATACGCTCATTCTGTTTAACTCCATAAATGACATGTTTACTGTATGTAAAGCCATTGGAGCAGCCTTTTTCTGCACTCAGCATGACACGCTGTTTAAAGGTTTACATGAAAAGAAGATGAGATCTGGCGTACAGCTGTTTAAAGGAATGTCATTTTATGTACATTGGCCGATAAGGGAGGGTGTGTCTATAAAATGGCTGCTGAGGTTCACACTAGAGGTGTGTATGGGACTGTTTTTCATCAGTTCACTCCTGTGGCTTTTCCAGAGGAATTCTGACTGGTCCTAGCAGCTCCACCTTACACTATTGATCACCTGCTAATGCAGAATGTTTGCCCAATCCCACCCACTTCCACACCATTCCCACTCACCCCTGTGGAAATATTAACCAATCCACACACCTTAAGTCCCACTCACTCATATAGAATAAGTGATCCCACCTACTTCTGCAGAAAAATTTATCGGCCCCATCTCCATTCCCATCCACAGAGAAATTTTAAAAATCCCACCCACACTCACAGAATATTTAACCAGTTCCACCCATTTCTGCAGAATATTGAACCAATCCCAACCACTTCTGCGGAAATTTCGAGTCATCCCGCCACACTCCAACAAAACGTTTGATGAATTCCACCCATTCCTCCAAAAATTTAACCAATCCCAATCTCCTGAGTCTGACCAGGATAAAGCAGTTACTCCTGTGTTTAACTTCAGTAAAAGTTTGGGTGTGACTCATGGGTTCCCAGTCCCAGGACTCCGGAGCTCTATTCTCCACTGTATGATACACTAGTATTGCGCAATATTTTTGTAGCTGTATTTATATACAGTGTTATTAAAAAAAGAAGAAAAAAAAAGTATTTCAATGTGGCCGTATTAAAACTATTCTGAAAAGGAGAGTGGGCCAAAATTCCTCCAATAGCTATGTGAAAGACTCATTGCCAGTTATCACAAACATTTGATTAAAGTTGTTGCTGCCCAGAATGGCACAACCAGTTATTCGTTTTAGGGGCAATTAGGTTTTCATAAAGGGCCAGGTATGTTTGATCAGTTTTTTTCCCTTAATAAATGAAATCGTCATTTAAAAACTGCATTTTGTATGTACTTTGCTGTAGTATTAAAAGTACTTGATGATCTTTATCATTTAAGTGTGACATATGCAAAAATTAAAATCATCAAAAGGAAAAATGTAAAAAATTTAATTCATGGCACTGTATGTAGCAGAAAGTATATTTTTGATATGGAAATTTGAGACAAACTGCAAGTAAAATAATTTAATAATTTATTAAATATACTATTAAACACTTTGGAAGTGTTTACTATTATATTATTATATACATTTTTATGTTTGCATGTTATATTTTCCAGCTACAGAGTGAAGTAGAAAAGCCCCTACTTACGTATCGAGACAACTTTAAAAAGGACATGAAGAAGTTTGACCATCAAATTACTGATCTCAGGAAGCAGCTGGCCAGTCGATACGCTGCTGTTGAGAAGGTATAGTATATTATGCTGTTAAATTCATATACACACAGACGTAGAAATCAAATATTTCCCAAAAGTTAGTGATGCAATAGCATCCTCATGACGCACATTGTCCAGCTCTAATTCAGACAAGAGCTTGAGTAAGATCTTTTGTTTAACTTTTCTAGAATTATAGGAATCCCATCCATGCATTATTCAAGCTCACTGTATTTCTTAGATCAGTAGACCATTTCCTAGCCCTGGAGGCTTCCCGAGCACTATAATAAATAACCACATGGCCTTGCCCTTCACGCATGACCTTGAGACAGAATGGACAATTGTCTGCAGCAAAAGAGTGAGAGCTGTAAACAAACCAGCTCTGACAAACTGATCTAATTTCAGTGTGGTCATTACACGAGAGAAAATGGAAGAAAAGCAATAATATAAATTTAGGATCGCATAGTCAAGTGAGTCAATACGGAGGCACGGCTGTAATTCAATTGAGCCGAGTGGAAATTGGATACGAGATACACAGCACTCAGAAAAACGAATAAACTTAACACGTCTTTTATCTGCCTGCTGCACTTGCAGTCACGTAAAGCGCTTGCAGAGAGGCAGAAGGATCTGGAGGTAAAGACTCAACAGCTGGAGATTAAACTCAGCACAAAGATTGAAGAGGACATCAAAAAGGCCCGCAGGAAATCCACACAGGCAGGTCGGTCACACTGACGTCAGTTCAAATTAGTTCCTCATCATATACAGTACATGTATACAGTGAATGCATGCAATCTGAGTTATTATCATGCTTTTTTTTCTTTTCTGAAGCCTTGTACTTGAAATTGGTTCCTGTCAATGTGTGAATTTAGTTAGAAAGCAAGGATTTAAAGATTCTGTAAAATCAGCAGCTCAAATAATTTTCCCTTTAGGGGTAAAATTGTGGGACATTATTCAGAATTTGTTCTGGAAGCGTGCTTGTATATCAAAACGTGTATATCAAAGCGAATTTCCCCAATAAGTAATAATGGAAACTTAGATGATTCGTTCCACAACCCAAAAACATTCATGTAAAAATAATTAGTTTGTCAAAATATAAAGTAAAAATAAAACAAATTAACCTCCACTGATTGAGACCGGAGAGAGGAGATGAGGAAGTCGGGAAGGGGGCTGTTCTGTAGGACGATGCACACACCAGTTTACCGATAGAGACTCTCACTCAACCAAGCACCCACACACACAGACACACGCACACACACACACACACATACATACATACTAGCGGTGACTGCTGTGTAGGACGACTTTCACACACACACACCAGTTTACCGAATAGAGACTCACCCTCGTGCGGGCAAGTCTCTATTCGGTAAACTGGTGTAGGTGTGTGTGTGAAAGTTGTCCCACACATAGAAACACAAAATAAACGATGCTTTACGCGCACACATGTGGTCACAGTGTTATAGTAAATAGTACATGCTCTCACAGATATTGACTATGCGAGTTACGCATGCGCACAGAGACCCAGCACGGGAGACTATTACCCATAATTCCACAGAGAGAGAAGAACCATTGGCACAGTTATGTTCACGTGACGCTTGGTGTCAAAACAAGAAGTGCATGCGTGCGACATGACGCTCAATTATATTTGATACTCGTATATCAACACTCACTCGTTTTTCAAGTCAAAATGTATTAAAAAAATTTTGCTCGTCTTGCGGAACACTCGCAATTCGAGGTTCCGCTGTATTGAAAAATAATAAAGAAATACTTTTTTGTCCAGATTATTATTTTTTTTGTCATGTTGGGTAAAGAGCCAGTGGGGCAGTGGTGGCTCAAGCCTGATTTATGCTTCTGCGTCAAGACAATGTGAAACCTTAATTTTGAGAATTTATACATGTTCGCCAGCGTGCTTGGAGTTGTAGCTAATAAAGGTTAAACAGTATGTACTTTTAGTGAAATTACTAGAGAGAAAGAGAGGATGTCTGAGGAGATGATCAGTACAAACTTCACCACAATTAAAAAATGGAAATGTAGAAGACGAAGCAGGGAATGGGACGCTGCCAGGTGGACCAATCACAGTTGTCGCGGTGTTGTAACTTTCATGGGGAGCTGTGCGTCAAGCTACTCCATACATAAAACTTAGGGTACGAGGCTACGGCATAGACTTGATACAGAAGCATGAATGCATTAATCAGTCTTTAGGGTTGCTAGATTGCCACTGTTGTGCCCTTGGGCAAGACCCTTACCCTGATTCCCATATAAGTGATGCAAGTCGGGGAATTAAGACCCACCAATATAATAGGACGATCCACAAGAACAGTTTAGATTGGAGTGGAATGGTGAACCGAGATAAGGTTGCCTGGAAACTTGACCATTCAAACCGTGGCCTATATCCACTTAATGAGAACAAAAAGAAGGGGAAAAAAAACATCATGCAATTCTAACAACAGTTTAACAGTTTATCAGAGAGCGGTTAAAACAGTCAGTGTTTGTAAAGACATTTAAAACCTCAATTTCCTCATACATGGTGAAGCTTGAAATGTAATCTCTAAATGTGATTGTATTCCTTTTCTCTTGTGGCGGTAACCAGAACTTAAATCACCATACATTCGCTCTACCTTGTAGACATTGAGATGTAAGATTGTGCTTGTAGGGCCATGATGCATTTTACAGGTCTTCATAAAATGCAAATAGTAAGTCACTGGCTATTTACAGAATCATACAGTTGCAGCACAGTACAATAAATAAACTGGACAGCACAGTGTTCTTTCATTAAAGCACAGCAAGTAAGACATTCTAATAAACATGGCTAATAAAAAGTCCTCTATATAGTAAAGCATCTGGGTAGAATTTTTTTTTCTACCAAAAGGTTCAAAACACAAGTACGGTTAGTGTATTTTCATTAAATAATAAAGTATTGGCACCCTTGACTACGGAGTAAGCGCAAGCTTAAAATCCACCTGATTCTTAGAAATAAACTATGAGAGGAAACCACACTGTAGAGCTTTGCACATTTTTATACAAAAATGAGTTCCTGAGCAACTTCCTCTCCCACAGGTAGCATTTCACGGGAGACAAACCCAGGGAAATTTTTTAGGTCTACCGTAGGTCTTACTGTGGTTAAAACCGTTTGGAAACGCAGAACAAAAGTCGTTTGATATGGAAGCGTAAGGATGAAAGAGCCTTAAAGAAAGAAGGGAAGGTTGTGTAGAAAAAAAAGGAAAGAATCGCAGGCCAGATGGAAGGCGTCCCTGAAAGGTTAGGACAAACTCATTCAGTTTTTACGGTTATAAAACAAGTGCTTTGTAAACAAAGCCTGAATTACTTACAAAAGCCTGGCACATTGGTCTACAGACAAAAGGGGATTTGGAGGAATGAAGAGAAGCGACAGAAAGCTTCTTTCAGGGATTGTCTTCAAAACCTGGTAATACAAATAAACAAATCCACAGCCAAATGTGTTTCTCGGCCAGCGGTGTGGATTAAAATGCTGTCCTTGGGCGACATCTAGTGGTAATTTATGCTCATTGCTATAGCAATAAAAAATTGGGGCTTAAAATCAGATTATTAACCGTTAATTCAGTGCATTCATTTGCTGATATTAATATAATATCTGCCTTCATTTACATAGGAAACCTTTCTCATCTTAGAATGTACCTCAGTTGGCATGAAGAAATTAATGTAGCTTACTGTCCAGAAAAGATTATAGATAAAACGTAACTTAAAATGGCAGCACAGTGGCTTAGTGCTTAGTACTGTCACCCTGTACCTCCAGAGTCTTAGTTCGATTCCTGCCTGAGGGTCTATGTGTGTGGAGTTTGCATGTGCTTTCCCTGCTTGGTGGGTTTCCTCCTACAGTCGAAAGACATGCAGGTTAGGGTAATTGACTTTCCCAGATTGCTTGTAGTGTGTGAGTGTGTCGGCTAAAACACAGTATTGGTGCTGATTTTTTCTAATGCATATAATACCAAGAATGCGAATTTCTGAAGTTAATGCAACATGGAAGTAACCAATCTTGCTTCTATAAAAATTTCAAGTTGCTAATTTCACCTGTTTTAGAGAGATGATTTTATCTGTGCCCCAAAATGGTCATTTTTCAGCGTTATACTGTCTCACTTCAAACAATAATTATTTTAAATTATTTCAATTTCTTTATGAGTATTAATATAAAACTTTTTTGTAAAGTTCTACGAGCATATGAACTGTAGCATTCCGAGTTTTTGGTAAGAGCGACGGTGAAAGACAGGACAGGATCAGGGACGGAAGCATTTAAATTTTTTTTTTTTTAAAGAAGGCAGGACTGGAAAAATTATTTTAAATGGACAGGAAGATGAGGGAGATGCATACTGGATTTTAAGAACCATTAAACAACAAGGAAGAAAAAGCATGCCTTGGATCATTTCATCACATTATTATTACACAATTCAAATTGATTAGAACCAACAAACATATTGAACATAGTGACATCATTCTCAAATTTCACTAATGGATATGTTTTCTCACCACAGGTGACGATCTGATGCGATGTGTTGACCTGTACAACCAGGCTCAGTCTAAATGGTTTGAGGAGATGGTCACTTCAAGTCTGGTGAGAGCATATGTGTGCTGTTTAGTACTAAAATATACATAAAATAATCACTGAATATTGTCTTGACTCAAACATGTCTTGTGTTTGTAGGAGCTGGAGAGACTTGAAGTGGAGCGGATCGAAATAATTCGAAATCATCTCAGACAATATACAACACTGAGGCATGAAACGGACATGTTCAACCAAAGCGTAAGTATCCAACATTAGATTAGGCCTATTAGATTATTGATATCTCTGTGTAAAGACACAATCTTCAGAACTCTGTATTAAAAAGACGTATGTGTACGATGATGTGTTCCATGTACAGACGATGGAGCCGGTGGACAAACTCCTCCAGATTGTAGATCCAGACAAAGACAGAGAGGTATGGGTCAAGGAGAACAAGACGGGTCAGGTGAGACCAGTGGACATGGATCTGTAACTCAGAGAGTACGTGTTGCTGATAGAAGAGACGGATTCTCCCAGTTCTTCCTTGCAAGGATGTCAGGAGAAACAACACCCTGGAGTCGGAGGAACAAGCTGTCTGAGAAAGCGGATCTCCACTGCTCAGAACAGTGCATTGTCAGACGCCAGTTTAAACTCTGACCCAATGATGGACAAACAAGAACAAATGTCTTTCTCCCTTCCTCTCACTCTCTTCCTATCTCTCTCGCTCTCTTTCAGACACACATACACACTCGAGCAAAGAAACGTAGCTGCACAAAAGCTGGTAAAATTCTTTAATAATCCAGAGAAATAGTTTTATTTTGAGTCCCTTATGTCCCTCGGATGAGTTTTAAAATTTGGACCATAATCACCTTGATTTTATTTGCACATATCAGTATGATTTTGTGTGAACTGGGCGACAATTCTTGGCTGAGTTGGATTAATTAAAATCTTAAACTCAGCTGAAGAGAGAGTCTACACAAATGAATCTGCTGTAGTTTAATGTGTTCATGTTAAGGGCAAACCATCTCATGAGTTCAAATTCCAGCAATGCTACATGCTATGTCATCTGTGGATATGAGGTGCTATCAAAAGGTTTCGAGACTAGTTTCGTAACATGCCAACAGATGGCAGCACAAGACGCAGAGACCAGTGAGCACCGACCTTCAGAAGTCAGTGTGCCAAAAGACATCGTCCTGTGTACATCAGGAGGTGTGTAGCTAGTGCTGTTCTGACCACATGCATTACCACGTCTGCTATTTCATCATGGACAGATCAAAAAGCAAGCGTGGAATTCTGCGGCGAATCTGCCATAGAGATGTTCGGCATGATTTGACAAGTTTAGGGAGATGCTGCAATGAGTCGTTCCAGGTGTTTTGAGTGGTTGAAGAGCAGAAGAACATCACTGGAACACATTTCAATGAGATCAGCCCCCAAAAATGTCAAAACAGTTCGGCTACTTGGGCGTGATGATTATCGGAGAACAATCCACAACATCTCTGCTTGTCGGTGTGTTATACGGAACAGTCCTGGAAATCCACATCTGTGGTGTTGCTGCCAAGGTCGTTCCCAGACTGCTGACCCAGGAGCAGAAAGAACATCACGTCGAAGTCTGCCAAGAACATGGCCGTGGATGACCAGTCCATTATGTCGAGGATCATTACTGGTGACGAAACTTGGCTGTATGATTACGACCTTGAGACGAAGCAGCAGTCTTCGCAGTGGAGCAGCCCATCACCTCCGCGACCGAAAAAGGCAATTCAGGTCCGCAGCTCAACTAAGTGCATGCTCATTGTCTTTTTCAACTTTTTCAACATTCGATCTCTCAATCGAGAATTCGTCCCCAGGTGCCAGACCATCAGTAGCCAATTCTACTGCCAGGTTTATCTTAAAAGAGGAAACCTACAGAACTTATAAACAGAGTTTATCTCGAAACCTTTTGATACCACCTCATAGAAGCTTCGGAGAGAGTAATTGGTCCCTCTTCTCTATCACACTGACACGTGCATAGAGATTAGCTCAGTTAATCTGATTTGAGGTTTTCAGTGAATCTCTAACAGACTGTGCCATAATGTTTTCTCCATGTCAGATTACTGTATATCTTGCAAAAGACATGCAGTTAAAGAATGTTACTACTCTCCGCTTACTCCATCACCCAGTGCGATACTCAGGCCTGTGCGGAAAACGCGTTTCATGAATAGAAACCTAATTCAAAGTGAGCTTGAGGTAATCAGGAGACATTATCATGTTGTGTCCATAAGCGTAGTTACAGCTGTGTTTATGTAGCTGCCCAGTGCGTTCATCCTCTGCCATTATAATCTTATTCATCGATTACTCATATGATTATCATAACAACTGTCAGATTCTAATAAAAATTCTAACATGAGTGGTTTTGGTTGTAAAGGCACTAATTTCACATCAGTGAACATATTGCTTTAATATGTATTCTAAAAGTGCTGATCTCCTCTCACGACCATAGAAGTGATTTTTTTTTTGTTGTGTTTGCCTGTGACAGCAAAACTAGGCTAAAAAAAAGTGTGTTGAGCGACCTAATCAAATGTAGCTGCTATAGATTTACTTATACAGTCAGTTTGCAAGCCCTTAAAATAAACTTTACAATAAGACGTTTATTATGAAGGGTTTCACATACTGTATGTTTCTTTATTATGATCAGAGAAATGAATAGAGATGGGAACCGACCAAAATCATACCCATACGAACGTTCGCATCTGTCTTGATGAATGTGATGTAAATATACTTTAATAACCACGATGCTCACTCTGTTTGGATTCATAACAGCCTTCAGCCTCCTTCATAACTTCTTTCATATCCTCAGAACAGCTATTGGATCCTCAGTATACACCGATCAGCCATAACATTTAGGTTCCACCAAAACAGCTCTGACTGCTTGAACAGCAAGCTCTGATGCACTGTGTGTTCTGACACTTTTCTATCACATCCAGATGCACTGTGTTTTTCAACAACTTCTGCTATGTAGACTGGATGTGCTCATGATTCTGTCATCTGTTTACTGGTATATCATTGATAATCAGTTTTATTCAGTTCACCTGGTGGTGGCGATAATGTTATGGCTGAACGGTATATACTGTAAGTATCATATTTGATCTTTTCATATGTTTTCTGTATGCTTGTTCTCTTATTGAAGAACATCATTATTTTTCCATTCCACAAAACAAAGAGTTTTGGCTGTAATCGCATACCTCTAGTTATACAGTATGTTATACTACATAATGGCTTAATGGCTTGTAAATATAGCTTGTAAATAATACATAAACCTAATGTATTGACTTGGCACATCACACAGTGACTTACAAAAGCCAAACACTGGCCCTCTGGCAGTCCAGGGATTTGACTTGATAACCTCTGCTCCAACACTGCCCCCATATTCTCGTTCTAAATGACTAACAAGGAACAGTTCCACAAAACACTTGCTTCTTACTTAACTTCTGGTCTTTTTGAGATTTTTTTTTTTTTTAACGCTTATTTTTTAATGTCCGTTTCTGAGGACCGGTTCCAAAAATCCAGACATGTAAGAAATATGTAGAAATAAAAGAGGTACAGATAATATATAGAAATTATTTTGCACTATGCTAGTTTTTTATACCAAATATTGTATTGAAAACAATAACACAGGTTTCATGTTTATTGTCTGGAAGAGAACTCTTTTCGTCTCTCAGTTTCTAAAAGCTTAAAAATGATTTCTGTGATTGCTGATGTATATTTTTTGTTTAGGTGTTTATGACAACATGTATGTAGGAGATTGTAAATGAAGAATAAAATATCCTTGATTGATTTTCTCCCGCTTTAATATGTGAAATAAAGTGTATTCGAGTTGATTCTTCAAAAATACAGTACAATCTTGTTTTCTGGTCATAAAAACAATGCAGTAATTTATTTTCATTTCTATTTTTATTGTAATTTTTTTTTTTACTTTTTATAAAGGATTAAAATACAGTATTAATAATAATAATAATAATAATAATAATACAGTGGTACATTTCTTTGTTAAAAATTACTTGGTAAACAAATTATTTCCGGACATTAGAGATTGTTCGAAAACTTGCATACTTGCAAAACTGGAATGTGAGTAAACCTACCAAAGAGCACTCTTTCCTGCTATCAGTGATGTCTTTCAATACTTGCTCAGTTTATCCTGACTTTAAAAAAGTTAATAATAATAATCATCATCATCATCATCATCATCATAATAACGTGACTAATCATATATTTACTTTTGATCAAGTCTAACATTAGTGGTAGTTTTAAAAGAACATTACTGGCATTTCAAGATCAAATTTTGGAAATATATGAGGAACGTTCAAGCCAAACCGGGACTTTTGATTATGCAGAATAACAACAGAATTATGAGATTAAAAATAGCCTGTATTTCTCCATGTAATCTTCTGCTACATTAATCGTGTAATAGTGTTAATGGACCTTTCCTTTAATGGAATAAATGGCCTAGTTTGATCACCAAAGCACGACAAACCACACAATGTACCACACTGCGTTCACATTACAGGATTTTGGCTTGGCGTTTTGGCACATCCCCAGATCTCGCTTTAAGCCATTTCAATATATTTTGACCATAAAGGAGTTACTGGGAGGTCAGTGTATCAGACGTGAAGTAGGCAGATCAATCATGGCCCCAGTGTACTGAGAAACGTTTCTACCTTTCCGGTAGAAACTACCAAGCACCAGTGAAACGCTTTGCAGGGGATTATATAAAGAAATAAAGGTTGTTTTACTCTCATAACTGTTCTGTCGTTCTGCACAGTCAAAAGTCCCAGTTTGACTTGAACGCCCAGTGCATTCCAGTGTGCAAGTGCATGCAGCCAAAACAACTAACTTGTCCCTGACCAATTATTTACAGCACGTACTGTATAAGTAAAAAAGGATAATACTGAGACTATAGAGCAGATGTCGAAAGGTTTCCTAGTCAATCATGAGTTTTTTCAGGGAATTGAGATAAGTCGGGATGAGAGAACTGACTGATTCGTCATCATCGGTCAGGATCTTCTCTCCTCTGCCTTCTGAACCCACAGAGCTTGGAGATCTTACCACCCCTGCGTATGGAGTGCTGTAACCCTGTAACAAATTTAACAACAGGAAGTCAGAACAGTACAATCTGATAAAATATACAGTGTGGGTTTTTTTTTTCAGAATACAAAATACAGAATATAGTCATGGCCAGACTTACTGATGAGTATCCCTTCCCAAAGCTGCCTCTATTCTTGGTCCTGATCTTAGTGAGAGCAGATTCGGCTATGTCGGCCCGCTCCTCTGCATCGTCCAGCTCATGTACGGTCTTTCTGTACTTGGCCAGGTTCATGTTGGCTTGCTCTTCCTGCAAGAACACATTACCAAACTGATGAATGTCTTAGCTATGAAGGTACACTGAGCCTCATTTATTAAGGCTGCAAGTGAAGAAATCGGAGCACAAAATGAAGCACAGTTTGAAGATGCCCTGATTAGCCACAACAATAAAAGCACCTGGAGGTTATTGTAGGTCAAATATGGGTAGGTTGTATATCTTTCCTTCTTTCTGTTGCGTCATATGACGAGTGCTCCTACGCCTCTGTGTTCAAGCTATCAACGTGGGGATAGAGAATGCAGAAGCATGTATCTTTAAATTTCTCCATTTTAGCTCTAGGTAGTGATTACATTTATCATTTATTAAAATCTGAGCCGTTGTTTGAATTCCTTGTGCAGCCTAGGCTTAATGTTAGGATTTCTTTGAACTTAAAACACCCAGAAAACCCACTCATGCCCACCTGACCACAATTGATTCTTTGGGTCAAATCATACCACTGCGCTTATTAATTTGACACAAAATATTTGGGAATGTAATTCCATTTAGATTTAGTAGCTTGTAATTGATATTTGGCACTATGGCTAGACATGGTTTTGTGGTCAATGTCTGGGAAGTGTGCAATTCTGGTCGAGTTCACGGTGCCATGGGAGGGAGAGTTGGAGCCAGCCCATGAGAGGAATCAGACTAATTACGCTGACCTGGTTGCCAAGTACAGGGAAGGTGGGTGGAGTATACGGCTCTACTCAGTGGAGGTGGGAGCTAGAGGCCTTGTTGTAGCCAGAGCAACACGCCTCCTCAAGAACTTTTGGAGTTCTGGGCAGCCAGACTACACCAGGCAACTAACAATATAAAGAAAACGCAAGCTTCTAAAAAGGCAAGCTTCTGGTTCTGGATGAGATGCGAAGATAGAAAATTGCATGGGGAGCAAACAACCATTGAAGAAGATTAGCTCCATGGAATGTCAGGGAGATGTCCCTGAACAATGTCCCATCACCAGGAGATGTCTTGAGTTAAGAGGAGAAACATCTATGAGCTGGTCTCCAGCTGATGACCGAGTAGGAGGATGAGCTACCTGTACAACGAAATGTGATCAATTTCTTTTATTAGATCAGAGTAATTTTCTTCATACCGCCTCCTCCACTTGTCTCTTATAGGTTTTCATTTTGATCTGCAGGCGTTCCAGCAGCTCCTGCATTCTCTGCTGGTTCTTCTGGTCCTCCTCGGACTGGAACAGGAGCTCCTTGAGGCGGCGTTCATTCTTTCGCAGTGTCTTCACCGTCTCTGAGTTCTTCTTCTGCTCTGTTTCCAAATCCAGCTCCAACTCCTTCACCTGCAGGATGAAGACAATGAAGAAGACTTTATTCAGATATACAGATCAGATATACATATTTGATTGGCAAAAAAACAACAACAACAAAAAAAACAATAGCACTAAATGTTTACACTCCAGTGAAGCGGGCTTTATATGAAGCAGTGTAAATCTCTGGGGTTTACCCTGCCTTCCAGCTTCTGAATAAACTTTTTTCCTCCTTTCATTGCGAGCTGCTCGGCCTCATCCAGTCTGACCGTCATATCTTTGAGCTGAGCCTCCAAGCCCTTCTTGACACGCTCCATATGCATACTGTGCTCCTGCTCCACCCGCAGCTCCTCAGCAACTCTCGCAGTCTGCACACGGGGAAAAAGGATGATGACAGACACTGTGAGTTTATGATGATTTCCTGGAACCGTAATCCTTCTGTACTTTTAAATATATAGGGAATGGAGGTCCTCCTGATAGGCCATTACTCTTGATTTCAGAATCATAGGATCACAAGAACCAAAATCTTACATTTCCACAACGTCAGTAAAGTACAGACGTGAAGGAGGAGACCGTTTAATATTACAAAGTCTGCCAAATACATCACCCTACCTCACATACAGCTTTCTTGATCTTATCATTAGCTCCTCTCAGTTCATTCTGCAGCTCCTCGTGCTCCTGGGTGACCTGCTGAAGATCCACCTCCAGTTTCCGTTTCCCACTGCAGGCTGACTGTAACTGCATCGACAGGTCATGAAGGAAACAGTTACACTAAGTCCTTAATAACAAGGATGAATGCATAATAAATTAATTCACTATTAACTACAGTCCCAGTGTTTTTTGTTTAAGATTTTCAAGGGCTTTTTAAGATCCTTCGATTTCATGGCTTCACCTGGTTGTTGATGTCGTTGTATTTCTCCGTGGTCTCTTGGAGCTCAGTCTCCAATGTCTTGCGAGCTCTCTCGGTTGCCTCCAGAGCAGTGCGGTTCTCCTCCCCTTCACTGACCAGCAGAGTGCAGCGTCGCTCCAGCAGTGAATGCTCCTCTCTCAGTTCCTCTTGTATCCTTGTTTCTTCTTCCAGCTGAACCTGCAGGTCCTGAAGGAGAACATACACACTGCCAGGTCATGTAAAAAAAAAAAGCTAAGAACTCATTTTAGGTTGATCCACAAGATTCCATCATTTTGTTGCAGAGAACCTTTTGTAGTGGAAAGGGTCAATGATTAACGATTAATCCGCGAACCAAAGATAGTTGGTTTTCACAGAGACCAGAGATTTAGCCCACCATTGTACTTTGCACAGTTGCAGAGAATTGTGGGGTGGAAAAAAAACAACAACACTGGCTGTTTCGAACCTTGATCTGCTGTTGCATCTTCTTAACAGTCTTCATCAGCTCCGCATTGTTCTTGTTCAGCAGGTCCACCTGTAACTCCAGCTCATTTATATCGCTCTCCATCTTCTTCTTCAGACGTGCTCCTTCTGTCCGTCCCTTCACCTCAACATCTAAACTGGCCTGAAGAGACTCTAACGCCCTCTGATGGAGTTTCCTTAATAAAGAAATATCACCTTAAGTTCGTCCACTCTTTATAACCTTTCTAAGTAGTGTAGCAACAGCAAGAGACAGCTCGAAAGGTGAGGAACAGAGTTACTTGTTTTTTTTGTTGTTGTTGTGAAAAGCATGAAAGATGAAATTATGATAAAAGCATGAAAGATAAAATTATTAATTATTAGACACTCTATGTTAGGATTTTTAATCCTGATGCTATTTATAACAATAATATGCATACCTGGCAGCCTCCATCTCCTCTTCCTTCTCCTGCAGTCTGCGCTCTGTGTCTGCTTTGACTTGAGTAAGTTCCAGCTGCAACCGAAGTACTTTAGTCTCCTCTGCCTGCAAGGTCAAACAAATGTAGGATTAGAGAGGCGTTTCCAGTTAGCAGACACCGATCAGACATAACATTACGATAACTGTCTAATATTGAGTAGGTCCCCCGCCTTTTCCACCTTAACAGTGATGCACTGTGTTCTGACATTTTTCTATCAAAACCAGCATTAACCTTTTCATCAATTTGATCTACACTAGCGTGGTGTTTATAGTGTTATGGCTAATCAGTGTAGTTACTGTATGCATTCAGGTCATTTTTTATTAATTTTTGAAAACGCTGTCACGCGATTAATAGGAAAACAACGTTAGATCAGAATAAAGAAATGAAAGTCATTATGATAGGTTTATAACGATTGTGGGTGGGGACATTTATGGCATCAGGTCTATTCACCCGTCAACAGGTAGCGTGGCCGAGCGGTCTAAGGCGCTGGATTAAGGCTCCAGTCTCTTCGGGGGCGTGGGTTCGAATCCCACCGCTGCCAGTGTGTGATTTTAAATTCAAGTGATTCAAGGCACTGCGTAAACTCTGCAGTACTGCACGTTTATAGACGCAGAAATTCTGGTGGATGACGTTTTAACAAAGGGCTTGAAGTTTAAAAGACTGGAGCATGTCGTGTTAATGCTACTACACTACTACACCGACACAACTGTCAACGCTTCCCACCCCACTGGTACCGTGGCCGAGCGGTCTAAGGCGCTGAATTTAGGCTCCAGTCTCTCCGGGGGCGTGGGTTCGAATCCCACCGCTGCCAAGGCAATGGTTTTCAACTATGCTAACGTCAGTTAGCATTGACGCTGCGATAGAATAGCAAATAGACCTTGTGTACAATGCATGCAGTCGGACATTTGAGATATTTTTTGTTACCAAGTAATGTTTAGCTAATATTAATAATCTGTTGACTCTTCTTTCACGCCTTTAAGAGTTGAATTTCTCTCATTAAATCTCCGATCCGAGTCTCTCATAGCTTACAGTGAAGCAACTTCGGCATAGAGGTAGCGTGGCCGAGCGGTCTAAGGCGCTGGATTTAGGCTCCAGTCTCTCTGGAGGCGTGGGTTCGAATCCCACCGCTGCCATATCGCGTTTTAAGAAGCTTTAAAACGAATGGAATGAAATTTAAGTCCCGATCAGACTGTATTCTGTATCCTGTTTCAACGTTTCCACGTGGTGACATTGTGTTTATCACACTGCTGTTAATTCAGGATACAGTGTAACCACACCTCACAAAATACTGACCAACTAGTCAGACCTGCTGAACCTGCTGAGAGCACATGCACTGTTACTGTATACGGTTACAGTACTTGAATACTATGAATATCTACTTTATGAAGTAGAATGATGTTTACAGTTAAATACTTTTATTTATTCATTTATTTATTAATTTCTTCATTTTTGCTGGGAACATTCTTTTGCTGCTCTTGGGCTAAATCACTCAGTCTATTTATGCATTTTATTTTATTGTATTTATGGACACCTTTCAAAGCACTCAAACAACCTTGCAAATAGTTAAAAAGCTATGAAACATCAAATGCCATAAAATCAAACAGTAACAATACAATACAATAATTTTTAAAAAGCGAAAATTTTTAATCTTTCACTTTATACCATTGTCTTCTGGTAAGGAGGATTTTAAACATGTCCGTGGTCCATAATAGGTGAGAGCATGTCATTCCTTGTATTTATTTATTTTTTTTTTCAGTATAAATCACTCACTCACTCATCATCTATACCACTTAATCCTGTATTCAGGGTCACGGGGGGCCTGGAGCCTATCTCAGGAGACTTGGGGCACCCTGGACAGGGTGCCAATCCATCGCAGGGCACAGACACACACACATACACTCATTCATTCACACACTACGGGCAATTTGGGAACGCCAATTACCCTAATCTTTGGACTGTGGGAGGAAACCGGAGTACGCGGAGGAAACCCACCAAGCACAGGGAGAACATGCAAACTCCATGCACACAGAGACGGGGCTCTGGCCGGGGATCAAACCCTGACCCTGGCGTTGCAAGGCGCTAACCACTACACCACCGTGCCGCCCCAGTATAAATCAGTTACTAATAAATTTAAACCTTTTTTAAAAAAAGGTATTTTAGCATTGTAGCTATACAAAGTCTTTTAGCGAGTGAATGTTTAAATGCACTTTTAATCGTAATGATGATATTTGCACTGTGGTGTTGTTGAGCTTGTGTTTGTTGATGGAAACATTAATTAATAATCCTACAGATTTGACATATAATTATGACAAATATCTAAAGAAATTGATAATCATTCTACTGGAAAAAAAATTCAAATCACAATCTGAAATTATCAGTATGCTGATAATGAACCAGATCTGACTTTGTAGTGCACTACATTGGAATTTCTCTATTTCTATCTTGGATTTATTCTAAAGGAGGGTTCTGACATTTCTGTATTATTTGCCTGACGTGGCCCTCCTAATGTGTGACAGAGGGAAATTTGACCCTCCCAATAACCCAACATTTATTAACCAGGAATCCGAACTTGAGCTGTTAAAATTGCTCTTCTCATTTGACCCTTTGGCCTCCAATCTCTTTGGAAGTGTGGGTTCAAATCCCACTGCTCCCCTTGTGGATTTAAGTCTCTCTCAGAAACTGTAAAACGGTATAAACCTCATGATGGTTACTTATTCGTTAAAAAGGATTCATGATGACCTGATAATTTGTATGTTAATGAGTGTGATCTGACTATTCAACAATAGAGTTACTGTAACTAGACATTATTATCATCATCTAATCATTTTAGGCTTGGCCGAGCAGTTTAAGATGCTGGATTAAAGCTTTTTGTTCTCTGCAGGCGCTGGGTTCAAATCACCACTGCCAAGTCCTATGAATTGGGTGCATCCGAAGGGTGGAGTAGTTTGCTTAGATAAACTTGTCAGACCTCGTCATGCTTCGAAAACTGTTTGACTTGTCAGATAGCGATGCTTCTAAATGACCAATTTGACCCCCTTTCAAACTGTCTCCATAACTGATGTCTTTACAAGCACTGATTATTTTTCCATTGCATACGGTACCTCTAATGCTGCCTCGGACTCCTCCAGTGAAGCCTGCAATTCTTCTTTTTCCATCTCAATCTTCTTTTTCATTTTCTGGAGCTCATGAACACTCTTCCCTCCATCCGAAAGCTGGTCAGCGAGATCAGCAATTTCTTCTGAAATAACATTATTTTTAAACAGAGTTACACAACAGCCTTCAGATTCAGTGTCATAAATACTGAGGGTGGAAGATAAACTGTGGCAGTGTTTGTGTGAAAATACGGTCAAGGTTTTTTTCAAGATACACCACCTCCGCCTGAGGAATCTTACTGAGTCAGCAGGTTTCTCATACTGGATACATTCTGTACAACTAATAACAGCTTCTCTTACAACCTCAATCAGAAAAAAGGAAAGATTAACGATGTCATTGTGTGGTCTTAATCCCTCATAATAACTAGAGAAGTTACACAGTAATTAATGGATGTGTGGGTTAAGTGAGTCATATTTGTATTGATATGGGCTGTCACATACTGTTTCAGCTGACTGATTGTGATTCAATTAAAACCAACTGAGACTGCAATGTACTGTACATGAGAAACATGATACTCCAGCACATTTCACGCTGTACACGTGTTGGTATTTTGGCAATTTAAAAGACTGTACTGGATATGTTACCTTGGAAGGCCTTGTTCTCCCTGCGTAGAGCCTCGCTCTGCTCCACAGACTCTTCGTGGGCTGTTTTGAGCTTGAAGAGCTCAGCGGCATGCTGTCGGCTCTCTTTCTGACAGCTTTCCACCTCAGCCAACAGCTCTTCACACTTCTGCCTCCAGTCTCCCAGCTGCTTGTCCAGCATTCGCTGCTTCTTATCCAGCACTGCCGCTGCATTGTTTGCCTGTGATATTACAGCGCAAAACATTTAGTCAGATTTTAAAGGGTGGAACACAGCGCTCTGGTCATGAGTCAATTTCATTTATAATGCTGACTTCAGAATTCGATTGTTCATTTACACTGATCAGCCATAACATTACAATATTATTATGCTCAGTATTATTTAAGCTCCCACTCTCCGGGGTGGCTCTGGCCCCTCGTGGATATGACTCCACAAGACCTTGCTGAGTGTGCTGTGGATTGTGGAGTGGAGCCTCTATGGATTGAACTTATTTGTCTTGAACTTATTTTGGATTCCATGGGTGCTCAATCAGATTGGAATCTGGGGAATTTTGAAGCTGCCTTAGTGGCCTTGGGCTCTTTGCCTACAGGTTGTGGTGCACTGGGTGCGTAAACTCTGCAATATTACATGTTTATAGAAGTTTTTTTGAAGTTTAAAAGACTGGAATATGTCTAGTTCAGAATAGACACAGAGCCACCATGTACCATTATTTGGAGAGGCTATAAACAAGGAGATGAACCTCCAAGTTACCACTGTTGAGCAAAGGTCCCTAACCATAAGCCTGTGCTCTGAACACCACTGTTGAGCTAAGGTCCCTATGGGGGTACGCAAAAATCATTTTACTTTTGGATTTTTTGGATCTAAATCTACTTTTTTCAAATCCCAGTTTGTTAGAAAGCAATGTTAAAGCAAAGGGTCAGTCATGATATGGTACCCCTGGAGCACCTGGTTGACCTGTCAAAAATAATTAATAATGTTTTAATAGCTAAACATTACTTGGTGAGAAAAAAAGCGACCTGCATGCTTTGTCCCATAGTTATGTTTGTCTATTTACTTTAATTTATTTACTATTTAATATTACGGTGTATATGCTAACAGATAAGGCAATACCTTAAAAGGTATTTGCATATAAAAGGATAGTTGAAAACCAGTGCTTTGGCAGCGGTGGGATTCAAGCGGTGGGATTCGAGCCCACGTCCCCTTAATCCAGCACCTTAGACCGCTCAGCCACGCTACCTGCCAGCAATTGATGTTTGCCGCTTCTGTTGTTGTAGTTTTAGAAACGAGGTGGTCGTGTTAATGCTATCACTACTACACCGACACAACTGTCGAACATTCCCAAACAACTGGTAGCGTGGCCGAGAAGTCCAAGGTGCTGGATTTAAGCTCCAGTCTCACCTTAGGCTTAAATCCCAATGCTGCAAAAGCACTGGTTTTCAACTATGCTTTTAGTAGATCTTAGAAGCAAATAGACATCACGGAATTATAATAATAGTAATAATATCAATAATTTGCTGAGTTAACAGAACACTGGGTGTTTTGGTACCTTTCTTTTGTGGTAAGCATTGACTTTTTTTGTGTGATTGGTGTTGTATTGTCTTTTCTGTGCGATCAAAACATAAGTTCTTGCCTTTGGTTCTGATGGGTATTTATGAGCCTTGGGTACCCATGATGCTGTTACCAATTAATTACATAATTAGTTAGATAATTAGTGTTAATGGTATTTGGTTATAATGTTATGGCTGATTGGTGTATCAGAATATATGCAAGATTTTAGTGAAGAAAATAAAAATAAAAAATCTGAATCACAAACAATGTAAAACAATGTGTGATTTGCCTGTACAAAACTAAATAAATCAAGAATTGCTTTGGACAAATAAACTCATTGCAGGTTCACCGAATTTTAATACTAACTACATACCTAAATAAATATATTTCTCAAGCCTCTCTAAAAATGATTACATTGACAAAGCCTCAGAGCAAGGGGAAATAATTTCTTATAACATATTGAGCTAGAATACCGGCATTAGGGCATCTTCATCTTGTATGGCAGAAACGGCAAATAAAAAAATAAACCATAAACACAATTTTTTAAATGGTTGATATGGTAATATTTTCTGTGAGGAGATGTTTATTTAGAATTTGAGTATCTAGCATCGATGCTTTGTAATGTCTCCGCGGGTGACGGGGATTTTTACTGTAGATTCTTTTGTGCCCACACACGCAGTCTAAAGAAGTGTATGTTACTAAATATATACAGAACAACGCACTTGGTGGAGCGCAGAACACACCTAGGATTAAGTTTATGAAAACAACATGAGTGAAGCCTGACATTCAACCAAATGTACCAGTTTCTACCTTGTTGACGATGGTGCACAATACAAAACCCTATAAAACTGAAGTGCATCAGAAAATGAAATATGTAGAAATAAATAAAAACAAAGCAAAGGCAAAATCTGAACAAACATCAGAGTGGATTCCATTTATTAGACTTGAGATTTGAGATGCATTGCTTCACTTTTGTGTCTGCATGTGAAAGGGTCTGGCTGAATGGAATGGGACTTAAGAAAAGAGTAGTGACTCTTTATAGCGTATGTCTCTTAAAGCCTCTTCAGTAGTAATTGAAATTGTATTCTCAAGAGGACACTGGTTTAAAAATCAGCAATTGCCTTTATAATCAGCAAAAGTTAAATATTTGAAAGCTTATGATCTATCTAATAAAATCATACTTTTTACAATAGACTTGTGAATAACGTTGGACAAGTGCTTCTTTACCTTTTCCAGGTCTATACAGAGCTCCTCTACCTCTGTCTGCAGTCTCTGCTTGGTTTTTTCCAGACTGGAGCATTTGGCCTGCGTGGTTTCTACAGCTTCCTCGGCCTCTTGCAGGCGTACCTGCAGCTTTTTCCTGCATGCACAAAACATTACATACAGTATAGTACTGCACAAATATCTAGCGCCGCCACTCATTTCTTCATATTAAATGAAATAAAATGGTGTAGATTAAACTAACAAACATCTTACTGCAACAGGTTATAAAAAGGCAAAGGTGCCTAAAGACACAATTCAAAAATCGGTTGTTTAGGTAACAACCTCAGCAGCAGCCTCATTTCCTCTCTCGTCTGCCCCAACCACTCAGCATGCAGCATCACCGGTTTACTAATCACCAGCCTGATCATCTGTCATCACCTGCACCTGTTCTCACTGATTCATCCATTATGTTAGATGACTTTTATGCTTAAATGATTCACTGACAAAAACAATTCCTCAGAAACTGGTCAGGCACAATAACAGGACTGAAAATAAAAGGAAGTCTGTCATTAAAACCTATTCTATTCCTCATGGTTACATTAAGACGGTCTGGCTCTTTGAAAGCAATATGAAGCGGTGGCTCAAACGTTTTGCACAGTATTTTATATATTTTAGACATGTCTAACAAAAGCTCAGACTTGTATCTGGTTCAACTAGTTCCAAAGAAGCATTTACTTTTTTTATTTTGTAAACCTGGATTAAGTTTATTGTTTTCACCCCCCTGTCATGACATGCTGCCGGTTATAGCAATCCTAAACTTTGTCCCATATATTCTGGGATCATATTCATTTTAACCCTAATGTTCTGTTAACTATTTAGTGATGGATATCACAAGCTGCATTATTGGAAACAATATAATTATAAAAACCGCATTATGAAATAAAAAAATCCCTTCCTGTGACCGCAGAACCTATTGGAAGGTTGAGCACAAGTGCAGGTTAAAAACTGAGTCGCAGAGGAAACCTGACAGGAAATACTGGTAAAGGTTTGGTTTTGTATTGACAATTTATTTAAAAATTAGTTTTTGATTTTATGCTTTTATTTCTCCTTGGTACTAACAGATAAAGTTGGGTGGAACATCATTATTGTGGAGAGTACACAGTATTGTTGTATTGCATGCTAGGAATAAATGACAGGGCGTGTTGTTAAAGGGAAAGAAATTTGGGACTTAATATGATGTAACCTGGCACAAGGCTAATTTCCTGTTACCACCCAGACATTTTTACTTTCCTACAGCATACTTTTTAGAATTATACTAAATGGCTAATAGCGGCACAGTGGTGTAGTGGTTAGCAGTGTCTCCATGCACCTCCAGGGTCCGTGCTCGATTCCTGGCCACGCCTCTGTGTGCATGGAGTTTGCATGTTCTCCCCGTGCTTGGTGTCCAAAAGACCTGCAGATTGGGATAGCTGGATACCCAATTTCCCGTAGCAAGTGAATTAGTGTGTGAGTGTGTGTGGTCCCTGCAGTGGATTGGCATCCCGTCCAGGGTGTACCCTGCCTTGTGCCCTTATTCTGCTGTGATAGGATCCAGTCCCCCCGCGACCCTGAATACAGGATAAAGCTGTACAGTATAGATGATGATGAGTGAGTGAGTGATTGAGTAAATGGCTAATGTTGAAGGTTCTTAATCTCTTGAGACACTCATGTCCTTATATGAGGACATGACATTTTCTCCCAACTTCATCTTTGTATATGAGGACTGTTAGATATAAATCTTCAGCCAACATTCCCTCTGCTTTAAAGACTTTCTACATTTTTGAGCACATGGAACCTTCCTACTGTACAAAACCTTCTAAATAAACATCTGCTTACAAAAAAGTGTCCCTGTGTAAGTTGTTTCTATAGAAGCAATGATAAAAATAAACGTATCAATCCGAATTAAGAATTCACCTATGCTATGGTATTATAATAATTAAAAAAAAAGATTAAAGGTAATTTTTTCCTTTAAATAAACATGCCTTCATGCACAGTGTTATAAAGGGTGTGTATGCGTAGTGTGTGTATTTGTGGGATATGTACTTGGCTTCCTCTAGTTCATCGCTGTGCTGGATAGAGTCGGCCTCATGACGGCTCCTCCAGAGCGTGACATCACTGTTGAGCTTGGAGACGAGGCGCTGCAGCTCCAGTTTGCTTTCCTGTTCTTCCTCCAACTGCTCCTTCAGCGACTCACAGTCCTGTCGTGCTGCTGCCAAGCTGCTGCTCAGTGCGGCTTTACTCTATCCACAGACACACACAAATAGAAATGCACACAATCTTGAAGCATGTGTGTCTTTTACTGTGTTTTTTTTTTTTTGACTGTACCAGGAGTTGTACAGTATATTGAGTTATGATCCATTGCTTTTGTTTGAAATCTTTTTCAATCTACAAAAATGATTACAAACCTATATAATCATATATTAAACAAAAAAACACACTTTAATTAATCTCTTTAATGCTCTTTTCCGCACAAGTATTACACAAATATACATCCAAAATCAAGAAGTAACAGAAAGAATTAATGCATTTTGACAGCAATGTATTTTTTAAATAATTGGCAAAGGACCTGTGCCCACTAGAGCCAGAAATATTATTCATACAGTAAGCAAACAGTCTTTAAATATGTGCATGCCTAAGCTCATTACAAGTACAGTACATCTCATAGTCAGATTCGATCCCGGTTCCAGTCTGATTAAAAGAACACACCTTGACCTCTTCATCACACTGTTTCTTCAGCTCCTCATGCTGTGCCATCAGCAGACTCTTGGAGCGGCTCGTCTGGCTGAGTTTCGTCTCCGTCTCCTCCATCTGCCTGCTTAGCTCATTATTATCAGCTACAGGACAAAAATAAAATCTTGTTACTGTTTCATATCTGAAGAAAAAAAAAATCTTAAGGATAGGAGCAAGGTATGTTCCTGACCTGGATAAGATTTTATTGAGACAAAATATATTTTTATAACTCATATATTCCTGTTAATCTTTTAGATTGGTCTAGTTCGTCTGGATCAGCTTTTTAACTCAATGTGTTGTCTTTCCACAAATGATCTCGCCTACCGATCAGTCTGTTCTTGGCCCCAGTGACCTCAGTGAGCGCTTTCTGTAGGTCTTCATTCCTGGAGTTAGCTTCACACAGCAATTCCTCCAGTTTCTTCAGCTGCGTGTCAGTGGACGCCTGGGATCACATATGAACATGAAGGTCAGTGTTAGCTTTGATCAAAGCGCATGGAATCCCCTCATGCTGCCTCACCAGGGATGCTTGAGCTCCTCATGCCACACCGAGCTAATGAGAGGCTGAGATCACACAAAGAACCCTGCTGACTGCCAAAACCACTCTGACCTTACATACGCAGTAAGCAGGATGGATTAGAGCCTTTTTTAATGAGAACAGGCACAGATTGTAATTGGTTTTAACTTTATTAAGCATAGGCTTAATCATGACTTTAGTCATTTTCATTTATTAATTCTGTAACATTGTTTTAGATTAATAGCCTTTGTCATGACAATTATAACTGTTGATTAATCCTACTGTCTAACTTTTTAGTAACAGTTACTGCAGCATTTATACAGATCAGGGTTCCTTAGGAGCTACGATTAAATCAAATCAGACACAAGCGTTAATAATTCTTCAGGGGTGCCAATACATCTGTGACTTGATTGATGTAAAAAGTGGCCGATCTGCTGTTGCTGAGAACTTTATTACATTACGTATTAATAACATCCGCGTAGTTCTCTCTCAGCTCTCGTAGTCCACACCATGCAGAAACCCAGAATGCAAGGCGGGCTCATGTAGAACTCCAGCGAGCACAGCGGCCTAGCCTACCAGCTCAGTACACAACCAACGAAGGACATCCAAATGAGCGAGGAACATGCAGGGACCTAGTAAGAAGCCGCAAACCTACCACTTCTATGCAGAATGAGAGTAAGACTTTTTCATCGTATCCTATTTTGAAACGCGTTTGCCTGATCTGTGAAACTAGCATTGCTATTCCAAAGAAAGCAAACATGCAGAGGTTCTCGTGAGCTGTTCATAGAAACTAGAACAATGACTTTCCTGCCAAAAGCCAAAAAGTGACGTTCCTGCCAAAAAAAAAAAACGTTTGTTATTGTTTGTTATTGTTAACAATTGGGATTGTTAATTCCAAATCCTGTTCCAGCATGACTGGTGGTCATTTGGAGGCCTGGTTGAGACCAGCGACCAGCATCTCCTGTCCGGACTGTGCAACCCAGGCTTCAAGTCATCAAAATAAGGTAGAAAGCATAACTGTACTGAATTGTATTGTGTTTAAAGGGTAGTAATGCAAGGGACATATTTATACATTTTCAGAACATTTTCCTTTTCATACATTTTATTTATTTATTTATTTATTTAATATATGAAATTTGAATTTAAATGAATTTTGGAATGAACTAAAATCTGTGATGAGGGTGTGAGATTACGTTTATTAAGTAGATTTCAATTGCACACTCATAAGTGCGTATTACAAAATGTACAACGCCATCTGTTGAATTTTGAGATGAAGTAAATTATTTTATGATATAAGGGCGTTTTTCAATTAAATTTTAAATTAGCATATCTTCTCTTCCCGTGGGTCGAGTGCAATGAAACAAAGCCTACTCTATACTGTATACTGTATACGTTACCTCAAGCCCCATGAAAAAAAAACCCATAAAATTTGTTTAGTTGTTTTTACTTAATGCGTGCAAACAAAACAAAACAAACAGACAGACACAAATTCCAAAAACCATCTTGATGTCATCTATTACTCATTTTATGTTCTCCTAAATAATTTTTTCGCAAATATCTTCAATGTGCAGACACGACAACTTTACAGTTTTATTATACAGAAAAGAAAAAAAAACTCATAAAAGATCCTTGTTTTAGGTGATCTATGTTTCTGACCTTGGCCTTTTGCATGGTATCTAATGAAGCTGCCAGGTCGTCCACCTCCAGCAGTAAATTCTGCTTCTCCTTCTCTAGTTTGGCACGAGTCCTCTGCAGGCCCTCACACTGCTCACTCATCTCAGCCAGGGCATCTCCGTGCCTCTTCCTCAGAGCCGCCGCCATTGTTTCAGCCTGAGCCGAGGACTCCTCCAGCTCACGCCTCAGTCTCTGCAGCTCCACCTCACGCTTCTTATTCATCTCCATCTACAGCACATCAAGTGAGTGATCAGGTCAGCAAGCAAGTTAGTACATTATATTATAACTTATTTCCTGTATTACTGCACGGACTGTAAGTGCACCTGAGAGGCTGTGACACCTCCTGCCTCCTCCAGACGGTCTGTCAGATCTTCCAGTTCTCGGGTCAGGTCAGCGCGCTGCTTCTCCACCTGAGAGTTTCACAGATATACACTCAGTGAGCAGATGCAAACCCCCGAATAAAACATGATACCCACATGTGCACACACCGTTTTTTTTTTTTTTAAAGGAGGAGGATTGTTGTTTTTATAGAGATGATCCACAGCATAAGTGCCCCTGCTGACAGATGTGGCGATGTCAGTTCACTGTTTACTCAAAGCTGTAAAATTACCACTTTCATGCTTACTTCCAGATTAAGTTCTCAACACATGAAATGCTTTCTTTTCCCTTTACTCGGCTATAAAATGAAGGAGAAAATATTACCCATAACTAGCCATCCATAAGAAGAGTAATACTGAGCCTTCATAATATACTGATCAGCAATGCGTCAATGTTCAATAAAACAATACTGAAAGATCTGTCAAATTCCATGGCCAACATAAAAGTAGGTGCTTTATTATGTAACTATTTTAGCTTTACTGAAAGCACATTCATTTAGCTTTTTAGAAACCTTTTATAAAGTGAATAAACTGTAACAACATGCTTGATAAGAATAAAAGAATGGCAGTATTTAATTACAGAAATGTCAAACCAGGTAACCCATGCACATAATTGAGGGTTGCTCTTTCTATAAAATGGCACCTCACAAGTTTGAAACTGAAATACACCTTTCAGACATTCCCAAGCATTGCTTTACAAAACATTTATTCAAAGCTTATCAATGTGTTACAAATGCACTAAGCATGTGTCCATCTAATCCAGTGTTACCTATTGTCCTTATACCAGTATTCACTGGAACTATAGCAGTGGAAATAATTCTGCACAAACTAAAGCAAGGATAATAAGGAGAATCATGAATTATGAGTTCATCATTAATATTCAATTTTAGTGGAACACTCAAAATCTAAAATGTTAAGGGAAAAAAGCAAGGACTTAACTGAGGCATTTTAGTATAAATCCAAAATCCTTTCCATAATCTGAGGTGATCTTGTGATCTCCTGAGCCCTCCCTCCCTGGTTCCTTTTGCAGTGCTACAGTATGCAATACTCCTCTATGTCATTGCTTTAAAATTTGGGCCAAAATCTTCAACAACAACAACAACAACAAAAATCAGATAAAATCAAAGCCTCATATAAAGATTTTCAGATCACAAGAAAATGTTATACTTAAAAAGCATAAACCAGTTTTATCCGTCTGAGACAGACAATCACTAACTGAACAAAAGAAACAGTCAAAAAGTTTCTATTGAAGACAAGAAAGCATTTTTTTCTTGCGCAGAGAGCTTTCCTTCATCTCGATATAAGATAAAAGATGATGAAAGTCATGAATAATGTGGAACTATTGTGGAATTGGTTTATTGGAGCAGTCAAAGAAGGTTGATAAGCGGTTCCTGCGAGTGTGGAGATTTAGGAGAGCCGTAAACTTGTTGAATGTTGGCTGGTCTGTGACCTGCATGACCTCTTGATTGTTTTTTTTTACTGATGGTGATAAAGTGAAAACAGCCAGGCTGAGTTTCATTAGACACCCAGAAGGGGCTTCATTTTGCAAGCCTGGGCGAGGTCAACAACATGGCCTTTGACCTTCTAGAATGCTTATACGCTGCTCCTGTCACTAGCACCGGCAGAGGAGTTTTCCAGCAATTCGGTGTGTCAACACTAGCTTCAGTTTGTTCGTCTGTCAAAGCGTCTCTCACTCATCACCTAATACAGGTCAAGAGGACTGTGATGTACTTGAATCTAAATTAAAGAGACAGAAGGTCTGTTTAACACCAGAAACAGGCATGTAATATAGAAGCTTATGTTAAGATACGGACGAGTTTACATATTTTGTCTGCAGATTATCTCTGGACTATAATGGCATCGGATTCTATCAGTAAAGAAAAAGATGAGAACAATAGGAGGCCTGTGTGTGTCTGATATGTGTAAGAGAGTGAGAAGGTTTCTGTGGAGCCGCAGGTAGGCCCACAGAGATAAAGGTGTACATGTCTGTGCATGACTCTTCACACTCCACTCTGGCTTACGCTCACTGAACAGAAGAGCAGCGCTCTATTAAGAATGCCACCCAGCGTGGAGACGGAGCCCAGGGGCATGTCTTCAAGTACCTGCGGTAGACATCATATCCCACTTGCATGGGTGAAAATATTTCTTTATCAGGTTTCTTTATCAGTTGTATACAGTGCAGTGCCAGAATGTAGGTAATGTACATGTCAGATTCTACATATTTTACCTGTTTATTTAAATCATTTAAATAATGTATTAGATTTTTATGCAGCCATCTTTTCTTAAAGGATAAGTTTTTAAATTGGGTCAAAAATGATATAAGTGGAACGACGGTGCTCCTTTAGCCCTTAGCTTTAACCCTTAATTGGTTTCAGAATCTCAAGAAATAAAAACACATATTTGTATTTTTCACATTATTATGATTAAATAAATGTGCTCTAATTTAACTTAATCTCTCTCTCTCATCGTCCATACCGTTTCATCCTTTATACATGGTCACATTGGGCCTGGAGCCTATTCCAGGTGTACATCCTCGACAGGGTGCCAATCCATCGCAGGGCAAACACACACTCATTAACACACTTCAGACAATTTGGGAACACCATTTAGCCAATTAGCCTAAGTATCCAGAGAAAACCTACCAAGCACCAAGAGAACATGCAACCTCCATGTACACAGACCCGAGGCGGGAATCGAACCCAGAACCTGGAGGTGCAAAGTGACAGTGCTAACCACTAACTCTTAACATAATCTGTGTTTTTAAATATATATTTTATTTTATATATATATATATATATATATATATATATATATATATATATATATATATATATATATATATATATATATATATATATATATATATATATATATATAAATAAAACACATAAATATGAATACAATTAATATAATTTATTAATATTAAATACAACATAATTGACCTTGGTTTGAAACATAAAAATGACAACAATGTGAAAAAAAAAATCTCAAAAGGAGGGGAATTTTTTTTTTTTAATGTCTTGAAATTTAGAATTTCCAACTATTTAAATGAGAGACCAATAAAAGGTTAAAAAAAGAAAGATCTGTTTCAACAGATGATGAAACAGACCTTCCTTCAGTTCATCCTTCATCATTCCTTAAGCTAAACCTCAGCATGGCTTGAGCTTGTGTATCACTCAGAAAGCTCTTGGGGAGTTCTTGGGGAACGATGTTGCTCCGTCCTGATTGAAAACATTTCGGCTGTATTATTCCAGGTGCAATTCATTTAAGCTTAACCACAGGAGACCTCTCCGCCCTCTCCATTCTCACCAGGATGCCAACACACACTCGCAAACCCGATGTGCGAGCGCAGACCAAACTCATGGACTGTTTGGTGGATCACCACACCTGTCCTCAGTAAGCAGCCTCGGGTCTGCTAAGGATTATGAGCTTTAGACTGCAGATGCCATTTTTCATCAGTTGGTTGAGAGTTAAACACTTAATCCTTACTCCTGTTTTACTTTTCTATTTTAATAGCATGCAGCTTTGTTGGCAAGGTTCATGGTGTAATGATGTATCAGTCATTGGCAGAAAATCTGAACAAGACTTTTATCATTAAATCAAAATAAATAGATAAAAAAACAAACAAACAAACAAACAAATAAATAAATGTATCCAGTACTAAAACAGAGCTTTCTATTTAAATCATAGTGATCTAATAAAATCACTCTTATGAACAGAATATAAAAAGTAAATGAAAGGTCAGATGTGAGATATAAGTCTCACGTATCAAACTTATATTCCAGAAATGTACAGTAGCTTGAAGTTACCTTCACTCTCATGCCTCTCTCAGCCTCCAGTTCTTCTTCGAGTTCCTCAACGCGGGCCTGCAGATCAAAGAACGGAAGCAGATGAAGTCAGACTAGTCAGATGTTTCGATTTCACTTCATCAAAAAAGACAATCAATCAGTGCCATGAGACAGTGTACTCTGACACACACTGTTCTAATCTGCGCTTGTACTCCGTCTTCAGTTTAATCACATTTAGAATAAAAGCCTGGCAGGAAACTATTATCTGTTCCCAGCGTAAATGTTTAGTCTATCAGCTTTGCCAATGCATTTTCGGTGCATTGTCCTTTAAAATGTGCTGAAGGGGTTGCCATATAAAGAGCAGAATTGCGGTAAAGAACTCTTTTAGTCCTGCATGCCGGTGGCTTTTTAACACAGGGTGCAATTTAGTGCAGGAATTTGTTTCCCCACTGTTTTTATCTGTAGAATGCCTTGAAGTTAGGATCTGCTCCTCAACGGTCCTCATATTATATTAATTCTATTAATTCTGTCATGTGATGATGCAAAACATCCTTCCTGATAAAAAAAAAAAATCACTTTAAAATACCATAACCTTCTTTTATTGTAAGGGGGGAAAAACATATTTGGTTCATCTTCATGTTAATTGTGTCCAGTTGTAAGATAAGGTCACTAATCAATTCAAACTGTGTGCAACCACAAAGAAAATTAAACCACATGAGACCAGTTACAGTTTTTTTTCATGTAAATATTACACAAGGTCATATACTTAAAGCACAAACAGGTTGATTAGATTTTTACCCCATGCAGCATTTTACTAGGATCTCTTGTCAAAATGTCAGTATCCTGTACTTGAACTGAATGCTGAAACAGTTCAGTGTGGGAGGTACTTGAAAGTGTAAAACCTGCCCCATTATTAAAGTGTATGTGAGCAAGCATATAAATTAATAGCATTCATTATCTAAACTCTTTTCTTTCCATATAAGAAGGATCTATGACAAGTTACATAGCTGGAGGATGTCCCATGATGTAAATCCTGATAAACAGTCAGCAACTTGCATGCATGTGCATGCCTATACATATATATACACACACACACCACAAAAGTGCACAATCTAACACAGAGCTCGAGCAAATTCATGCAAACATAACAAACTATTAAAAAGCACACAGATGTAATGTGGAGAAACTTACATGCCAGCGCAGAACCTCACTGGAGAGCACAGCCATGGCCAAGCAACACTCAGAACAAATCACACTAGCACATACGAATGCAGAGACACAAACACACTCTCTGACACTGTCTCCCACACAGGGGCTCGATTCGCTGCACTGAAAGAAAACTCCACACCCACTTTAGACTCCTTAGCAAAACCCCTGCTCCTTGCTGAGCACAAACTGCTGGTCTAAGAGGCTCTGCACAGATCTCATCCGTGTCACTAGGAAAGTTTGATCAGACGGTACAGAACCCTACTATTAATCAATTGTCTCATTCGGCATAATTACATTTCCTTATGGATTCTTATGGTTAACCATCAACCATCATCAGGCTTTAAAGTGATAGCATGTGTCCATGGGGCATTTACTGTAATAGTGAAGGCAACCATATGCTTCCACACTGAACTGAAAAAAAACAACTGAGGCTTCCAAATAGTTTTGTACAAACAGTTTGCAGGCCTAAGTATATTTTACCCTGGTTGCTTTCTTTGTACTCAGAAGCACATTTATGCATCTGCTGCACAGAACCAGGACTAACTGGCTGATGACAAGATTTTTCCTCAAGTCCGCATTTTCCAACACATTTTTGAACAAAGATGACAACATATCAGGTGACAACCGAGATGCTGAAATTCAAGCCATAATCATCATGTCTTGGAAAATAAGCCGTGGTGAAAAAAAAAATGACAGTGGACATTTACAGTACTACACAGCCCACATGAAAAAAAAAAAAAAGGCTCCACCTGAACGAGTCTGATCAGTTGATCCACTAAAATAACACGGTGGTGGGGCTTCTGTCAAACCAGCTTAGCTTTTGTGCCTTCCAGGTCCTCCTAAGCTGTGATTAATGGAGAGTTGTCCATAAAGCCTGCATTGTGTAATATAGATAATGCCATGGCGTTACGTGAAAACACGTCTACCTTCGCTGACACTCGGATCCTGTTTCAGCTGTACGTGCACAAAGAGCCTCTATGTTCTGGGCATGGAAGAAAAAAAGCTCCTTGATCAGAGAGGTATTGTACTGCACACTTTGTCACTTTCTGGATCTACAGTATGTCTTGTCCTTTGGTAAAGTGCTTACATGGGGACCTGTGGTAAAAGCCAATGAGGAAATGAAATGAAAATGAAATAACTAAATATATCGGCATACATCAGGAATAATTGGCCAAACGTAAAACAAAGAAAATAGCTGTAACACTTCACTTAGTTGAACACATGGTGAGAGATTATACTGTACTGTGAAGTGAACAAGGAGAATATCCAAGGAGGATAAAAGTTCTCAGTGAAACATTAAGAATAGAAAGAAGATTATAAACTAGGGACAAAATCTAGGAACAACAATGAACTACAACAGAACTTACAGTACTATGCAAACATCTTTCTTCATATTTTGCTTATAAAATGTCAGAATGTCTTGTTTTTTTTTTAACATAGTCTTTAGGATAGGGTTTTACAAGCCTTTTTTGGCTCTCATTTTCACTTCATTCCCTGTAGCTGACCAGTTTTTGTTTTTTTAAGCCACACAGTGACGTATGAATCACTCAAGCATATAAAAACATCTAACTTAAGTCACGAACCAGTGAGAACAGGTGAAGATGATGAAAGATGATCAGGCCGGTGATTAGTACACTGATGATGCTGAATGCTGAGAGGTTGGAACAGACGAGAGGGGAAATGAGGCTGCTGCTGAGGTTGTTACATAAACAACCAGATTTTAAATTGTATCTTTGGGCACTTTGCAGCTTGTCACAGTAAAATATTTGTTTCCATTTCTTTCATGTAATCTTCATAATTTAATTTAATTTAATATGAGAAAGTGAGGATTGGCTCCAGACGTTTGCACAGTACTGTAAATACACAATCTAATATAGAACACATTTAAAGCCAGCACAAATGATGAACTACATGTTACAATCATATGTCATAAAAAAAGAAAAAGTGAAAGGGGGGGGGGGGGGGGGGGGATAAATGTGGTCAAGTATGAAAAAGCAAGAAGCCAATGTTTTTCCATTTTTCAGGAAGTTATTCAAATGTCATGTTTTCAATTGAAAAGTAACTTTAATCACATAAAAGCAAATTTTGTTATAAAGCGACTACAACCTTTACCTGAAAACCGTTGCTTATACAGTATGCACGCTGCTACATAGTTTGCTAATGGATTAAACTGAAGTAAATTAGAATTTTACTTGCTGTTTATCCATCTTATGTTAGTTACTGAAATTAATGCTGGTCACACCTAGCATTAACAAAGAAAACATGCTAACTGAAAAATAACCAGTTAATGTTAGCAAACAAACATGAGTAAACAAAGTATTTCTAATTTTGTTGAGTTAATGCTTCTCTGAATGCAAAAGTGATCCCTAATTCTAGAGTATTTGCTTTCTCCAGCATTTTAAAAACATTTTATTGACGTATAATCAGTGGTGCTAATCCTCAAATTCAATGCTACCATCCATTGGCTCATCTACTGTACATTCAGATGGACACAGAGACCTATAGCATTCGCTATATCATAATGTATAGCATAAGAAGGTCTCAACAGATCACAAACTGTCTTAATTTTTTTTATATATATTTTGAATAGCTTGTGATAAAATATTAAGATTTTAGTATATATAACATAGCAAGGCTTGATTAAAAAAAAAATCAGAGCTCTTCACATTTGTAAGCAATACTTTAAGGGTCTAAATCACAATATAAGGAGTAAATAATTATTTTTACTTACTATTATGAAGGAGTAAGCAGTATAAATTTGAACCCAAAGTTAAAATACAGCATAAAAGTCATAATAAACAATAGAAACAAAAATATAACTATCCCAGTATTTGCCCAGCTTAATTGAATTCATTTAAGAAACTTAATCATTTTTTTTTTATGGCGTGCCCATAAATGTATTTACACTCATGGAGAGCATGGTGCTGTGCATGATAAAGATAAAGTGCTTACTGAAAATTCGCTGAAAATAATAAATGAAAATAAACACTCTTGCCCGTTGACACAAGATACAGTGTGATCTGGTTATGTTGCCTTATTTATCATTATTGCACATAGTGATCTGGTTATGGTGCCTTATTTATCATTATTGCACATAGCTGGAAGTCGAATACTTCGGGCTCATCACATCAAATCAGGTATCAAGTCACATTTAGGGTAATTTGAGTTGTGAATATTTTCATATTCCTGGTTCCAATTTTATTAATATATCATGCTGAGATACAGTATGGCCAATGTGAGTTTGTTTGTGTGGTTATACCTAGCTAAAAAAAAAAAAAAAAGGCGTTCTTTGTTCTTAAAATGCCTAATTCTATTGAACAATCAAGCAGACAAGGTATTAATCAACAGATTTTTGCCAAAATGTCAAATCTGATACCTTTTACCTACTGCACACCATACTGCACTCAAAACTAACCTGTGCGGTGTTATACCTGACTTGATGGTCAGAAATACCTTTCAGAGCTGGCTGAACAGTAAAGGATTAGCGTTTGATATTATGTCCTATGAAAGTAATTCACTGGAATGTTTATGATTTTTGTGCAGTTTTTAACAACATTGTATTCACCAACATGTATCTTTTTTAAAGCCAGATCCTAAACATCAGTATAACTTATACAATTGTCCAAACAGGATTTTTTTTTTTTTCAAAATATAGAAGCTTGTTTAAACCGTATTTCCATTGCAATTCAATTTCACGTCAGTGCTTCCCTACCTTGTACTTTCTTGAAACTAGACCTTACTATAGTGTTTTTTTTTTTTTTTTTTTAAAGGGATTTACATCAGAGAGGTTATTCCTGTATCAGGGCAAACATTATGTTCTTAGAGATGTTTTTGCCATTTTAGAGCACAGGAGAGGAGAGTCGAGAGGCACAAGCTCACAAATCAGAGTTCGGGACCTTATGAGCGCTGAAAGACAGGAATGCTCCCTCTCCCCCACACGCCTCACCTGCAACTCCTTATTCTTCTTCTGGAGCCCTGCACTCACTGCCTCCTCGGCCTCCAGCCGGCTGCTGGTGTCACTAATCTCCACATCTCTCCTGTCAGGACACAAAGACGCGAAAGGAGAATGAGAGAGGGGAAAGAGAGAGATGTGTGACATGGCTAAATTAGCAGACAGATGTAATGCGGTTTGAGAAACATCACCACACGTCTGAGCTGAAGGGTTATTAAAATGTCAGTCAAATGTCATCAAGGGGAAAAATCTCAAATTATTAAGCATTATCCTGCAATAAATAAACACTAGTTTTGTAATGCAATATTTGTGTCTATATAGTGAAGAGTAATATCATGTACGGTATAAAACACAATTTGTTTTATTCCTTATTGTACTTAGCTATCTGCCTGAGGTCCTTTTTTTTTGTGTGTTCTGGGGATTATCTTCGGGTCTGCTATGGTAAGTGCATACTAACAAGCCTGAACAGCTCTAAGGGCCTCAAGGCCTTTAACTCATCAAAGCCGAGATAACGGCACTCCAAGCAGATATCATATTATAGCAGCCACAAGGCATCCAAACATCTGTTTTTCCACAGAACTGAGACATCTACATCTACCTTCTGTTTATGTGCAAATATCTCCTTTGGACTATTCTTCAGGAAACTCCAGTGTATTTTAAAAGGTGTTCAGCTTGTTGAATTAGATCACTAAAAGACCCATTAGACACATGATTGCTAAAGTGATTTTGGAAAAAAAAGAGCTTTGAAATAACTCACTTTTTGATTAGCTCCTCTAGGTTGGCCCTCATCTTGCCCAGTTCGCTGAGGTTCTCCATGGTGTTCTTACTGTCCCCCTCTAACTTCCTCCTGCACCTTTCCACCTCAGTGCGCTGCTTCTTCTCCTGTTCCAGCTGGTACTCAAGCTGACACACATCACACAGAGAACAGCTTTAACCAGATGCAATCCTGTGAAACTCATTCGGTTGATACTATATTAATATTATATCATTTATATTAGCTGAAAAATCAGCTTTAGGACACATTTAATTTAATATTTGCAATCAGCGAGATAGAGGATGCTCTGTTTATCGCCCCTGACACACCAGGTAACCAATCGCACATTTTCTAATAAGGAATGAGCTCATAAATATTATGGTCCTCACCTCTTCGACGTGAACCTGCAACTTCGCTTTCTCTTTAGTCAAGAGGTTCACCTTCTCCTCCTCAAACTGTAGATCCTCGATGGCTTTCTGGGAAAGCAAAACACAGTTTGGGATCTGTGCAACATATGAGGCACTAAAACATTAACTGTGTCTCGCATCTGACTCGCTGCCATCTTTGATCCACAGCTGGGATGTGTTCGTTTACCTCAACCGTGGAGTCTGTCGGAAGAAGTTTGCAGCTCGATAGCTTAATCAAATCCAATCCTTCGATGCAAATTCCCCAGTAGATTCAGAACATCTGACTAAGAAATAAACACTCGATCGCATCCTGGATATCATTTTCATTTGACTCAATTATCCAGCTTTTTGGCTGAACGGAACAGAATCTTTACTCACACACACGCTCAATGGGGTGAAATGAAAAGCCCAGTGCCACTGATCCTAAATTACAGGCAGTGATAACCTGGCAAATGGAGCTGCTACCGTCCACAATCTGGCATGTCTGAATGTACAATACACTCACAGTTCCTCAAAGAAGATAATGGTTGTTGGGGAATTTCTGAGATAGAAGTGATTACAAGACTGAAGACAGACTGTTCATGGCTGTATTTTGTTCGTGACCATTTCTCGATTCTATAACACTTTCTTGTGTTACAAATAGCCGTCATTGCATACTTATAATAATGAGTAACACCATTTTCGGATATTCCCTGGACCTCAAGACTCCTCGTCGCCAGATTATTCTAATTCATGAGAAAAGAAAAAGAAATTGTACTGCTTTACATTAAAGTGAGCTCCGGGTTCTCTGAAATTCCTTCTCAGCAAACCGAAAGAAGCTGGTCGTGTGCCAATTTGATGTGATCGCAGATCTTTACAGCCTTCAACATGTGTTCTGGACGAGTGCAATTCAAGCAGTACAGCAGCCAGGAAACAACTTGCATAGGCTTCATCCCTGTGGAGTGACCTTGACTCGAAAACGTTAAGCCTGAGCTTTCTTACACATGTCTCCGAGAGCAAGATGCTGGCTACTGTGCTAAATATGAAAATAATAATAATAATAATAATAATCAATAAGCTAAAAAAAATTGCAGGAAAAAAAAAGTATAGTAAAAGTTTGTCCACCATGGTAAATAAAATATATTTGCTAAATAAAATATTTACTTGGAACAGGTTTCAATCAAGTATATTCAGAAATGTGTCCTTTTTTATTGGAAATGTGGAAGAGATTTGAAACCTATTTACTCATACTTAAACAGTGCAGTGCATTGCCCAAAGCTCTGTGTCTCTGTTTTTCAGCTGTCAGACTTTGAGATTTATATGCACCAGTACTGATATTATTAAATGCAGTCTTTTTCCTTTTTTTTTTTTTTTTACTTTCAGGGATAACGAAAGATCAAACTGAAGTACACGCTTAAGAGAGACATGGACCTGTTCAGGGAGGCCTGCAGTTTTCAAATCTCAGTGGGAACTGCCAAATGTTGCAGCAGACATGAATTATGTATGAATGCACATATTATAGGAGGATGTACAGTAGCTCACCTCACTGAGCTCCGCTAAATGCTCCGTCTCTTTCTGGAACTTCTGGACCAGTATCTCACTCTGAGACAACTCCTCTGAGAGCTTTCTCACTGTACAGTCTGAAGCCTACAGAGAGAAAGACTTTATAGTTATAGGTTTTATTTAATAGTCTGACATTACATTTGATATTCATTACGCTTTCGCTTTTAAAAACATTACTGGATGTTTTGTGTATGCATGCAACATGAATATGTGTGTGTGTGTGTGTGTGTGTGTGTGTGTGTGTGTGTGTGTGTGTGTGTGTGTGTGTGCGCGCGTGTGTGTGTGTGTGTGTGCGCGTGTGTGTGTGTGTGTGTGCGTGTGTGTGGGCTTGTTGAGCCTTTGAAAAGCAGATGTAAACCAGAAGTGCTTATGGAGGGGCGGAGGCGAGGCTTCACAGGCACTTTCATCTCGAAATCAGTACCGTTGCTTCACTCTGCTCTGACCTAGAGGCTTTTTCGAACTTTTATAGGCAGAACTCATCAAACTTCAGGATGTAACCAGACAAAAATCCGAGTGGACATCTGTTACTGACGGTAATGGATTAGAGAAGAGATCGAAATGAGAAAGCAAGTAAGGAATCATCGATAGGCGGTACGATGACCTTCAAGCCAAAGAGCCGAGGGGAACTGTGGTGCGAACGGTAATAACCTTATTTCATGGTGGAGCAATTATATGCTTTAATATCTTGATAAAGAGGTGAAAACTTGCTCCAGTAACCTGTACTTTTATAATATGGAAATGAAGCCAGTCACATCCTAGCTATGGCAACAGCAGCAGTGCAAACAGACTGAATGTTCAAGGTGTTAATCTGACAGTACAGGTCTGTTCTTGTGTTCGGCTAAATGTCAGGTACGGCAAGCTTGATCCCCTCAGAAAGAAACTGGGTGGTTTTGTGACTGCAATTATTCTTCCGTAGGCAGCAAATGACTTATTAGCCACTCATTATACTGAAAGTAACCGGTTCTTAAACAATTGAAAGTACGGCTTTACAAAATTCATCACATGGTTCATTCAAGGTAATGCAGCTGGATTAATCCAATCATTCATCACAATACAATGAATGAAAATAACAGTTGACAGCAGTGAGAATGCAGATGAGAGGAAGCATTGTATATTATACAAACTAACCCTGAAATTACCAATAATAGATAAAAAAAAATAAATAAAAAAAACCTTAGAGTCGAACTTAGAAAAATGGAATTGGGCATGTACAGTAGATGCACTTTATAGACTTTTCTTTACATATGAGTGTGTTGCTTTCAGGACATGAATCACAGACACTGTACTTTGAATAACTAATCAAATATATACACAAAGTACTGTACATGAAAATAATAAATAAAAACAAAAAGGTCATGATACTACAACCTGCGTATGAGTGCATCACCTGTTTGTCCTTCTCCACCGCGCTGAGCGCACTCTCCAGCTCCTCCAGGTCTTGCCGCAGGCTGCAGCACTCGGTCTGGAGCGTGTGCCGCTGCGATGTGAGCTGAGCGTTAACGTCCTCCTCCTGCTCCACGCGCAATTCAAGCTGAGCCACCTGAGCCTCGAGCTCACGCCTGGCCTGGACCAGCTGTGCACAACGCTGCTCGGCCTGCTGCAGTGCCTCCTGCTCCTGTGTGGGGACGAGGAAGAGGAGGAGATTATTCTAAAGATGAAGAGCGAGTAGAGAAGTGGAAGAGACGGAGGAGGGCAGTGAGGTGAGATGACGGTGAGGTGACTGGAGGTTCAGGAGGAGGGGAAAGATGAAAGCGAGAAAGAGACTTGTCATTTCCTGACCTGGTCTCTTCAGGTCAAAATGTGTAACTCTTCACTAGGAGTTGGAATAATATTAAAAATGCTTTTTCCACAGAATCATATGAATGCTTCTATCACAGAATGCATTCAGGTTGTTTTTGATGCAACACCCATAATTTAAAAAAATCACTCCAAAACACAAAGACAAACTCCAGCGCACTATTCATGAGCCCTCATTTATAGACCATGAAAAAGAAACGTGTCATGACAGAAGCAGAAAAACAAACAACTTAATCCAGTCTTAAATCAGTCAAAAATCAGATGTCAGTTGTTTCATCAGAACTAGTCAGACCAGATGCAGATGCCGGGTTAGGGTTTCTTCAGATTTCAAAACTTTTAATTGTTTCCTAACAATATGGTTAGTTTTTACCTGGACCACTGCTATTATCACTAAAATGAGACAAGAGTGTGCCAGCTGGGAAATTTTTTTTATCTATTCACCCTGTGTATTATGCATATAGCCTTCGGTCCCTGTTTCTAAACATTATGAAAAACCTAAGACATAAATCTCACTCACTCATCATGAAAAAAATTATATTCCGCTTTACCCTGCATACAGGGTCATGGGGGGCCTAGAGCCTATCATGGGACATCTACTGTAGGGAATAAGTCAAGTGACACCTCATCCAGGGTGTATCCTGACTTCTTCCCTACAGTAGATGTCCTATGATATTATGATATTGTTTGGATACATACATGGTTACATACAACCAAACACGGGGAGAAAATGCAAACAGACCTGAGGCGGGAATCAAACCCAGAACCTGGAGGTACAAGGCGACAGTGCTAACCACTAAGCCACCATGCCACCTAGGACATAAAGCTGATGTATATCGTTACTTTCATGCTTTAGTTATTTTTTATGCCTGATACATAAAGAAATATTTATTAAATTAATGAATTAATTTAGAATCAATGTTATCCTATATGATGATTAAACAAAATCGCTCCCCTTTCTTAAGATCAAGCCTGACCCAAGCCTGCAACACACACACACCTGCCGATGTTGCATGGATGTACTAAAATGATCCCAATCCAGCTCCTCTTGTTCAGGCTCTACCTGTATCTCACAGCCTCCCTCCGATTCCTCGGATAGAGATCGGCGCCTCCGATAACTTAAAGAAAAACCATCAGCCTGGTTCTGACAAACAGCCTCCATGTCCTAGTAGCTCCAACGTCTTGCTGTCAAAATGATCCTCAGACTGGAGCACCTTGATGCTCAGACTCACTTGGCTTCTTCTCTAAGTGCTGCCTGCTCCGTGTTGTTTTTGTAAGGCAAGTGTTGTTGGTGTTAGCAACCCGCTCCACTTCAGACAAGCGACAAGTCTCATTCTTAGTCAGAAACAAGTGGTGTATTCACGTACTTTATCCTGATGATTCTTCACAAGCTGAGGTATTGGAGGACAGATTTGTGCGGATGTTTAGCTTTTCATAACAATAACAATAACTATGAAACAAAATGATTCATGAAAAAAAAAACTGGATTAACTGATGCTGGCTCTCCCTCTTAGAGAAGGCGACGTACTGTAAGTAAAGATAAGAAAAGACAGTGTGTGTGTGTGTCAGCCATGAAAAAAAATGCCATGCTATTCATGACTCAACTGGGAACAAAAAGGATATTGAACATGTGTTTCAGTGTGACTGCTTGTCTGAATGAATTACCAGACAAAACATGTTACGCTTTCTCATTTGTTTCGGCCAGTTAACAGAAGGCGGATGAAAGAATCAAAAAGGTTAAAAAAAATGTGATAAACATCTACGTAGGCGATAACCCACCAAGGTGCGGGTCTCTTCAAATGTAAACGTAGTCATTTTTGTTAAGCGTAACATAAACCGAGCGGACTCATATGGGGAAAATAATCAGTGCTTTTAAACCCACGCTAAGTTGTTGCATAAGTCTATGTATCTACTGAGTGTTTCAGGCCCAACAATGACATCTATTTTATTCTCCTCTTCAGTATTATAGCCAGCTGTTCATGAAACACCCACATCCACTGCATGGACAACAAAGACCAACGCTCACTGGTGTCCACATTAATGCCCTTTAACCTCAGGCTCTTTAATAATGCCTGATGACGAAGAATAATACTACAACCTCCCACATCTTCTCTTCATTTGTTAAGCTTTCATAAACCAGATGTGAATATCACTTGATTGATTTTTTTTTTCCAATCCACAATTGAATCATGGGAACTCCATTTAGATTGTTAGATTTCGAAATAAAAGAGAATCCCATGCCCTCGTTCAACCTTTTGAGAGCTTAATGGATGTTGTAAACTGACCTGACATTAGATGTTTCTAGGAAGTCAGTTTGAGTCTGCTGACAATGCGATCAGGGGCGTAAAAGTAATCTATATCGTTCCTGCCATGCTTGTAAGGTTTTTAAAGGCAACAATGCATTCTTCGCACCTTGTAAGTGAAATTAACTGCATGTTATAGCTTTTTTTTTTCTTTTTCTTTTTTACCAATGTAGCGTTCACTATATAGAGAAGTCTTATATGAAAATATTTTAGTGAATAACTGTGTTATTTTATTTAGGACATACTGTACATAATTTCAAATGCAGGGGTGGTTTAGTGGTTAGCACGGTCACCTTGCACCTCCAGGGTCTGGGTTCGATTCCCACCTTGGGGTATGTGTGCATGGAGTTTGCATTTCCTCCCTGTGCTTGCTGGGTTTCCTCTGGTTACTCCGGTTTCTTTCCACAGTCCAATAACATGCAGATTTGGCTAATTGGCATTTCCAAATTTCCCATAGTGTGTGAATGCAGGTGTGATAATAACCTATTTCTCTGACTAAACCATAAGGTGGGGTTAATTCAGAGATCTTTCCTTAGGCCACAGAAACTCTAATGCTAGCCCTGACCTTGAAGTTTTTCCATATGCTTAAGTTGGACATCTGGATGTCCCTGAAAGACTATTTCACAAGTTATTTCACAAGTATTGGTAGATAAAAATATACTTTACTGCAGGTTTTTAAACGTCAATTAAGGAAGCTGGCTTAGTTCAGCGCCTTACACTATTCAACCGCCATTTGCAAGCATTTAATTTATTGTATTTTAAATACAGAGAGAATAATAAACGCAGCTGAATGTCAATGTCAAGCTCAGCGGTAAAGATGTAATTGTAAATCGACGCTCTTGAATAGATTTAGGTGTGTTTAAGAATTTTTCTAAAGCTAGAAATTGACCTAAAACTGCATTGACCAGAAAGTGTAAGTGCTTTCTGGCACACTTCAACAACAACAACAAATGTGCACATTCGTAAAAGAATTAGCACTTCCTGGTATACCGGTGCTAGGACTAATCAGCTAAGCAAGTAGTTTAACCAATATTTGTAGGCAGCCATGTTCACCAAGAAGCATGAATTTATTGTTCAGTCATGTCCGATAATGCTATGCTTATGTTAATACATATTTAAAACCAAGCACTAACACACTAACACTCCCAATACGTCTAATATCACTGCCTATTCTAACTCTGTCTGTCTAACCTGGCTACAGAGTGCAAATAGCATACATTGCTCCTTTCACTTATATAATTTGTGCAAGGAATGAGGCTTGACAGGGCATGCTGTAACTGGAAAATAATCAACTGCAGAGTGATATCATGTGGTATGACATGAAGTCCATTATTTGACAAAAAAAAAAAAAAACAGCTATTTCTCATCCTTCTTTTTATCTATTTATAGTTATGTTTAATGTTGTGGAATGTCTGCAAAAAAGTAATTTCTTGTTATCACGTACATTATATATACTCTTTTGTTTTTTGTATTACTGGTCTCTCCACGTGCCATCCAGCTCATCGGGCGATGAATACTCCTCACCCTGGAAATATATCCATCATTTCTGAGGCAGTTACTTAAGGGGTCGAGTTGCCAGCTTGATGACTGATTAGGAACGGCATTTACCCTAACCTTTGTACTGTGGGAGGAAACCAGAGTACCCGGAGGAAAACCATCAAGCATAGGGAGAACATGCAACATGCACACAGACCCAAGGAGGGAATCGAACCCTGACCATGGAGCTGCAGGGCGAGAGAGCTTACCACTAAGCATCTGTGCCACCTACTGTACAGTATATAGTCTTTCTTAAACTTTACCACTGACTATAGTGCTTGCACTGGAGACTCCTTCCAAAATGCTAAAAAAAAAAAAAAAAACATCCCACATAAAACATCACCACATCAGGAATTACGATTTTATTTAATAGGTTTATATAGTGTGTCCACTATACAAGTCCCTGCATAAGTTCTTACTATAGAAACAATATCCCTTAAGCATAACAATGTTAATATAAAGCTGTTAAGTGCTTTGGAGGTAAACTACCGTTAGAGCTACTGTTACACAGTCATTTAATCACCAATCAGATTTAAGAATTCAACAGTGTCATTGGGTAAATTTCGTAGTATTCATAAAATGATAAACTGCTATGGCCAACATACTACAGAACCTGATACAGTTTTTCTTTTCTATGTCACTGCACTGTGCTGGCAAGGAGTTATTGAAACATGGCTGCCTACACACTAGGCACTGATCCCATTATTTTTGGAATGATGATCTTTTTCCAGGAAACAACTGAGAAATCCCACAGAAAACAGTTGAAAGCACATCATAGAACAAAGGCAAAAGGAAACTGGCAAGCACAGATCTTTCTCTAAGCACACTGGAAAAATATTTAAATCAGCCCACGGTATTAGGTACTGGGTGAGATGCTTTGCAGGAATCCTGATATAATACTTTGGACATGATTCATTACCCACTAACCGACCACAATGGTTCAGCGTGTACATTGTGGTGAGACAACGTGAAGCACCTGCTGATCATCCAGTAAAGATGGACAAAGTACACAGAATGAAAAATTCATATATTTAGATTAAATGTGTATTTCATTCCCCATCACTAGGTGACTGTATTCATCTGCATCCAACTCTAACAATATTTCAAGTCTCCATTATTTCATACACATTGCTGTATCAGCTATCACATCAACACCACCAGGCGAACTGAAAAACATTGATCACCAAATATATACTATCAATATACACTAACCATACACACAGGTGACAGGGCACCCAAGGCTCACCCATGTCAAGCTCAATTGCTCAGAAACACCAAGGCAGAAAAAATTGTCAAAAAAATAAATAAATGCTGGCCACAATAGAAAGGCACCAGAACACCCAGTGCACCACTGCCCACCATGCATGGAGCCCAGCAGGCAAGGAGCCCAAGGCCACCAGCTGAGGCTCCAAACTCAAACAGATCAAGCACTGACAGAATGTGAGTCAAGGCCCCATCCTACGGTACATTACAGTATCCAACAGATCTGCTGCTATTGCCATGGTGCAAGACACCACAAAACACCCCAGAGCCAAGGCCCATTTGACCAGACCTGCCCTGATGGCACAAGGGTAACCTAAAACCTAGGTGGTTTTAATGTTATGGCTGATCTAATGATCGATCACATATTTTACACTGCAGATTGAGAACTTAGCAAACACCTGGAGTTTCATATCAAATCACACCGCCAAGGAAAGGTACAGTAACCCTTCATATGGTAGATGATACTGTAAGTCCATGTGTGAAATGATTCCCCTTGCTCCCAGAAACACTCTTTCACAATCTGAGTCCTGGGATATGCCTGTACCATCAGGGAAGGAAAACTCCATAGATGTGATAACCTGGTCATGCAGTCCTAACCCCAGGTCATAAAACTGCCTCCAAAAGCATGTACCTTTGGTAGGCACTATATATGGTGGATGCATAACTTTGTGCACTTCCCTTCTTACCCGGATGGCCCATCGCTCTGGAATAGGATCAATCTGGAGTCATCAGACCACATGACCTTTTTCCACTGCTGGACAGTCCCATATTTATGCTCCTTTTTTCTGATGACTCTCACTGACAAGTGGTTTACTTACGGCCACGCAGTTCACATCATATTTTGTGCAAGTGGAATATGGAAATTCCACGTAATTGTGTTTTTTACTGATTGTTTGATTTATTTACCATGCAGCTTCACCGAGTGTTTAAATGATCTCCATTCATCATTTTTTTTCCCTGACTACATTTCTTCCTACATACAAAGCTGATAGTTTAGCACTATCCCCCTTGATTTGTATAATGTGTTGAAGGGTTCTTACCCCAGTTCTGGCAATTTCAAATAGACTTAGGTGTTTTCTTTGCTTGATAGAGTCTAAAAATTTGACCCTTCTGAATTTGTGACTTTTTTTTTTTTTTTGGCCAGGCAACGTACATGCCACATTCCATTTTATTTCTAAGGTGGCTCCCAATTTTATCTTTGAAAAGCTAACTCTAAACAAAAGTATGCATGGAAGTGCAAAGAAATGAATGTAGAAATCCAGCTGGAGTTGCAGTAATACAAGCCCTGGCAAAATGAGCATAAAGTGTTCCATCCACCAGAGTGAATCTGGAGGATCTGTTAATGCAATCAGCAGCAAAAATAATCAGACATATTAGCAGATCTCGCTGCTGAGCCATTCCATTCCAAAGAATACCTGCAATTTCACTGCTCAGTGCACCTCCTCTCCACATGCAGATGTCTCTGGCCATCCATGTGTGCCATATTTTAGCCCAATGAGGCCAGGCAAGAGCAATAATTCAACAGTGAGCTCCGCTACCTACTTATCATCACTCCACAGCCCTAAAGGAGGGACTTTGATTTTTTTAAAAAGTTACCAAATTCAGACTCACAATTTATTGTGCTTGAAGACACTTTTAAGTGTCTTCTAAGTCATATTAAATTTGTTTCTTTTCAAATAGAGGTATTATTCTACTATAAGTAATTAGTAATTATATGAATGAGTAATTATATGAGAACAACTTTACATTACAGTTACAAACCTAAATACCAACAATCCCACTGATAGAATTCCAGTTCTAGACTTACAGCACGCATCTTAAGGAAAGTGTCATTCTTTTCCTTGCTGAGTCCGGCATTCTCCTCCTCCAGCTGGCGGACGCGAGACAGCAGCCTGTCGCTCTGCTCGATAGCTTTCTTCAGCTCTTCTCGTTCCCTCATCTCTGCCTATGGACAATGCTGTACTGGATTAACCTGATCCACTTCTGCACACTACTCACGCTCTCTCGCTTTCTACACTCACTCCTCTCCCTAACCCTCCTCTCCCACCTCCTTCCCACCCTCCTGCTTCTGGGGCCTCTTGGCCCAATTCAAAACAATTCCAAATTTCTTCCACCGATACTCTTACGCTACAATAACTCCCCTGGATAAAATACCACCACGACCCCTACAGTGTTCATTCTTCACTGAGGTTCAGTAGGAAAAAAAAAAAAAAAAGAACCAGCTATAGTTTATATATAATAAACATCCATTAGTTGTGCACAGGTATAAGGACAGCTGTTAAAGTAATCCGGTATTACTCATAATGACACATAATATGTAGAATATGGAAAGAGAAACATCTTCCTGGCATCCTTGAAGGACTCTGGATAACTACAGAATAATAGACCTTCATCCTCTTACTTAAAGTATTATACATAGTGCAATTCAGAGCAATTTATCCCACTCAGCTGATATTTTGCCCTGTGATACTTTCTTACTGTACACACAGTAGTTCATCTGAAAAATACTGGGATAGTCTGTTTAACCACAGGAGAATTAAATTGTCCTCTTCATTTTCATGGTCACTGACTGGTTTATCACCAAGTTTTAATAGGTTCATGTCAAGCTGCTTTAGACCTTCTGTATTAGTTATACTCAAAACGGCTGAGTATACTGTGTAAAGGATAGCCTGCATTATAAGCATGAGCTTTACAGGGATTACATAAAATGGTCTTCATAACACCTCGATATGACCTTCATGACATCTGAAATAAATGAACGTAGACGTTTATAAAGGTTTACTCTGAAATAAGAGCTTTTTCTATTTTCTTTTCTTTGTGTGTATAGGAAACAAGGAACCAGAGGTGTGCATGCATTTCTGATGTACCGATATTATTGACTCATTAATCCCCTTATACTCTCTCCTAATCTTTGTAGTTTATTTTATAATAGAAATCATTCTATAGATTACAGACACACTGTCTACACTTACATTGGATTTGTTTCCAGAAATCTGTTATATTTCATTCTGATTCGTTGCTAGAAAACAAGACTTTGGCAACAATGATGGATTTTGAAACTAGTTCAGTTTGGCGTTAATTTTCCTGTCAGTTATTCCTACAGCAATTAAGATGTTCACCGCGTGAGCATGGGGCAACATGATTCCTGCCCCAGTGGGTGAACAAAAAAGGGAAAATTTTAAATGCAGTCAGCTGTCATGATTAGATCGATTTGCATGTGATTTTCAGACATTCAATTAAATGGAGCAGGTGATAGGTGACAAACTTCAGACTTATATCGATGACCAGGATGTCTTTTTGAGAACCATGTGGTGGGTCAGAGTCACATGATGGTGATAATGTGACATGTCAAACATCAAAGCGAAAAAATCTCTAAGCGCAACTATTATAAAAGCGTTAGGGCAATATCTTAAAATTAGAAATTAAATTTGATAATAAAATATGAGCTAAAAATATCACTCTGTATAGGGCTCTCACTGCCATGCCATGGTCATAGGAATAACAGCACTTAATAGTACTTTTCCCCTAGAAATTATACTGTCAAGGATAGATTTTGGTACCTTTAGTATGTATCTTTTATTGGGATATTCCTTAAAATTTTATAAGCATACCTAATAATAACACCGTAAAGATAGTTTTGCATCGTCACTGACTTTAGAAAGAGTTTGGTTTGGATGTTTGACAGGTAACATCATCACCATTGCATGCCTCTGACATACTATACCAGATGTTCATACAGCTACAAGTCCAGTTGTTAAGTGTGTTCCTGCAAAAATCAGCCACCAAAATGTCATAACACAATCTTATATCAACAAAGATCTGTCACGTCACTGTTACGTGAAGTTGAAAACCCAAAGCAGCATTAGTATATGCTTTTCAAATGTAAAAAAATATATATAAAATAAATGCCAGTATGCAGTATGTCAGGTGTCAAAATAAGCTTATAGGGGTGTCATGTAACTGTATAAATATTACCATGTAACTAAAGGGTTAAGGGTTCCTTTCTGTATGTTGGAAATATGAGTAAGATAACAGCAAAGCAGATTCTCCCTAACTTTCCCTGGTGTTCACAAAGTTTTCTCAGAGGAAAAACTGCAAATGATAGTTATACTAGACTTTTAAAAGTATGCCGTATCCACTCTTTCCTTATTACCAAGTTCTTCAGTCCAAAACTAACAAATAGAAAAATTGTAGTGTAAATCAAGCCAAAAGTTCTTGCAAAGATTTGAAGCGGAGACGATTGACTAATTTTCCACGAGCGCCTTCCAAAGAATAACCATACGGCGACAATAGTGAAGCCGCAATAACATTAGCACATCATGCATCATCTTAGTGGAAAGCTTTCGTTGACCGTTTACCCCCGAGACCTTCACTGACCTTGAGATTATGCATGCATGCTCAAGTGACCTGTTTTTTTTTCTTTTTGGTTTGTTTTTTCTTGCAGTATCAATCAGTCTTTTGTTCTACTACTGTACCTATACAAGATTTAACAAGTCATTTTTGGCTAACCAACAAAGAAATATAAAGTGTAGTTTAGTTGCATTGAGAAAGCGTGTACTAATTTTCTAACAACCATTCAAAGCCAATTAACGAAGCTCGCAATTGACAAGATGGGAAACCTGTTGCAGCTTCTCTGATATTTACACTAATCTTGATATTAACACAAATTTTACTGCATAAAGAAAAGTTGAATAAGTTGTACATAAAAGAAAAGAGGATCCTATTGCCCACAGGTACTGACGCTTTTCTTTCATTTATTTATCTTTTATTTAAGTAAGCTTTATCCAGAACAAGGCTGCTGTGGATTCAAAGCCAACTTCAGGAACACTAAGCATGACCTTTTTTTTATACATGAAAAAAAAAAAGTTGACTTCAGCATTAGTGTCTGTGCCTTCCAAAAAGATGACATGCCTGGATTAAAACTACACACTATGTTGTAATTAAAATGTCACAACTAGATTGACCGCTTTGCATTGGCTGACACTAATGGTTGCACGTTAAATTCTACAAACCCCAACATTTTTACAGTGTGTTATTTAATATCCTCTGAAACTCCAAACCTCTCTTCAGTCAGCACAATTTTTTTTCTTCTTCTTCTTCTTCTTCTTCTTCTTTTTTTTTTTTAATGGGCTTTCCAAACCTCAACACTGGTTACAATGTCTCTGCCTTGGGCCTTTGTGAATGAGACGTTCTGTGTTTCAAAAGTGTTCATGCCGGGACTTGATTTAGAAGGATGTGTCAAATCAGGTTTTCGCACAAAACGTTCTAATTATGCTATTTGTGAGTTCTGTGAGCATGGGTTACTTTGAGGAAATAAAAGCATCTGTAGGTATGACTTGAAGAACGTCCCTTTGGCAAACAGACATTCCTGCTTTCATACTCAATTGTGGCGGGCCCGGATCACGAGCAGCGGTTTTCCAAATAAATTTATTCCCGTATGCTGCATTCCCAGTCAGTGGAGGTGACATGGAGACAAGGAGGCCATGCAGGCCGTAGTCCCTAGCTAAAGTACAGCTGAGCAAGCCCTTTTCCACAACCATTTCTACAGTAAGTAGTAATTTATAAAACATTACTCCAGGCTTGCTAATAAATTCAATCTGGGCACTTTCTGACATTTCAATGCCACAGATATTTGTCTTATTACTTCACAATTATTATAGTAATAGTAATAATAATAGTATGCTGTTTGCACATTTCTAATACTGTGAACCTTTTTAAAACGTAGTTTCACTCCGGCTGTGTGAGTTGGTAAAGGTCAGATGTCACTGCAGTGGAATTCAGCCAAAAATGTCCAAAGCCTGGGCATAACATACGTAGCTTGACACTTCAACTTTTAGAAACAATATGTATACAACACAGTACAACAAGAACTTCCAATTTCTTAATGACATTCTCAAATTTTTAAACTTCATCAATCAATATTTCATATCATTCACTCACTCATCATCTGTACTGTTTGGTCCACGGAGCGGGACTTAGGGCAGGAAACGGGGTACACACTGGATAGGGTACTAATCCATGGAAGGAGACACACAAACACACACACACTCACACGCTCGTTCACACACTAGAGGCAATTTGGGAATCAACCTAATCTGTCCCTTCTTTGGACCGGGGGAGGAAAATGGAGTCCCCGGAGGAAACCCGCCAAGCAGGGGAGAATTCCACACACACACACACACACACACACACATACACATAGACCCAAGGCGGGAATCGGACCCTGATCTTGGAAGTACAAAGCAACTCTGTCACCCAATATTTAGAACTCATTAATTCTCCAAAACCTGCTGGAGCTGGCTGTGCATTAAAAAGATGTCTGCTCGATTGTATTAGGATGCGGGGAGTTGGGAGACCAGGCTAGCAACCTACAGTAGGAGGGGCTGTGGTGCACTGTATGTTCTGATGTCTTTTCATTGTCGACTTTTTTCTGCGAGTTGTGCTGCATTGGGTTTTCTGTGGGTCCTGACCAGACGGTCTGGACTTTGGACACCACACGGCATGAGTATGACTTGGGTGCCCATGATCCAATCACTAGTTCACTGGCATATTATTGATAATCCATGTTGTTCAATTCACTTGCCAGTGGTTTTAATTTTATGGCTGATTGGAGTATGTACAGTGTTACAGTATAAAACACACTGGCAAGTAAAAGCACTGCAAATATAGTAACAATTCATTTGAGTAAAAGTAAAAAAGTGACTTATCAAGAATAATTGTATATCAAAATAAATATTTGAGTAAGAGTAAATCTTCACCAAGTCCTCTTGAGGAAACACTTCGCTAATTACTAGCAGGTTAGTACTGTAGCTTTCTAGGTTTGCTAGCAAGCTATCAAGGATCTGCTTTACACACTAGATCCCAATTTGCTCTAGCAATCTCTTCTAAACACTGAAGTAACAATTAAATACAGAGCTTTTATAGTGTAAAACAAAGTCAAAAGATCTGGTCCAGCACACTCAACTCCCTAGACACAATTCCGCTGGTTGGATGAAAAACCCTCAAATTTGTTCATATAATTCACAGATGCAAAATCTGTGAAGCACTTCAAACTGAAGATGTCTGAAAATTTAGACCCTGGAGTGTAGATGTTCATCAGGAAACTGCTTTACTATGACGGTAACAAAACCTTAAAAAAGAAGTTTAATGGCATTGGTGGCTCAGTGGTAGGTTTCTCGCCTGCTGTGCGGAAGGCCCAAGTCCAATTCCCACCCAATGCCCAAAAACCATCCACTGGATGCGGTGCCGTTCCCAAGCCCAGATAAAACAGGAGCATTGCTTCAGAAAGGGCATCCGGAGTTACGTGCAGATCAAATTGTCCGCTGTGGCGACCCCTCGATGGGAGCAGCCGAAAGACCAACAGCAACAATCAAAAAGGAAATCCATGCAAAAGTATCGTGATTTGATTATAGTCACGATACTTTTGACCGAAAGACCAACAGCAACAATCAAAAAGGAAATCCATGCAAAAGTATCGTGATTTGATTATAGTCACAATAGTGCTGTTATAGTGAACCAGGTGCTTAAGTAAAGTATCCAAAGTTACCTTGATTTTATCACCTGCATAGGGAAAATCAATCTACAACAGTCCAACAAAGGCAAGGCAGGATCTACAGCACTACTAATAGTATCAATAACAATAACTCATAACTGTATTCTGAGCATTCATAACATACAGGCTGAGCAAGTCTTAAGTGCACATTTTAAAGGTATGAGTAATTAGCAATTAGCCACTTCTCAAGCCTCAGTTGAATCAACAGAAGACCCCCACTCCCCACCCACTCTTTTTTTTTGTGATCACTGACCTGCACTGAAATGTTTGCATTCCTGAGAAGCGTGCGTGTGTGTGTGTGTGTGTGTGTGTGTGTGTGTGTGTGTGTGTGTGTGTGTGTGTGTGTGTGTGAGAGAGAGAGAGCCTGCCACTAAGCCTGTGTTAGTCCAGATAGCACTCTGTCCAAGTAAGCACTCGGGGAACGTTTCCCCCCACCCCTCACAAGTCCAAATTTGGTCAAATGAAATCATGAATTTACCTAATGAGAAAGAGTAAGTGTATGTGAAGAAGGCCTTAACAGGTGCATTACTTCCGGTCATAAAAAACAGTCCTGGATTTCCAGATAAACTAAACCTTGTGTTGTGAAAAGGCTATTCAGCAGACAATCATGTGTAACCCAATCTTGGCTTAATATGTGTCCGGTACAGTAACTCATCCCACTCTGAACTGAGGCATGTTAGCAATTAAAAGAAGCAGCTGCAGTCTTACCTGAGCCAGATGTTTACTTTGGATTCCAGTCAGGGGTCTGTACTGGTGAAAATCAGTCTGGATTACACACACTCTCTTCTCCATCCTCAGCACAGGCACACACTGCCCATCCTGCTGTCTCCTCCAGGTTCCCAGAGGAAGTGAGCTTTCTGTTACCTGACCCTGAGTCACACTGCACTCACATACACATACACACACACACACATTCGCTCTAAGGGGGAGGGAACTCCAACAGCAAAAGAAAACATCTGAAATGGCTCTGATACTCTACTCCACCTCCCCACCCTGCCATCACCATCCACTGTCAGATGCGTAAGAACAAGAGGGCCACCCTGAAACCCTGAAGAGTTAACCCTTACCCTCCTGGATTTATACTTAAATCTGAATTTAACTTGTTTGGAACTGGTGTAATGGCAATTACACTTTGTTATCTATTGGGTGACCATGCATTAATCTGTTGCGATGATTCAAGACTCATGAAAACATGAAATGTGATTTATACGATGTAGCTCACATTCTTACATTATATCTGTTTGGATAGAAGGTGCTGATTAAGTTTCTATAAAACGCAACCCTAACAATAATGCCTGAGAATAAGTTCTACAGGAACATCTCACCCGAGAACATTTCCGATATTTGGCAGACACCGTTATCTAGAGCAGAACTGTTTTTAATCTCATTATACATCTGAGCAATTGACGGTTAAGGGCCTAACAGGGAAAACTCAGTGGTGGGGTTTGAACTTACAGTAGTATCTTCTGAATTGTAGTCCAACAACGTAACCACTATGCTACTTCTTTCCATAGGACGTTCCATGGATGTCCTGCAGACTAATAATCAAATTTATTAATATTAACTGAAGAGAAATTAATAAATGTTGATATGGTTACGTTTTCTGTAAGGAGGTATTATGGAAGATTTATGGAAGGAATCTCCAGTGTCAGCACTTTGTAGCACCCAGTAAATTCTCACTCACTCACTCATCTTCTATACCGCTTTATCCTGTATTTAGGGTCGCAGGGGGCCAGGAGGCTATCCCAGGAGGCTTAGGGCACAAGGTGGGGTACACCCTGGGCAGGGTGCCAATCCATTTCAGGGCACACACACACACACACACGTGGACAAAATTGTTGGTACCCTTCGGTCAATGAAAGAAAAACTCACAATGGTCACAGAAATAACTTTAATCTGACAAAAGTAATAATAAATAGGAATTCGATGAATGTTAACCAATGAAAGTCAGACATTGCTTTTCAACCATGCTTCAACTGAATTATTTTAAAAAATGAACTCATGGAACAGGCCTGGACAAAAATGATGGTACCCCTACCTTAATAGTTTGTTGCACAACCTTTTGAGGCAATCACTGCAATCAAACGAATCCTGTAACTGTCAATGAGACTTCTGCACCTCTCTGCAGGTATTTTGGCCCACTCCTCATGAGCAAGCTGCTCCAGTTGTTTCCTTTTTGAAGGGTGCCTTTTCCAGACAGCATGTTTCAGCTCCTTCCAAAGATGCTCAATAGGATTGAGGTCAGGGCTCATAGAAGGCCACATTAGAATAGTCCAATGTTTTCCTCTTAGCCATTCTTGGGTGTTTTTAGCTGTGTTTTGGGTCATTGTCCTGTTGCAAGACCCATGACCTGCGACTGAGACCCAGCTTTCTGACACTGGCCAGCACATTTCTCTCTAGAATCCCTTGATAGTCTTGAGATTTCATTGTACCCTGCACAGATTCAAGACACCCTGTGCCAGATGCAGCAAAGCAGCCCCAGAACACAACAGAGCCTCCTCCATGTTTCACAGTAGGGACAGTGTTCTTTTCTTGATATGCTTCATTTTTCCATCTGTGAACATAGAGCTGATGTGCCTTGGCAAAAAGTTCCATTTTTGTCTCATCTGTCCATAGGACATTCTCCCAGAAGCTTTGTGGCTTGTCAACATGTAGTTTGGCATATTCCAGTCTGGCTTTTTTATGATTTGTTTTCAACAATGGTGTCCTCCTTGGTCGTCTCCCATGTAGTCCACTTTGGCTCAAACAACGACGGATGGTGCGATCTGACACTGATGTTCCTTGAGCATGAAATTCACCTTGGATCTCTTTAGAAGTCTTTCTGAGCTCTTTTGTTACCATTCGGATTATCCGTCTCTTTGATTTGTCATCAATTTTCCTCCTGCGGCCACGTCCAGGGAGGTTGGCTACAGTCCCATGGATCTTAAATTTCTGAATAATATGTGCAACTGTAGTCACAGGAACATCTAGCTGCTTGGAAATGGTCTTATAGCCTTTACCTTTAACATGCTTGTCTATAATTTTCTTTCGAATCTCCTGAGACAACTCTTTCCTTCGCTTCCTCTGGTCCATGTTGAGTGTGGTACATACCATGTCATCAAACAACACAGTGACCTGGAGCCCTATATATAGGCCCACTGACTGATTACAAGATTGTAGACACCTGTGATGCTAATTAGTGGACACACCTTCAATTAACATGTCCCTTTAGTCACATTATTTTCAGTATTTTCTAGGGGTACCATCATTTTTGTCCAGGCCTGTTCCATGAGTTTATTTTTTTAAATAATTCTGTTGAAGCATGGTTGAAAAGCAATGTCTGGCTTTCATTGGTTAACATTCATAGAATTTTTTTTAATTATTACTTTTGGCAGATTAAAGTTATTTATGAGACCATTGTGAGTTTTTCTTTCATTGACCGAAGGGTACCAACAATTTTGTCCACGTGTGTATACACTATGGGCAATTTGAGAACGCCAATTAGCCTAATCTGCAGGCCTTTGGACTGTGGGAGGAAACCAGCGTATCTGGAGGAAACCTACCAAGACAGAACATGCACACAGGGAATCAAGCCTGGCTGAGAATCGAACCCAGACCCTGGATGTGCAAGGCGACAATGCTAACCACCATGCTGTCGCAATCAGCAAATTGGGGTTTGTAATTAATATATTAAAATATGAAAATAAAAATCATTGCTGATGAAGAAAATAGTAACTAATCACTTCACATCATCTCAGGCTTCATGTACAATATTTTCCTTAAACAGTGTACATTCTATTCCTTCCATAACATACAAAATGCATAATAATTATTCTTTACTCGTCAAAGATGAAGAGATAAAGTGTGAACTCTGAGTAAAAATATGATGTTTGGCAGGTGTTGACACTCCTTTTCAATACACATCCTTCTGCTCTCCAAATCCTCTTCAGCTCATGAAATCTGACAAAATAGCTGCAGGGGAAGTGTTAATCAGGCGTGACATTATATTAACCTTACACCTGGAAAAAACTGTCAGCGAGGATATTGAGCTCTTCACCAAGAGGGTAGACTTACTATCGGGCTTAATTATGCTTAAGAATGGAAAATATGACTCATGTCATCTGTCACAAAGGACTAAAGAATACTTTGATTTGTTAAAACCTTACAGGTGCCAGACACATGCCCGAAAGAACGCGCATGTCTTCAGTGATCAATCAGTAATCTCGCAAAGCATCTGGTTTTCTCTTACCACTTAGGGGGCTTGTGCATTCTCTATCCAGCTTTTTGGCTTTCACATCTGTGCAGTCACAAGTTTGTGAGGTTAACTACAAGGGGCGATCAAGTCAAACCAGGACTTGTGATGAAATCTCTCATGAATGAAGGCATAAATCCGTTTGACATTTACAGAAGACTTTGAGCGCAGTACAATAGTGATGATCTTAGATGCAGTAACACATTTGAACGGTGCAAAGATTTGAAAGAAGGCCAGACGTCCACGAATGACCTCGGCTGAGGTGGCTCGGAGCCCGCTGTAGTCGCTCCTCGTTGAAAATCAACAGATAACTTGTTGCCAACTTGCAAAAGAGAAAACTTTTTTTTTATGCACTAGAGGAATGCTAGGATAAGTGCATTGTAATAATAGAGAAATAAAGGTACTTTTAACTGTGTTTTGTTATTCTGCACAATCAAAAGTCCCGGTTTGACTTGAACGGTCCTCACATAAATCACTGCAAATAAATCATGTTTCATCTTTAAATCTGGTAGTAGTGTTAAATAAGGAATGAGGGGAGGAAATCTCTTTTTAGAGGTATGAAAATAAGGTCAGATCTGATCGTAGCATTTACAGGTCAGATTATCATGATTCATTACAAAGCTTTAGCGCTTACCGTTTAAGCGTGATAAATTTTCCTCCCTTAACACAATAAATGTGTTTTGCCAGACTCTGGATTACTTTCAGCTCACTTTTATTCTTAATTTTGTTTAATTATGTACCACTGAGTAGTTTCCACATCTGACAGGATTTTCATTACCTATTCAATTTGTGATCACTGATCCACACAAATCCGACAGCCATAACAATAAATAAAGCTGGAACATCTGCCAAAACAGAATTTGGGACCTGATAGGAGCTTTATTGTACATGGCCTTCAAGGTAGTACAGCTCATGAAGCAAATATTGGCCCTTAGTGAATGGAGTGTTTGTCTGGACAGCCACATTTAATGATAACTAGGATACATGCACTGGTGAAATACCATCTTTCTGCTTTACAAATATAGTATGAAAAGGAAAATGCCTGTGCAAACAATTAGCTGTGTAAGACTAATGGTTGCATGTGCATTCAAAAAAAAAAAAAAGTGCATTTTTAAGGAAAAATAAATTGAGCTTTTAGAGCTGTAGGACAGGTGGCACGATGTCTTGCACCTCCAGGTTCCGGGTTTGATTCCCACCTCGGGTCTATGTGCATGGGGTTTGCATGATCTCCTTGTGCTTGGGGTTCCTCCCACAGGCCAAAGATACAGTATGCAGGCTTTTCCAAAAATGCTTGTATTGTATGAAGCAGCATGTACTGTATGTGTGTTCACCCTGCAATGAATGGGCACTGTGTCCTCTAAGTCTCCTGCTATAGGGTAAAGGCCCCTCGTGACCACGTATACAGAATAAAGCGGTGCAGGCGATGAGTGAGTGAGTGAGCTTGAGGGCTTTTATTTTACAATGCCCTGTTTGACCAAAAATGCTACTCCCTTTGACCTTTTTCCGAAATCACTGCCTGGACATGTCATCTCTGTATTAGGCAAGTTGACTTATGGCAGAAACTTTTTACTATCCAGAATTCAGAAAGTCAGTGGACAGATTTAAATCAGGCAGTCTTGATGACTGACTAGCTGGAAGATATTAATCACCTGAAGCATAACAGTAATAATAGGCTTTTACACTTCACTTGCTAACATTTCACTCATTTCTAGTCTGAGTGTAATTATAGGCCTTAATACTCTGACTGTGGTGCCATATAAAGCTCCCTTTGCTATGGGTTGTATGTCAGTGCCTGAATGGAATCTGATTAATTAAAGGTTTGTGAAGAAAAAAAAATGGTTTTTTTGCTTCTAACCATTTCAACATTCATGATAACTTTGACATGGTATGTAATAAGTGTTGTCTCTCAACATCTGTATTGCATTCCAATATACACAGAAACAAGCAAAAGCTGATACAAAGTAATTAATCATAAAACTAAACCTACTGTTCTACCTGTGAGGTGCAAAACCCTTGGGGGATATGAGGGGGCAAAAGATTACAAGATAAAATTGATAAATGCATGTAGACCACTCAGACATGCAAGTTAAAAAAAAAAAGAAAAAAGATTAACTGCAGTAAATCTGTCCTTCTCATTTTTATTAGTTTCTTTATTCCTCCATTCGTAGGGATGCAGAGATCTAACAAACAGTCTGGTTGAATAAGTGGGAATTGCTGGAATTTATATGAGGAACTTTTTTTTCTGCTTTATGAAATATATATATAAATATATTTTTTTTGTCATAGACATAAATCCTCATTCTTCATTCCGTTAGTTAATAAGTTGTATGTAAATGTTTGGGTAAGCCAAACAGAACTAAAAATTCACACTTCAATTCTTATAATTACCAAGTTAAGTTACATCACAGCTGACTTAGTGAGGACCACAAAACTCTATAAAATACAACCACCACCAGTCGTAGGCAAAATCCTGCACTTGCATAAAAAGTAGAGATACCCTTGGTAAAATATTACTCAGGTAAATGCAGAAGTACTCCTTTACATTTTTATTTAAATAAACGTTCACAAGTACTGAGCTTGTATTAGTTTATAGTAGGCTTTAAATCATAGTAAAAGTTTCTCTCTATTTCACTCTCTCTCTTTCTCTCTGCCCGACTGTAAACGTGTTGTTTTGTTACCGTCCGCAATCACCTCTGTTTTTTAATTTCAAACACGTGCTGCATGATTAAGCCTTTCACAGAGAGAAGTCAAATCACACAATTATGTATAATAGTCAGCAGGTAGCGATATTACTGCTCCAAATGCTACCAACCACTAGTGAAGTAGAAAGTATAGATATTTGTTGTAGGATGTAGTTAAGTAACAGTAAAAAATATTCTCTAATAAAACTATCCAAGTATACGGATATTTACGGATATAATTACATGGTACTTATAGTCAAGTACAAGTATAAAGTCTAAAAACATGTGAAAATGGTACTTAAGTACAGTACGGTATCAAAGTAAATGTCCTTATTTACCTTTCCCCTCCAATGCCAACAATGCAGCAAACAATGAATTGACAACTAAACAATGAAGAGCCTCTACAGTATGTGTTAGGTCGTTCTGTAGATCAGCGCAGCCATTGCATTGGCTATCATATACTTACACTGACTTTTTCTTTTGTTAAAGGGTGCCACCTCTTTTGTCACAACTGAATGACTAGACTTAATTTGTTTTGGATCACTAAACGTTTTAAAGAAGGACGTATATCCATCATTGACGATACCAGCCAAGGTGGGTCGTAACCCATTGCATTCATTACCGTGAACATCAGCCAAATGCTGATCCTTAAAAAACGTCCTTATATATACTGTAGAGGGAGAGAAACGATAGTTTTTACTGTCATAACCGTGTTCTGTTATTCCTCATAACCAAAAGTTACAGTTTGACTTGAACACCCTTCATAGTTATAATTAAATTCTAGTTAACTGTAGAGAAATTATGCAACATAAAGAACAAATTGTGTTTCCTGAGCTTGAAAAAAGTGTCTTGCATGTCTGTTTTTTCCCCTAAAATAATTAAGCTGCATAAAAATAATATGAACGCAATCTGACATTCCACAATGACTAAAACAATTTGCTTTTCAAATAGTATAAATAAATAACACAATTATATAAATTAAATAACACAATTATGTTTGATACTCCCCATGCATTAATTTGATCTTTTTTTTTTTTTTTTTGGTTAGTTCAAACTTTAACATCTCATGTCTCATATTGTTTAGAACAGGGTTTCCAAAAGCAAGTTTTACCGCCCCCTGGTGGACCACGGAGCTAGTGCACATTGACTGCAAAATGTAATGCAGAAACAAATAAAATAAGGTTCCCATCTTCACTTTTGTAATTAAGTTTGAACTCAACATAAAACATTTATGATTAAATAAGTACTTTAACAAAAGTACAACAAGTCATGAAACTTAAATTATGTGTTATTATTCACTTATATGACCCATTTTTAATCCAGAACATTGTTGGCAGGCAATCATAATTGATGCAATACCTCATCGTTGCCAGGGAAAACGTTACAGTTGATGCTTTACCAAGTGTAATGTGGATGGATTGTTCCTTTGTACCACATTGCCACAGGCCTAGGTTCACATAGTTGTTTATTCTGTAATTTAGAGTTGTGGTTAAGGGTGTGTTCACACTTGACATGTTCATTTTTTTTTAATGAACTCTGGTACGGTTGTTCTGTTAGTGCAGTTCACCTGAACATCTGAACCTTCGCACAAAGCAAGCAAACTTAAACCCCTTGAAATGGTGGGTCTCGGTCTCCTTCCAAACAAACAATGAACAAAAACTGAGTGGGATGTCACAAGGTACAGCACTACAGAAAGAGAATTGTCGCAGATAATACTTCGGTACAGGCGTCCCCTTGCAGCATATCTTCGTTCTTGTTTGCCATGGATGAAAAAAAAATTACTGCAGCTGTTTTGACTGTATATATTACCGGTACCTGCTAAATGTAATGTATAAAGAAATTCAAAGAGCACATTGAGCCAAAGACCTGGTATTGTTTTGGAAGTTCAACGAGTTCCATCACAAAATTAACCAAATTAAATCTGTCCAATCAGGTTGTGAACTTATCCATATTTATAATACACTTTTGTTGTGCATTTTGGTCCAATGTTGAAAATCCAAGTGTGAGCGCTAAGCAAACCAGGACTTTACACTAGCAAACCAAAACTAAAGTATAATTTCGGGATTTGGTCCGAACAAGAGAACACAGTTCACGAGAAGGAGTTACTGGTTTAGGATACTAACTGTGTGAAAGTAATCTGCAGTGTTAGTATTGCATTGGTCAATACTGTGATTCCTGATGATGTGAATACTCTTTTTACAGATTTATTCTATGCTGGATGGATGGAGATTTTGTCCAGACAAATTTTATGCACAGCAAGTTTAACAAACATTGTAAAATCTAATTTAGGAAATAAAAGTTTAAAGTTATGGCTTGATAAAGGGAAGTGTATAGGCAAAGCAGTAACTCTTTAACGGCTGTCTAAATTGGTAGCTGGTCTTTTTTTATTTGTTTTTCTGACAGCCTTAGATTTACTTTCTCACCCATGATTATCTACATCTTCTCAAGATTTGGTCTTTCTTCTCAACATGCATTCATCAAAACTCCAGGGCAAGCCACAGCCAGTGGCATAAATCAGGATTAACACAGGAAGCGTGTTCTGTCTACAGTGTGGCATGCGAGTTAAAGTGTTCCAATGATATAAATAAACTTTTCATTTCTAGAAATGTAAAATCCTAACAAAAACGAAAGCAAACCATTTTACTGAGTTTTATTTATATATACAGTTTATATATGTATGTATACAGTTGTTTGTGTTCCTCGATTTCCTAAACCCGCGTTTCCTCAAAATGTGGACCGCAGCCAATGAGGGCAATAAGGCCAGGTGGGCCGTGAGATGTCATTTAAAACAAATACATAAAAGGTTTTCAATTTTGCATTAAAATTAACATAGAATAGTTTGTATTAAGTATTTACATTTACAAGTAACCAGGCATAATAAAACAAAGCCTTGGGATTTAAACCACATAATATTTATTTCAGTCTTGTAAAGGGTTTGGGTAGATTTTCACATTATGAATTGGGCCACAGCCTTGTTGAGATTGGGAATGGCTGTCCTAAAAAAGCTAGTTGTGCCACCTAGTGGTAAAGAAAATAAGAGCATTTCAAAGAAAACCTCTGTACACAAATCTTTAAACAATTTATTGACAGTTATTAATAACTATTATACACATAAAAGTTAACATGTACACATAACACGTATACCGCACTTTATACTATACACTAGTTTGATTACAACAAATTGGACATTTTGCCAAGACTATTTAAAGAAAATGTAAATGTGATAAAGTAAAGACTTTAAAGAAATTAATTTTGGGGGAAATAAAAAGATTTACACCTACCACAAGCTCTGTTCCTAATAGGATCAGTGTCACATGGGCAAGGGCTGAGCCAAATTCTCTGTGTCTTAAGCTAATCCTGAAGCACACAACACCATGTAGGCCCAGCAGGTGTTCCTCTAGCGTTAATCTAATTAAATCTAAAGTGCGAAGGTTTACAACCTCATCCTACTGACCTGCAGCTTTCAGCAGGCATCAGCGAACGAACTGCTCTACTCTCCTCGATACACAACTATGTTTTTGTCTGTCTCATACACCTTGATCTCATAGAGCATGTTAGGTGGAAGAAGCTTGATCATGTTGTCCCAGATATACACTGCCAGGTTTTCAGTTGTGCTGCACAACAAGATGCAGGCGCATTGTTAGGAAAGCTGAACATAGACAAACTGGCGACAATAGAACATTCTAGCAATTATCCAATCAGCCAATCATGTGGCAGGCAGCACAATGTGTGAATCATGCAGATACAGGTCAAGAGCTTCAGTTAAGTTTATACATCAAAATCAGAATGCGAGTCTCAGGCTGAAGTGGGCACAAGAACACTGCTTAACTGTTATCCAATCTTTAACTGACCACAATTTCATAGTCTCTGTGTCCAGTGTAGTCTCATAGTCTGTTCATGGCTGACTACGGACTGAAGGAGTAGCCCACTCAAAGTTTCGCAGCTTATCCACCTCAAGGTTCAACCTGTTGTATGTTCTGAGATGCTTTTCTGCTCACCCTCGTTGTAAAGTGTGCTTATTTGAGTTGCAATAGCCTAGTCTGGTCATCCCCTTGACCTGTATGATCACCCACCTCTCAATGGATGCCCCATAACATTCTGTGTAAATATTAGAGACTGCATTGTCTTACCTGAAACTCTTGACCTGAATCGACTGGGTGTATATAAACAGCACAAAAGGTACAATGTATGGTTCATACCTAACAGTATTAGCAAAGTACGGCACATCCAGATCCAGGTTATTGTGGTCAAGTGGTTTCATGATTGCTTCCTGCAAACAATCCAGTTTTAAAGAGTCATCAGAAATGTCATGACTTATTTGTTTATTCTTCGCCTTCTTATGCACCTTCACATTTCCATCTATTTTATCAACAATTACATTTTTTTTTTTTTAATTGGAGAGGCTTTAGGATTAAATGCAAAGTTTTTTAAATGCAAAGGCTTTGGCCTTTGATTACAAAAATGCTCTCCATTTTGGTGCATCACATTTTAATCAGAATGATGTTTTTGTACGTATAGAATGGAAATTAGCATGCTCACAACAGTATCTTAATTTACTTATTTATTACAATTTTTTGGTTATGATCATGTCGTAGATCAGTGGTTCTCAAGCCTAGTCCTGGGTTGTAACACATATTTTAGTGTTTTCAGGCTCTACCACATCCACTTAAATTAAGAAAAGGTTGCTAATTAGTTGGGCATAAACCACTTTTACCTACAAAGTGAATGCATTCATAATTAGTACTTATTGATTTTACCAGCTTTGTATTCATGTATCCATGCACTACCAGAAACGTTCATTATTTATTAAAAAGATAACAATTTAATAGATTTAGTACCATTATTCTTTAAAGCCTGCATTGCATCAGGATCAAAGGCTTCAATAATTTCCCCCCAGAAGGTTAATTATTTAATAAATTAGTAAACAGGCAAAAGATGAAAAAACAAGTTAATCTGGAAACACAATTAGTTTTTTGACCTCCAAACAAACGATCATGAAAATATTAAACAGAATATGAGGAGGTAAAAGGACACGCAGCCCATGAGAATCTCCCACCTGTATATACTGGTTAAGATCAGTGAGGTTCATCACCATTCCTGTGGTTTGGTCGATCTGCAAGAAAAATTGCAGACATGTATTATTTGTATATTTAGAAACATTTCACTTCCACAGTGCATCATACCCACATACATCAACAATGCACATATACGAATAATGTGAATAACACAATTTAGCAAATAATTTCAGGGTCTTATTCTAGGCAAATTTTACACTTTACACGTGCAGTACTGCTTACCTTTCCTTTTACTGTAACTTCAACTGAAACAAACAGAAAAAGTAATTTAAAAAAACATTTAAGCAGGTACACGGAATCTGAAATTAGACAAAACTTTGGATTTAAAAATAAGCTGCTATATAAATGAGACTAATACCAGTGAGTAACCTTTGTAGTTGTGCCCATGGCCGTTTGGATTGTTGCATTTTCCAAATATTTGCTTGTTCTCTTCATCACTCAGTGATTTGCTAAATGCGAAGAGAATAAATGTTAAGTACAAACAGAAACTTTTAACTTTTCCCATGACTCCACGCAGCTGGTCAAGTCAAGGAACTACAGCTCCCATGATGCACATCATTAGAGCAACAGGTTTTTTTCCCCCATATTTATTTAACAATAAAACTATATTTAATAGTTGGAGGTATTAGTTGCGGTTTTAAACAGTAACTCTTATAAAAATGAATAATCCTCGCGTCATGTTAAACCTACCATGATAATGTAGCATATCGCACACGTAAGAAATGCTATCATTCTACTCTCTATTATTACTTGCGAACCGAAACCTGCTAATGCAATACAAAAAACGTTACTGATGTACCTGTGCAGTCGATGGCTGGCGCTGAAAGACTGCACTCGTGTAATATAACAGACACGCTCCGCTCCACTTCTCACATACTTTACTTTATTCTCCATTTTAACAAACGGCTCTGAGTTAAAAACGCTGTAGAAGACAGCTGCAGCCGAGCGTGGGCGGGGCTCCGGATTTATTTCCTGCTTTCCAGAAAAAAGCGGCGTTTTCACTGGACCCCACGCCTGTATCGTCATCATCCGGGAAGCGCGAGCTTTGTACTTCAGCGATTTCATTGGCTGCTGAACAAACCGGCCCCAGAAAGCTGTAACCAAGTGATAACACTTATTACATTTTCCATACAAGTACTGTGGTACCTCGGCATACGAATTTAATCCGTTCCGGACGCGAATTGTTAATTCGTATTGCAAGACGCATTTTCCCATAGGAAATAATGTAAATGCAGCCACCCAAAAATATTACCAATTTCCAACATTCTAGTCACATTTTTTTGGCATGTAAAAGCAATCAAAACATTTAGAAAAGACATGTAAATTAGGTAAACTATGAAGTAAATACACATTAAAACTCAATCTAGCTTATATTATGGCTCCCCTTGGCACCCGCTGCTTTAAAAACAAAACTAAATTTGGCTCCCTTTTCTTATTGCTACCATCATTGCTTATATTTCTGGGACCCATGGTGCTACGTCCTCACTAAATCTGCACAAAATGCAAAAACAAAGTAAACTCACTTCGCTTTTCACTGACACAAACAAGTTTTTAATTACTCCCAGATGTATGCACAACTTGATTCGGCTTGGGTCATTCACTTGTATGCCGGAAAATGCTTTGTACGCTACGGCAAAGTATTTTTTTTGCCGAATTTCAGTTCGTAAGGCAAAAAATTTTGAGGCAGGGTATTTGTATGGCGTATGCGTTTGTGTGCCGAGGTACCACTGTAATACAAAAAATTATGTTCTATAATTATATCTACTCAGCCATAACATTATGACCACCCAACTAATATTAAGTAGACCCCACTTTAGTCGCCAAAACAGTGCTGAACTGTCAAGGCATGGACCCCACTAGAGCTCTGTGTCAGGTTTGCTGTGGTATCTGGCACCAGGACGTCTTTAAGTCAGATTGTTTAAGTCCTATAAGCTGTGAGGTGGTCCTCAGACCAGGCCACATTCCTACATTGCTCACATGCCCATTGTAGGCACTTTGACATGGGTTAACATAGGCACTCTGACCAGCATTCACTTTTTTCAGCTATTTGAGCTACAGTAGCACTTTTATTGGATCAACTACACAGGCCAGCCTTCACTCCTCCCCACAAGCATAAGTGATCCTTCCATGACCCTCTCACTGCTTCAACGTTTTTCCTTTTTTGGACCCTTTTTGCAGGTCCTGACCAGGAATATCTTACAAGAGCTGTGGGGAGTTTTGGAGTTTCTTGGAGTTTTTTGGAGTCTTTACATTTGCCTATTTTTTCTACTTCCAACTTCAGGGACAAAATGTTCACTCGCTGCCTAATATATCCCACCCACTTTGTGGTGAACAAGATATTCTACGTTATTCACTTCACCAGTCAGGGATGATAATGTTATGGCTGTAATGTTTGTAATGTTTGATTACAGAAATATACCATATCACAATATTAGTGAAGTCAAAATGCAGAAATGTATTACAGGTACAGTGCTCAATGGACACTATATCAAATAAACATTTTAACGTTATCTTTCCAGTCATGTTTATATATATATATATATATATATATATATATATATATATATATATATATATATTATTTATACTCTTATAAACTGCATCTACTCTGTTTAGAGAATTTCTTTTTTATTATTATTTTTTTTCTATTATTTTACCAAACAGAATGGCTTACAAACTGGTTTAAAATGGGAAAATTAAATATATTTTAGCTTTTTTTATCTTGGTTTTTCACAATTGCAAAAATACACATTTTTCTTTCAGGGTCATGATTTCAGGGTCACAGGAAGGTCAAATGTAATCTGGCACTGACCATTAACACAGAGCTCTATTTGGTCATTTATATTTTCCTTGCATTTATTTATTTTTAAGTGGTTACTGTGGACTTTTAGATTGGAGAGCTTCACACAAATAAATCCTAATTAAAGCAGAAGAGCACAAGCTTTTGGAGAAATAATGTCTGAATACACAGACATGCAAGAAGTATAAAATGCATTACTATACCTACTATTTGCTTCCTTCCTTTCAGATTTTGACATATTGGAGATTTTGACAGTTTAGACCTTGTGAGGACATTTGGCATCACAATAATCAGCTGTATTAGGAACATGTCAAGTAGAGGTCCCCACAAAGATAGTAAAACAAAATATAGATGAAGGAACAGTATTATTTAAAGTACACATCATTACACACATCATTCCACAAATTTCAAGATTCTTAAATTTCTTGCAAAATCCATTTCAGTTAAATTTTATTTGCATAGCGATGACCATGAAGGTAGAAAGTTTTCTCAGTACACCAGAGCGATGTATCAGGTTGTCCATGGTCCTTTAAAACAAGTTATCCATTGATTTTCAAGGATCAAGCATGCCACATTTACACGCATTTACAATGTGTGCATGGGTGCTGCACTGAGTATCAGTCTCCTACACTTCACTTTCTTTTCAAGCATGAAGCAGATACTATAACCTACACTAGATGTACATGTGTGAATGACTGCAGTGGGCTCTGAGCCAGCTCAGCTGCGATCATCATTGACGGGAATACTGCCTCTTTCAAAATTCAGAAACCATTTATTGGCTGCAGACCACCTCTGCGCGTGCTAAACATTTGAAGGACCCCTGTTTCCGATTGGCTGGTTCATATCACGTTACATCTGAGTCTGATACCTGGCGTATTTCACTTGTGCGCTTATTTAAATGCAGCAATAATAAAGCGGAATATCTAATTAGAATATCTAATTAAATATAATTAGAATATCTCTGCCTCCAGCTGATCAAACCTATGTGCCTTAATGATTACCGCCCAGTAGCACTGACACCAATACTCATGAAGTGCTTTGAGCGGTTAGTCCTAGCACATCTCAAGAAAAGCCTTCCACCCACATTGGACCCTCATCAGTTCGCCTACCGTGACAATAGGAGCATTGAAGATGCTGTTTCCCTAACACTACACACGGTACTTTCTCACCTGGATAATAAGAACACTTACACAAGAATGTTGTTCGTGGATTTCAGCTCAGCGTTCAACACAGTCATCCCCTCCAGGCTGATTAGTAAGCTTACTGATCTTGGAATCAACACCTCTCTATGCATCTGGATACTGGATTTTCTGACCAACAGACCACAGAATGTTAAAGCTAATAACATTCTCTCCTCAACCATCATCCTGAACACTGGCGTGCCACAAGGCTGTGTACTGAGCCCCTTCCTGTTTTCACTGTACACACATGACTGCAGCCCTATGCATGGTTCTAATACCATAATTAAGTTTGCAGATGACACGACAGTGATTGGCCTCATCAATGATAACGATGAGACTAACTACAGGGCAGAGGTAAAGCACTTGGCCGAGTGGTGTGCTGACAACCACTTGCTCCTGAACACCAGTAAGACCAAGGAACTCATTGTGGACTTTAGAAGGAGAAGAGGCAACACACACTCCCCTGTCTACATCAACGGGACAATGGTCGAACGTGTTACAAACTTCAAGTTCCTAGGGATACACATTTCTGAGGATGTAACTTGGTTCACTAATACCACCAGTCTCCTCAAGAAAGCTTCCCAGCGCCTCTTCTTCCTGAGACTACTAAGGAAGAATCACCTTTCTAAAGACATAATGAACAATTTCTACCGTTGTGCAGTAGAGAGCATCCTAACCAGCTGTATTACAGTCTGGTATGGTAACTGCTCTGTCTCGAATCGCAAATCCATCCAAAGGGTGGTAAAAACCGCCCAGCGCATCATTGGTACCCCACTTCCTGTCATTAAGGAAGTCTACAAGAGGAGGTGTCTGCGTAGAGCACCAAACATCGTCAAGGACACCTCTCACCCTGCACATGAAATGTTTTCTCTCCTTCCCTCTGGAAAAAGGTTCAGATGCCTAAAAGCCAAGAGCAGCAGGCTGAGGAACAGTTTTTACCCCACAGTGGTTACCTTATTGAACACAACTTCACTGACCCCCTTACATGGACGGTACCACCATCACTGATAACCCAACATTCCTGTTTAATACCTCTGTAAATACTTCCTGTTCATTCATTTGTACAGTCTGCACATGGACTGTATACTAATATATGTATATTCATATATGTAGATGTGTGTGTATAGGTATACTCTGCATTTCCATCCAGCTGCTAAATTACTAAATTACTCATATTTATTCATATGTATATTCATACTATTGCACATAATGTAAATTCACCTATATATAGTTTCTGTGTATATCTTTATTCCACATATTTATAATTAGACATACCTGTAGATTTACAATTATTCTGTACATTAATTTATTCATCTATGCTCACTTTACACTGTATATTCATGTATATATATATATATATATATATATATATATATATATATATATATATATATATATATATATTCTGTAATACAATTTATACATAGACCTTACTTTTACTTTTATCAAGTTTTATAGATCTGTATATATGTTTATATTGCACTGCTAACTTGCACTTCTGGTTAGATGCTAACTGCATTTCGTTGCCTTGTAACTATGTGCAATGACAAAGTTGAATCTAATCTAATCTAATCAGCCAATCAGAAACAAGATTAGAATGTTCTCTCCTCCAGCTTCTGATTGACTGTGACAGTTAACGCAGAGAGCTCCCGGAGTTTTTGCTAGTTTTTGGTATAAAAATAACACCATAGTTCCCCTCATACAAGCAAAATATCAAAATGTAACTTAAAGCACTGCTTTAAAACAGCTACACAGCAAATACATTATTCTTGTGTCAGAATATTCAGGCCTGCATTAAGAACGCTGATGGCTAGATTGACGTTGGTGATATTTCAGAACAAATGTCATCAAAGCAAAAAATACACACGTGGACAAAATTGTTGGTACCCTTCGGTCAATGAAAGAAAAACTCGCAATGGTCACATAAATAACTTTAATCTGACAAAAGTAATAATTTAAAAAAATTCGATGAATGTTAACCAATGAAAGTCAGACATTGCTTTTCAACCATGCTTCAACAGAATTATTTTTTAAAAAATCAACTCATAAACAGGCCTGGACAAAAATGATGGTACCCCTAGAAAATACTGAAACTAATGTGACCAAAGGGACATGTTAATTCAAGGTGTGTCCACTAATTAGCATCACAGGTGTCTACAATCTTGTAATCAGTCAGTGGGCCTATATATAGGGCTCCAGGTAGTCACTGTGTTGTTTGGTGACATGGTATGTACCACACTCAACATGGACCAGAGGAAGCGAAGGAAAGAGTTGTCTCAGGAGATTCGAAAGAAAATTATAGACAAGCATGTTAAAGGTAAAGGCTATAAGACCATTTCCAAGCAGCTAGATGTTCCTGTGACTACAGTTGCACATATTATTCAGAAATTTAAGATCCATGGGACTGTAGCCAACCTTTCTGGACGTGGCCGCAGGAGTCAAATTGATGACAAATCAAAGAGATGAAGAATCCGAATGGTAACAAAAGAGCCCAGAAAGACTTCTAAAGAGATCCAAGGTGAACTTCATGCTCAAGGAACATCAGTGTCAGATCGCACCATCCGTCGTTGTTTGAGCCAAAGTGGACTTCATGGGAGACGACCAAGGAGGACACATTGTTGAAAACAAATCATAAAACAGCCAGTCTGGAATATGCCAAACTACATGTTGACAAGCAACAAAGCTTCTGGGAGAATGTCCTATGGACAAATGAGACAAAATTGGAACTTTTTGCCAAGGCACATCAGCTCTATGTTCACAGATGGAAAAATGAAGCATATCAAGAAAAGAACACTGTCCCTACTGTGAAACATGGAGGAGGCTCTGTTATGTTCTGGGGCTGCTTTGCTGCATCTTGCACAGGGTGTCTTGAATCTGTGCAGGGTACAATGAAATCTCAAGACTATCAAGGGATTCGAGAGAGAAATGTGCTGGCCAGTGTCAGAAAGCTGGGTCTCAGTCGCAGGTCATGGGTCTTGCAACAGGACAATGACCCAAAACACACAGCTAAAAACACCCAAGAATGGCTAAGAGGAAAACACTGGACTATTCTAAAGTGGCCTTCTATGAGCCCTGACCTCAATCCTATTGAGCATCTTTGGAAGGAGCTGAAACATGCTGTCTGGAAAAGGCACCCTTCAAACTGGAAACAACTGGAGGAGCTTGCTCATGAGGAGTGGGCCAAAATACCTGCAGAGAGGTGCAGAAGTCTCATTGACAGTTACAGGAATCGTTTGATTGCAGTGATTGCCTCAAAAGGTTGTGTAACAAACTATTAAGTTAGGGGAACCATCATTTTTGTCCAGGCCTGTTCCATGAGTTCATTTTGTTTTATAATTCTGTTGAAGCATGGTTGAAAAGCAATGTCTGACTTTCATTGGTTAACGTTCCTAGAATTCTTATTTATTATTACTTTTGTCAGATTAAAGTTATTTCTGTGACCATTGTAAGTTTTTCTTTCATTGACCGAAGGGTACCAACAATTTTTTGTCCACTTGTGTATATATTTTTGGCATTTACAATGTCTGCATGGGTGCTGCACTGAGTATCAGTTTCCAACATTCTCTTCACATTCTTTTCAGGCATGAAGTAGATACTATAACCTACATGTAAGTGTGAAGCTTCTGCTGCATTACCTTTGTCACTTTGTGTGGATAATCTTTAAAAAGTCATGAAAAAATGTTAAACCTGCATCTAGAACTTGAACATTGAAGTATTATAAAACTAATATGATTTACCTCAAAATTACAAAGAAAAACATTAAATTTTTAATATGGCCATTAACCCTTGTCTAATAAGTTTCATATTTATACTCACCTAAAGGATTATTAGGAACACCATACTAATACAGTGTTTGACCCCCTTTCGCCTTCAGAACTGCTTTAATTCTACGTGGCATTGATTCAACAAGGTGCTGAAAGCATTCTTTAGAAACGTTGGCCCATATTGATAGGATAACATCTTGCAGTTGATGGAGATTTGTGGGATGCACATCCAGGGCACGAAGCTCCCGTTCCACCACATCCCAAAGATGCTCTATTGGGTTGAGATCTGGTGACTATGGGGTCCATTTTAGCACAGTGAACTCATTGTCATGTTCAAGAAACCAATTTGAAATGATTCGAGCTTTGTGACATGGTGCATTATCCTGCTGGAAGTAGCCATCAGAGGATGGGTACATGGTGGTCATTAAAGGATGGACATGGTCAGAAACAATGCTCAGGTAGGCCGTCACATTTAAACAATGCCCAATTCACACTAAGGGGCTTAAAGTGTGCCAAGAAAAGATCCCCCACACCATTACATCCACCACCACCAGCCTGCACAGTGGTAACAAGGCATGATGGATCCATGTTCTCATTCTGTTTATGCCAAATTCTGACTCTACCATTTGAATGTCTCAACAGAAATCGAGATTCATCAAACTAGGCAACATTTTTCCAGTCTTCAACTGTCCAATTTTGGTGAGCTCGTGCAAATTGTAGCCTCGTTTTCCTATTTGTAGTGGACCGATGGGGTCTTCTGCTGTTGTAGCCCATCCGCCTCAAGGTTGCGCGTGTTGTGGCTTCACAAATGCTTTGCTGCATACCTCGGTTGTAGCGAGTGGTTATTTCAGTCAAAGTTGCTCTTCTATCAGCTTGAATCAGTACTAAAACATTTTTTGTAACATTAGGACTTTTTTATAGCGTAGAAATAATGAAGCAATAGAACAGGTTAAATTTTCATGAATGCAATTACAACTTTCCTGTTGTATATATTTATATAAGGTTTTGGACATTGGGAGTTTGTATTGGCACAATTTTTCTAGCTGTCTACACGTGCCAAAGTCTAAGACCAAGTCTTAAAGAGATTCACACATGAGTAATTATTGGCATATTTCTTTAATTTGTGGATGTAAGATACAATATTTTTAATATTCTTTAACATTGTTGTAGGTTAAAATAAGGTTCTGAATGTGTAAATGTGTGCATAAGTACCTCTAAGGAGTTTATCATTTAATTCAGCATAAACAACAGGATAGCAAGGCCAATGTAATAACAGCTCTGGGGTGTGTTAAAAGAATGAGTTAACACAAAATAATATTTGTTTAGAGACACTTAAATGAATGTTTTATTCAGTCATTTATCTTCAATAAACAGTTTATCCTGTTAGGTTGCAGTGGAATCTGAGACTTTCCCTGGAAACTTGGAGAATGTGAAACTTCATCCTGGATGGGGCATTAGTCTAATGCACATGTTAAAGAGCTCAGTGCAATGTCTCCGTCATTTATTTTATGAGTTGATTTGTATCTTAGAATACATATTATATAAAAAACAATAACACTAACACTTTCGTCTGAATATTGTATGTTGGATAAGACTTAACACACTGTAATTTGATCAGGTAGAATTAATAAAGCCAAGTGGTAACCTGCTGTGGCCTAAGACACATGTCACACTAAGTCGATATCACACTTCTAATGCAATAGGAAATATCCATAGGTGTCCCTCTAATGGATCAAATCAAGATCCAAAACATGATCCCCGGTAATCCAAAGTGTAACAGCCTGGCTTTAAGTAGTGGGTGTGATAATGCCAGGCTATTTATTGAAGCTGAGCTGCAGAACAGAGAGACCATTCTCAAGATGGGCAACAATAAAAGTTGTGCTCTTTCTAAGGACCTACTGGAGGATCTAAAATCCAACACTGCATACACAGAAGAGCAACTTTACGCCTGGTATCAGGCCTTTCTTAAAGAGTGCCCAAGCGGATATATCAGCAGGGAGCAGTTTGAGAGCATCTACGCCAGGTTCTTTCCTGATGCAAACCCAAAAGCCTACGCCCAGCACGTGTTTCGAAGTTTTGATTCGGATAGCAACGGCACACTCGATTTTAAAGAGTTTATTGTGGCACTGCATCTCACCTCCTCTGGGAAACCTATCCAGAAACTCGAGTGGGCCTTCGCCCTGTATGATGTGGATAAGAACGGCAGCATAACAAAAAATGAGATCAATGAAATTGTCAAGGTAATTTTATTTCCCTTCTTTGCCTGGCTTGCAAAATTATTGTATAAATGTTTGTATAACGTGTGGGCATATTGGACTAGGAGCTGAATGGTTTAATGCTGTCAGTTTACCAGCTATTGTTTAAGCTTTTATTTCGTTATTTTTCAGTCAATTTTTAACATGATCTCTGAAGAGGACCAGAAAAACCTCCCAGAGGATGAAAACACACCTGAAAAAAGAACAGCAAAAATCTGGGCCTTTTTTGGGAAAAGAGAAAAAGGTTGGATAACAGTTTTGTAATTTGTCTGAAGTTAGATTCATAAATCTGTAACGATATTTTTACAGTATCTCTTAGATCTCTCTAGTATCTTATTCCTTTCTCCCTGCAGATAAAATTACAGAAGGAGAGTTCATTAAGGGAGTGATGGACAATAGGAACATCCTCAGACTGATCCAGTTTGACGAGCCTCAGAAGATTCAAAACAGATTGAAACAAAAGAAGTAGTAATGTTTGCAGTGTTATCTGCCGAAAAATCTCACTTTTTAACTGATAATTTTTACAATTTTCATGATAGGATAATGACATTTTTTTTTATTATATTGTTCCAAATCCTTTATATCAACATTAATAAGGACAGACAAAAGACTAGAAATTGCAATTACACACTACACAATTTTTAAGTGGCTCAATCATGAAAATAAAGTAGGCTACACTTTGTCCACAATATACAGCTATGCCCAATTTACAAGAAGGTGGTTAAAAGCAGCTATTCATTAAAGCCATAATATATTCACAGTTTCCACCTAGACATATTTTAATATTGTTTGCCGATCAATTCTCTGGTTCAGCTGTTTGCCATTACATTTTAAAGATTGAAATACTGTAGAAGTGCACTTTACAGTATGTCATTAGTCTCCATATGACTAAAAATACAGTTAAACTGACAAGTACATGTTATGGGATCATATGCAATATGTGGCAATGACCAATGTATATTTGATTAATTACTGAAATACTGGTAAAGTAAATCTAGGAGATAATTTCAGCTTAACCTGACCTGGAAAATGTTCTTTCCCTAACCTGTAACTGTGGTACATGTTGGAAATATAAAAAATTCTACCATTTATTTATGATATACAGTATATGTTTTTTTTTTACGTTTACTGACATTTAAATTACTTTTTCGTTTGTTTCATGTCCATAAATGTGCAATAATCTTGTACTGTTTTTAAGAAACAAATATACTCAATTAATGTATCACTTATTTTGAATCACCAAAAGAAGTCAAACATAAAGTGCTTTTTTTACACGCAGTAAACAGAACAAGAAAAGTAAAAAAAAAAAAAGTAGCATTTTCATAGGTAGGCAAGTCACATCATATTTACATACATACATCATATTTAGAGAAAGTTATTTAAATCAGGGAGACAGAAGTTAAGACCTAATGTTTAAAGTTACTTGTCCTATATACAGTACATATAAAATAATTATGTAACTATGTACATATCTCTTAAGCAGTTATGCAACATTTAAGTGCTAATTTAAGTGCTTTTACAGGAAGCCTGAGATTAAGGCATTTGTTAAAATATAAGTGTATCTGGTTCTTGAAAGAACTATGATAAAGACACCTAAGCATTTTAGACTTTTTTTCATGGTGAATGAGCTGGAATGTCTGCTGCTGATAAAAATCTAATCAAATTAGACGGAGTGTACGGCTATACAAAAAAAATATTATTAGTACCCAACAATATTTATTGAAATAATTCACCAGCTCTTCTGGTCCATGAAAGAGTCAGAACTAGGAGTTGACTAAAACAGACCCTTCTCCATGATCTCCTCCATGGTCTCACCGAAAGTCATGTCACCATCACTGCTGGACAGACTCTTTCTTATTGAGTGCTCCAGACCTACACACTGTCCACAGGACACCTCTGCACTTGATTGGATGGTCACCTGAGTGAGCTGAGTTTGTGTAGGGGCGTGGCTTTGTTCCTCATATGAGTCGCTGTGTTCTGTGGGGTGTCCTGTTCCCTTCAATGACTTTTTCCATAAGTATTTGGGGTGCATGCGAGTGAAGCAGTTGTGATCCTCCATGTGGTTGGAGACGAACACTTGCCACCTGTTTTTCAGCTCAGCGCGCACCTGGGGATATACACCGAAATGTGTGTTTTCACTAAGAGATTAAAATATCACTTTAAGGCTCTGTTTGAATTGAATTTTAAAGGCTAGCCATTTTCACTTGAGGCAATATCCAATGCCATCTTAAGATGTGCTTTAATACATAATTATCTCAAGTTAATTAGTCAATTTGACTTTAGATTTTAGAAACCAAACTAGTTCAAAAGACATATTGAGCCTATTTGCATTGCACCCATAGATAATTATATGTATTTATAAATGTAAACAGAAGCAATAATCCTTAACATTATAAAAGGATATCATTCATAGATGCATTCAAAAGCTAATAGGCCATGAGTGAATATGTGAGTGCTTGTGGGGTGTGTCCCCTGAGATAGGCTCCAGACCTCCCACTACCCTGAATAGGATAAGTAGTACAGATATTGAGTAACTGTGTGAGGGATATACTTGCTGATTCGTCAACCATCACTATGGACTATGACTAGTATTGTATTCACAAACACAAACACTTGCTATTTATAGACATCTGGCATCCTATATTTCATATCAATGAACTACAAATCATTAAACCCCTATAATGTCTGCACACTTCGTCATGGCTGCCAGATTCACTATTTTATGATTTTTGTAAATAGTTAACTCAGAGAATAACGAGAAGCAGCCTGATCAATAAGACAGATAATTTGTTACAGGCTGTTTCAGACCTAGCAAACACGCACTTTTTCCTTGTGCTGACAGAAGTCGCTTATGTGACAGAAAATTACATTCTGTAACAATGACGTCTCCAGGAAGTATCGAAATACAGATCAACTTAATTACTCAAATACCGCTTAAATACCGCTTTATCCTGTGCACAGTGTTGTGCAGAACCTGGACCATATCCCAGGAGACTTAGAGCATGAGTATACCCTGGATGGGGTGCTAATCCATCGGAGGGCACACAAATACATAAACACACCACACACTAACTGGAAATTTGGGAACCTCAATTAGCCCAATCTGCATGTTTTTGGACTTGGGAGGAAACTGGAGTACCCGGAGGAAAACCACCAAGTATGAGGAGAACATGTAAACTCAGATTTGCACACAGATTTTTCAGAATACAGATGTTTTATGTAAACAATTCATTACGAAAAAACATATTTTAAAGTTGTATGTGTTTTAAATCCACTGACTTACCTCCCCATTCGCAAAACAGTACAGAATAGCAACCAAGAATCCCTAATGATAAGAATAAGAAATTTCATTATTAGCCCGATTACTTATAATGATTTTTGCCAAGCTGACAAAGACAACTATCTGGTATTACCTGAAAAGAACTTAGGGTTAAATTGATGAAGTTTCGCACATAGAGATGCTGTCCCTCAATAGATTCATCTATGAGGATCATAAAAAGAATTTCATGGATCCCAAGCAATGGAATCAACACCATGGTTGCTCTGGCTAAACTGCAAAGAGTAAAAAAGGAAATAGTACTCATAAGTTCATACAGTATGATGAGATCATGGACTCCTGCAAACGTATACAAATGCATACCAACCTGTATCTGTAATCTGTACACCTTAGTTGATCAGCTTGTAATTTTGACATTAGCAGTTTTATGATCCTGAGAAATATACAGAAAATGACCTGAAAAAAAGGAGCAATTTAGCGTCAGAATTATGACCTTTAATCTACATCTTATTCTGCTAATGCACTGATTCCATGAATAATATCCAATCAGAGCCATTTATCACTACTTCAAAACACAAATGAAAGTCTGATGCATGCTGTTGCATAGGGTCTTGAAGACTTTTCAGGATGAAAAATTTAAAAGAATAGCTTTACCTCTTAATGTGACTTAGAACTGGCACTGGAGACTGCTTTAAAGAATGATAAGTATCTCCTCACCATGTCCGCAAAAGTTAATCAGTTTACCATCATTAATTAATTATTAATTAAACATTTTAAAAATGCAATTTGCATTACATCATTCTATTAGGGGTGAAGAAAATGAATTAAAACCTGGTTAAAACAAATGGTTTTAATGAATTCTCATTAACAACACTGTGGTTTAGTTCTGTATTTGGACTCATAAAAACCCAGACTCTGTCACAGGAAAGTGTAATGGAACTGACATTCGACTCACAGTTGAGAACTTTTGCAATAAGCATCATTGCACACTTTTTCTACTAAATAAAACATGATTTGACTTCATATAGATCCTTTGTGTTAGATTGTTAGATCTATAATGCAATTCTGGTGACTTTTGCAACATGTGAGAAAAACATAGCAGAAGAGCATTCAGAACTACTTTAATTACTTTATCAAATTCAGAGACTAATCATATGACTATGACGGCTCTGGGCTGCCATGTTTATCTGAACAGAAAGAATGAAGGCGTTTACATCGAAATGTGAGAAATATCGATCAGCTGTCTCAGCTTTGAGTACAATGAATTGCATCGTTATTTGTGAATAATCCTCAAAATGTGGCCTAATATATTCCTTTACAGTACATGGTCATTCTTCTTAAGATTGTTGCTAGCACTAAACACACTGTCATGTGTCAAAGTTACACAGTAGCTAGTGGCTAGATAAAAACCACTAAAATGGCATCGATGCTATGTATGACGTTATATTCATGACTGAGCGCAGTTTTGACATTTTGAGAGCAGACAAAGCACTCTATACGCGTGCAGTATCTCGTCTGCGCGCTCAACAACTCGCGTCTGCGCGTACAGTGTCTCTGCGCGTTTAACGGTTTTTTTTTTATTAACAAAACATCATTCTTCTGTACGCGCGTGCAACAACTTTTCTGTGCGCGCTCGACCCTGCCTGTACGCTTGTTCAACCTTGTCCAGTGTTACGAAACTGCTACAAAATTAGCCAATCACAGACTTCCACACACCGCTTCTGATTGGCTGTTCCTTCTCTATCAGCCGGCACTACTGACCGCATAACGGAATTCAATTCGATTACATTTCATTTGTATGGTGCTTTTTAAAAATTGTCATTGTCTCAAAGCAGCTTTACAGAAGCAAAAGTAAATTATAGGAAATTAAAATTATTATTATATATAATTATATATAAATGAAAGGAAATTATATAAAGCATTGTAAAGTTGTATGTATTTATATTATTATAAACAAATATTATAGTATAATTGTGTAATTTGTTTGAATCAAGTATCAGTATATACCGGTTTCGTCTGTCCATTGTGTTTTTATTTACTTATCTAATTATCCATAAAGCTCATCGTTAGGCTACGTCGACTAAAATTCCGTTATGCGGGTTTGTAACACTGGACAAAGTTTAGCGACCATACAAGCAGAGTCGAGCGCGCGCAGAAAAAAGTATGTTGTGCGCACGCGCGGAAAATACGATGAACGCGCAGGGAAGACACTGCACGCGCAGACCGGAGCTGTTGAGCGCGCAGAGGAGACGCAGCAAAGAGTGCTTTGTCTCCTCTCAAAATGTCAAAACTGTGCCCTCAGGATTGTGGCATGAATATAACGCCATACAATACCAGGAGACATCATGTTCAGCTCTAGAGGGCTTGCATCCAGCAGGGTTTAGCATGTTTTATTTAATACCCATTCCATCTCACTACTTACAATAATGTCTAGGTTAAGAAGGTGTGTTAGAGTGAGGAAATGGTTAAAATAATTCCACTTGATCTCTAGCTGACTCTACTACATGTATGGAGTACAATACTTACAAAAACTGACAGTGTAATTGGAGCTTTAATAATCCACCAGATCCATTTGTTAGTGATGACCCAGCAACTTTGGGAGAAATAAAGCACAAGCAGCCAGTATTTAAACATATATAAGCTTACTATTATTTTAATACAATATTACATTGCATTTAAAGTTAACTTAACAAGCCTTACCCTTTATTTTCATACAGAGCTTTAACCACTGTCCAAGGTATCACAAACAGGAATGGAGTCCCTAGGTAAAAACATTAGAATCTTAAATTAATATGTAATTGCAATTTAAATAATGTAGCAAAGTATGATGTAACCAACTACAATCACATATACTGTGCTCAGGTACTGTATCTGTACTTTATTTTAGATTTTCTGTTACCTTTTGCTACAAAAAAATATATAAATGCTCTACTCATCACTACAGCTATAGAGTATGATCAAGAATTGTAATGAGATTTGTTTAAGCAGTAGACAGCTTCAAGCTACGTGTTAATCTAAATTCCTAACAAACATTAATTTGCTCAGAAATTAAAGACTCAACACCCATCCATGTAATTAAATAACTCAGATTATACTGTTTCAAGTAGCTGTTAACCTTCATGCAGTTTGTATCATCAGATTTCCTTTCAGCCTAGCTAACACTTGAGCCGTTGTTAATCCTCGTCTTTTTTTTTTTTTCAATCTTTTACATTCATACATTTATAATTTAAACTTTAATTTATTTTTTTCACTTATGAGCAATTTCACTTAAGAGGTTGGGTGCGTTCATACACTTTGTTCCCCTATAAAATGACAGCTATTTGCTACTTCAACTCATGCAAACCAATTTTCTAAGACAGCTGTATGATTATTTATGGATTAAAGTATGGCCTACCCCATCCTACCAGCATGTATCTCTTCAGTAGCCTCCTGGTCAACATAGCAGTAAAGAGGAGAGTATGAAGGAAAATCGCTTCCACCAGGAGCCAGAAGTAATTACAGGTCACAAAATACTGCATTGACACTTTGGAGGCTTTGCAGAGCAGGCCTTTCTGCAAGGTTGACATTTAATTAATATAATTAATCGTATGAAATTCATTAATGTTCAGAATTGATGAGCCATTGTTCAATGTGCACTACATTTTCTGGACATAAGCTCATTCACAGAACCACATTGCTGCAATTCAGTTATACATATATTTGATTTAATTGCATTCAAAATATTAATTTCATCACAGACTATCAAGGTGATTGAAAAATTCATAAAGATTACCGTAGAATCCAGATAGCTGCTCCATCCCGCTTCATCATCGGGCTTGGTGGAGTATGTGATGTACATTATGATTTCTTTGCTAATGACCGCCATAGCTCTAAGCATGAAGGACACAAAGAGGTTCATGTGGATGTAGTTCCTAGTACAGTGAAGCTTCCTGAAAATTAGAAGTAGAGATTTATCCATTACATGGTTTGTTTACAATCGATATAATTAGCAAACTTTGACACTAATCAATATAATAAGACAATCAGATTACTGGAGCCAGTAGCTGACTCCGTATGTATAAATGATATGACAATATAAAAACAACAATGCTTGATCAATTAGCGAGGAGAGCAAAGTCATGCCAGTGAAAGATGCTTGTTAAAAAATAAATAAAAAGAAGTGACAATTTATGTGGCATAAAAGAGTAGATCAAATGGATACACTCATCAAGGATACACTTTATGGAATAAAAATATATAAGGGTTATCCCCACACTGGCACCAAAAAAAGTTTAAAGCACACAAATGTCAATTAAAGACTTCCCCTTAACAGAACTAAAGGGACAACACATGTTTCAGAATGATAATGCTTCTGGGCACAAAACACAAGCAATAAAGTTAAGGGCCGCTAAGGATGGAGTGGATGAACTTGAGCTGGCTGTGCACAGTATTGACCTAAAGCCCACTGAATACCTTTGAAATGAACTGGAATAAACTTTGCTGCAGAGTTCCTTACCCAACATCAGACCTACTAATTCTCATGTGACAGAATGAAAAAATCCCAACAACCACACACTAAAACTTAGTGAACACCTGAAATTCCTATGAATATTTTAGATACATAGAGCACATGTCTTTACTTGTGTGGTTATACAACATAGGAATAAACAGTAAAGAACCAAAAACTGTGCATTGGCAAACTCCACTTACCTCAACAGGCCCATAATAAGCACGGCTAGAATCAAGCTGAACAAGGACAACGTGTAGCCAACTAATGAGACGATCCTCAAGATCAAATTTTGAAATAACTCATCTTCCTGTGTTACACAAAACATAAATGAAAATCAGATTTTTATCGGATGTAGGGAAGAATGCTTAACCTGGGCTGAAGGAAATTTACCTTATATTCGAAAATATAGCCTGGGTCTTTACATTCAGACTTATCCTGCCAGATAATGCTGGAATTCTCTTCTGTTTTCCAGGTTCCATTGGCAGTACATATTTTATAAACATTTCCTGAAAAACCTGAATAAAATAAAAAGATTCCATGTAAGGCATGAAGCAAAAATAAACCGCAGGCTGAGTAAGCAACTTATCTTTCTAGTTCACAGTATCTGTTGTCATTGGATTAAATGTATTGCTTTGTCTTATCACTGGCTTTGATGTATGGAGGTTTTTAAAGAGAATGTTCATGATTCCAATCACACAAACAGCAGCATCCCACAATGTCCACAGGTACAGGTACAAAGAAAAATAAATATGAAGACCACAGTAGCAGAAATTACCCACATTCTTTGAACTTGCTTTTATAATAATAATAATAATAATAATAATAATAATAATATAATAATAATTTATTATTAATTATAATAATAATAATAATAATAATAATTATTATTATTATTATTATTATTATTATTATTATTACATGTTAGAAGGAGATCAGACAAGACAGAGTACCTTCCTCAATCCATGGTAAATATGAAGGGCAGGGCACTGATATATTCCCAGGATATGAATGTGGCCAACAGGCAAAAACATCTACTGTCCCATTGCAGTATATTCCTTTAAAAAATAAAAGAGGATCAGTGAACATAGTACTATAGATATTTACAATAAAGTGTTTTTTTTATTAATTCTTTTATTGTTATTAAAGGACACAAAACCTAACCATCAGATGTCGAGGCGAAGAATCTACAATTCGCACATACAGTCATTCCATATTGTACTGTGTTTTCTGGTATTTTATCAGAAAGTCAATGCAATCTTCAATTGCCATATGATTTACAATACAGGGTGGGCCATTTATATGGATACACCTTAAAAATGGGAATGGTTGGTGATATTAACGTCCTGTTTGTGGCACATTAGTATATGTGAGGGTGCAAACTTTTCAAGATGGGTGGTGACCATGGTGGCCATTTTGAAGTCGGACATCTTGGATCCAACTTTTGTTTTTTCAATAGGAAGAGGGTCATGTGACACATCAAACTTATTGGGAATTTCACAAGAAAAACAATGGTGTGCTTGGTTTTAACGTAACTTTAAGTTTCTGACCACTTATAAAATGTGTTCAATGTGCTGCCCATTGTGATGGATTGTCAATGCAACCCTCTTCTCCCACTCTTCACACACTGATAGCAACACCGCAGGAGAAATGCCAGCACAGGCTTCCAGTGTCCGTAGTTTCAGGTGCTGCACATCTCGTATCTTCACACCATAGACAATTGCCTTCAGATGACCCCAAAGATAAAAGTCTAAGGGGGTCAGATCAGGAGACCTTGGGGGCCATTCAACTGCCCCACGACGACCAATCCACTTTTCAGGAAACTGTTCATCTAGGAATGCTCGGACCGGACACCCATAATGTGGCGGTGCACCATCTTGCTGGAAAAACTCAGGGAACGTGCCAGCTTCAGTGCATAAAGAGGGAAAACACATCATCATGTAGCAATTTCAAATATCCAGTGGCCTTGAGGTTTCCATTGATGAAGAATGGCCCCACTATCTTTGTACCCCATATACAACACCATACCATCACTTTGTTTGTTCCAACAGTCTTGGACGGATCTATCCAATGTGGGTTAGTATCAGACCAATAGCGGTGGTTTTGTTGGTTTGTTAACTTCACCATTCACATAAAAGTTTGCCTCATCACTGAACAAAATCTTCTGCGTGAACTGAGGGTCCTGTTCCAATTTTTGTTTTGCCCATTCTGCAAATTGTGTGCGCCGAACTGGGTCATCCACGTTGAGACGCTGCAGTAGCTGGAGTTTGTAAGGGTGCCATTTGTGAGTAGCTAATATCCGCCGAAGGGATGTTCGACTAATGCCACTCTCCAGTGACATGCGGCGAGTGCTACGCTGTGGGCTCTTGCTGAATGAAGCCTAGGACTGCCACTGATGTTTGTTCATTACTGACACTTTTCATGCGTCCACATTTTGGCAAATCCAACACTTGAACCAGTTTCACGAAACTTAGCAAGCATTTTGCTAACTATAGCATGGGAGATGGGTCGGTCTCGTAGGGTGTCTTGCATTGAAATCTGCTGCAATGACCCGGTTACTGCGTTCACCAGATATCAACACAATTTCGATCCGCTCATCACGTGTTAACCTCTTCGACATGTCAATGGCTGTGAACAAAGGGAAACTTGTAAAAAAAACTTGTAAAAGTTTGCCCCCTCACATATACTAATGTGCCACAAACAGGACGTTAATATCACCAACCATTCCCATTTTATTAAGGTGTATCCATATAAATGGCCCACCCTGTACATATACTGTAGATGTGCAAAGTTACAAAAAAAAAAAAATTACAAAAAAAAAAAATACTCCATACATATACAAGGTCTACAGTGAACAATGTACAGCGGCTATATGTATAGTTATTATAGCCTTCAATACTGATTTACTTATTCGACGTATGCATGAGGCCATAGGCCGAGTGTCAAATTAAATCACAACCATGCTGATATTATAACATGATAATTGTGAATCTGATATTCCTTTTAAGCAACAATTCTATAAACAAGAACCTAATATCAAGTAACTGAAATTTCAGACAGAATATTGATGAATATTATTATTTTTCTCATTTTTATTTTTATTGATAAAAATAGTTACCAAACAAGCCACAGATGGATTGACGCATATTGCCATGGAACACATGGAATAAAATCACAAGGCTCACCACAAACAACTTAGAATCACCAATCCACGTAAAAGCAGATTTTCAGGAAAAAGAAAACCTTGAGGGAACATACTAAGACACAGACGCTACAAAACTCCACGGAGTTAATAATCTGAGCTGAGGAATGAACAAGAGACTTTGGAGTTGTGAGGAAGCATCACTACCCACTGCACCAAACTACCAAAGTAAATTGTTTTCCCTTTTATTATTATAAATAATATACAGTATACACACAGTTACCAATTAATAGTTTTTTGACTTGAGAAAAGTTTTTCACATGTCTAAAATGAAAACAGCATTACATCATTATTATTATCATCATCACTATGTCATGCCATGGTTTACTTTTTCTCACCAACTGATACTACCAGAGCTCTACTCTTCTTGACATTCTCATAAACCTGTTCACCAAACAACCGAGACCACCACAAGACAACAAACCAATTATTAATCATTCTTAGCACCTCTGAGCGTGATATACTGCACTTGTGTCATGGGAGTGTGTGGCATGAGGATGAGTGTATCAACATAAGTGTCTCTGGTGTATTTAAACACCAGTCACTTTGGTGTTAAGAACGATTCGCCAAACAAAATAAATCCAGACAACAGTGGGAACGGAGGAAGGAAGAGAAGGTGATTAAGACACACTGTGCATGGAACAAAATGAGCTGCACACCAGTGAGTTGTGTAAATCTAGCAAAGTGTCTGTTATATATAGTGTATAGATTGGCTTAGCTGTAATATTTGTTCTACACACCAGTTGCATTGGGTAAGGTGGCTGCCAGGGTTCTGGTACAGTTTTCTTTATATTCAGCATGTTTATACAACAGATCTTCAAAGATGGTGCCAGTGACCTTCAAGAATAGAGTAAAAACTAAAATAAGATTCAGCCACTTCACAAATTCTACACACCACATCAACACAAGCATCATATAGTTTATATAAAGAGCGTTCAAGTTGAACCGGGACTTTTGATTGTGCAAAATAACAGAACATAGTTATGTGAGTACAAACTACTACCTACACGGCTTTCTTTAAAACATTTGTACGATTCACAAGAGTTTCACCACACTGGGCTTGAATTTGTTTTGTAAGTTTCAATCGGTTTTTTCAACGTGCATTCACAAGGAAGTCCCTCTTTAACTTGAACGGCTCTCATACAATAACCAAAATAAAAACGAATTATATTATATTATATTATATTATATTATATTATATTATATTATATTATATATTACATAATATAATATAATATATATAATATAATATAATATAATATATACACATGATCAGAATAGATGCATTTATTTTATAAACCTATCAAGTTAAAATGAATAAAATATGAATAACATAAAGTAAATGCATTTGGGGATAAAAGGGGAACTTAAAACATGGCACTGTTATAAATGTTTATTTTGCTGTCATGGTTTGCCCCACTTATCCCGTTGGAGAGAAAAGTCACTGCAGACCCATAAAAAGTCATTCAGTCATTCAATCATGCACCTTTATCCTATGATGAAACATTTTAACCTAATGAACGTGGGCTACCCCCAGGTGGCCTCCTCATTCACTGAACACGTTTCTATGTATGAAAATAAAAGAAATAATTTCCTATTGCCCTCGAAGTTACCTGACCTTAACTCAATTGACACCTAAAGGAGAATTTGGACGGATGCTCTTTATCATCATCAATAAAATGACAGCGGAGGGAATGCCAGTTGGGAGAATGGTGGTTATATAACAAGTAACAGTGTTAAACGTATAGAATCTGTCTATTGAGGGCTCATTCGGTTTATATACATTGACGTTACTTGGAATAAAAATTGTTCTTCAAACTAAACCTGAAACCAATTTTATTTAATCTACTGTAAACTGTTTAAATAGTTGAAATCCTTAAAACTCAAGCGGCGCAGATACTGTACATGCAGGGAACACAATGATATATGTATGTATATGTAAGATATATACAGTATATATTATTGTATGGAAGCTGTGTATGCTAACGGGGAGGAGACTTTAACCTGTATATTTGTTTTTTAGATACAATCAGGTAGAACAAAAGTCCATTACTTTTATAAGGTGAAAATTTTACCGCTACCAGAATATGGGAATCATGTCGCAAAAATGTAGATACATTCACACACACACACACACACGGATGTGTGTGTATGTGTGTGTGTGTTTATTTAAAAAATAATAATAGCTACAATGTCAAAAATGTGAGAAGTCAGTTGTTTTTCCATATGTAACATTATTTTTATTTATTTTTTTTTTTTTATCATTTAGATCATAGACACACCTCATCTGTGGTATTCCTCTAAAATATATGCATCTATGGGTTGGGTAGTTGCATCTAATGTTTGCTGTCTGCTCACAACCTAGCAACCATTTGCTCGCACTGTAGATCTTTACCAAATATTTACCCCAAATTTCCACACTGCATCAGTGGAAAGTTTTAAATAAGTCAACTGCACAGGGAAGACCTGCGATTTATCTACAAAACGTCATGTCTAAAGTAGCGTCTGGATAGAATCAGTTTACTATTACAAATATTTCTCCACTTTTTGCTTCCTACTACTCATCTCTACTTACTTTATTCATGTTATTTTTTGATGCTCTAAGGAATAAAGGGATTGTATAAATCAAACCTGCAAAGCAAACTTTTTTTGTATTTTCATATTTGTTTTAAAGAAAAGTGAAAATGAGTCCCTTATTTTTTGTATGTAATAAATCTCATCAAATGAAAAGTTTTATGGAAACATGCTGTAATCTTGTGCAACAGCTATGAGCGTTCTAGGGTGGAGACACTTACCCGTGTGTATGGAAGTAGGAGAAAGAAAGCGAGGAGTTGAATGGCCCAAGTGTTCATCAGCCCCGTGACTGGCTTTGGGAAGATCCGTGTATCCATGGCTCACTGCTCACCTTCTTCCAAGGCATACAGTGCACCACAAATTCTCCCTACATCCCTGAGCCCCTTCAGCACTGTCTCTCTCTCTCTCACTCTCGAGAAAACTCCCCGTTCGATATATGCACTTGATTAGAGCAGATGAGTAAAAGTAGCCTTGTTGAATAGAATTATAATCTAGAAAAAAAAAAAGGTAAGGGCTTCAGAGCTTCCTCTAAGCCACACTCTTCCAGCACCCCGTCCTCAACTGGGAATGTGTCTTGCTTACTGGCTGGTTACTCTCCTAACGGTCCTCCCCAACCACTCACAATAAGCAAAGAGGTCAACCTACAACGGGAGCTGGTTCTCTGGAAATGAGACTGTAAAAAAAAAAAAAAAAAAAGAGCAAACCTCTTATCACATGTTTCATCTTAATCACATTTCTAAAGGCGTTTTCGATTTTTTTTTATGGCCATCAGATGTTATGAGTACCATACCTCTGAATCATAGATAGCAGCACAGAGAAGACAGCCTGCACTTTATCCTGAGTGATGTTCACGTCATCTAAGAAGTAGTGTCAGAGTGGATAGTGTGTAATGTAATCTTAACAAGGTCTTATCCAGCTGCTTAACATTCTTAGACTCTTGATCATAGAGAGTTCGCTTCTTTAGGCAGAGTACAGATAGTCAGCTGGAAAAGTGATAGTTGACACAGATATATAATATCTGTGTGTGTGTGTGTGTGTGTGTGTGTGTGTGTGTGTGTGTGTGTGTGTGTGTATATTATATATATATATATATATATATATATATATATATATATATATATATATATATATATATATATATATATATATATATACACACACACACATATATATATGCATACACACACACACCACTGAATATACTGTACTGTGAGATAGGCATGCATGTTTGAATAAAGTGTGTTCAAATGCATTTCATGTCTTTGTTTGCATCTTTATGAAAAGATTAAAGCAGGTAACAGGATGAGGGTCAGTGGATGTGAAGACTCTGTAAGTGTACACTGTACTCCACTCAGGGTCACATTAGTATTATTGCATTAGTGTCAACACAGGCCACCCATTTCATCATCAGAACAGCCAGAGCAAAAGACATTCATAAATAAAAGATTAAGACATAACCATTCTGGATAATTTGCTTGATAGTGCATTACCACCTTGCATGTTTGTTGCTAATTATGTAAATGAAAATGAGAAAACTCAATTTGCGTAGACATGAGGCTCTGCAGTAATGGACAAAATGGAAAAGCGATTAGCTAATGTGACTGTACGTATTTGTCATTAGAAACCTTGTAACTTGGTCGAAGGTGTTTTTCTGTTCAGGGTGAGTTAACCTGATCGTAACACTGAGACAGCATTACAAGCATCATCATATCAACATTTAACCAGGCAGGGCATTCGCACTATTTATGATTTTACTTTGCATTAAAGCTAAACCTATGGTGTTGTATGAAGGTAATATAACGAGCCATTAACAAAGATCATTATCACAGACTTATCAAAGAACCACACACACATATGCACACTTATCATTTCAGCTTTGGAAGAGATATGGTTTAAACTGGTATTTTTGTCTTAGCTGTATACTTTTTATAGCCTGCCAAGGAGTAATAATATCTGCCAAACAAATCCATGTAAATCTTTCGTGCTGATATTTGCTTGCGCACATTTATTGTATTTTTATGAAAACAACAGCAACAACAACAAAAAAAACTGGGCGACACATTTCCTACTAAGTTCAGATTCCCGTTATTCTACAGTTGTTACCTATCCACCTTAACAGGGTGTGTTCTTAGATACTATTCTTCTCAACATGGGTAGAAAGAGAGGTTATTTAAGGACCCGTGGCCTTTCTGTCAGTTCCAACCAGTCAGTCTATTCTCCTCTGACCTCATTCCCACCAGAACCATGGCTTCTCATGCTTTTTTATTTTCTTAGCCTCATCATTCTACTGTATGAAAAGTCTAGAGATAGTTACGCCTTAAAATCCAGTTTTGCCCTAAAAAGCTTATTTTTTTTCTTATGTTGATGTTTGACAATAATGCACTATGCCACACGGCATAACTCATCTCAGATAGTGACAGTGATACGTGTATTTTTCTGCCGTCAGGCACCAAGAAAATACTGAATCGAGTAGACCACCCTTTATGACATAGTATAATTAAGCAGTACCACATGAGAGAGAGTGCTGTTGCGCTGGATATCAGCATATCTGCGACCTGGTCGTAGGCACAAAAAAACAAGTGCAAGTATTGAAGGCATCAAAGCCATGCTGTTATCTAGCACAACAGCACATGCTCACTTGTGATACTTGTGATATTATATACAACAGTTCTAGAAACTGCATTTTTTTATCAACAGTTCATGATTTTTAAAAATGATTATTTAACCAGTAATATTGCTCCATCACCACATATCCTACTGCCACTAACAGAACTTTATTTCCACTTAAGCCGCTTTCTGGGTTTCCAGGGTTGAATCCCAAAATAGTGTAAAGTGGAAAGCTAGAGTACTATGTAGGGTGTACCTGTACATTCCCTTGTTCCACATACTGAGTAGTGCCCTTGATTTAGGAATTAAGGAGGAATTTTGGATTCAGCTTTTGTGTTAGAAGCTAGTTAGCTTTGCAGCTTGTGAAAGCCATGAACAGAACAACTTAGAAGCAAGTACTTAGGAGACAAAGCTGTTTAAGATTGATTGATTCATCTTCTATACATCCTATCCTGTTAGGGGGTTGTGGGGACCTGAAGTCTATCTCAGGAAACTTATGGCACAATGTGGGGTACACCCTGGATAAGGTGCCAATCCATAGCGGGGCACGCACACTATGGACACACTAACGCCAATGAATCTAATCTGCATGTCTTTGGACTGTGAAAGAAAACCGGAATACCCAGAGGAAACCCATCAAGCACAGGGAGAACATGCAAACTCCATGAGCACAGACTCAAGCCAGGAATCAAACCCCAACCTTGGAGGTGCAAGGCCACAGTGCTAACCAATACGCCACTGTTCCGCCATTGTTTATCAGATGTATTTTCCTGCTGAAAGTGTTCACCATTCATTATATACTGTACATAATATAGTTTCTAAGCAGTATTCATTTATCATAATGAAGTCAGGAAACATTTAGAAATGAGAGAAAAGAATAAAGCAATTTAATGCATGTTTGCAGAGTTCATCACGTCTTTGGGAAAGAAAATGTCTGCTTTCCTAAACTTTGTAAATTCTACACTGGGTCAACATCCTCTCATTTGATTTAAACCCATACTAGAAATATAAACTAAAATAACAGTACATTTACAATGTCTTTGCCTGTCTTCGAGAGGCTTAGAAATTTCCCATGCTCTCGTTCTCTGGGGTCAAGATGTGTAACGGATACACAAAGCAGAACAGACAGAATACGACTACATAAATCTGCACAGAAGCCAAAGTCACTTGATCAAAGTTTGCACATCATTTGTCCAGTAAATGTCACGCTTACACTGACAACTGATTGTACTGATCAATGCTGTTTTAGTGAACGTTTGTCAAAAAAACATTATTTTATTGGAACATGACCTGTTGGTACTATGAGGGGGGGGGGGGGGTTCAAGTCAAACTGGGACTTTTGATGGGGCAGAACAACTAAATACAGTAAAGGAAGTAAAAACTACCTTTACCTATATTTTATATACAGTATAATCCCCGGCTACACTAATGCACTTATTAGCGCTTGCTTCAAGGTAGAAAGTTTTTTCAGTATGCTCGAGCCATAATCTGAATAGACTGCCTGTTTCATGTGTGAAATGTTGGCCTTGCAGAAACTCCTTTAATGGCCCATTATTCCATATGGAATTGGCTTGGAGCAAATCAAGACTATATGGGCGATGTGGCAATAATTTCCAGCTGAGTTCCTGTCGTGTGCAAGGTGGTGTTCATGAATGATTGGTTTACAATTCCTACAGACAGATGTGTGCCTTCCATCATCGATTTTTAGGGATCAGGAGTTCCACTCGCTGAATGTTCATAGGAATGACTGCAATGGACTCCCCGATTAAATTCATGGACATACAGCCTGGAAGTGCTGGCAGTCTTCTGTAAATGTCAATTGTTTTTACAACTTCATTCACAAAAGATTTCATCGCAAGTGCCAGTCTGACTTGAACACTCCTTGTACATAAATGTAGATTTCGTTTCATTAAACTCTCAAATCAGCGTAAATATCACTGACGTACAGCTTTTAGCAGTAACCAAATACAATCTGACATATGCACACACAGGCGTGTGCACTCGAGTAAACCCAGCAGAGTGCTCTTTGGTAGACTGGGCTCAGTGCTTACTCACAGGTTTAAGGACTACTGTACATTATGTCACATCTTGGGAAAGTGTGTGCTTGTGTGGAGATGACTTTGTATATATATATATATATATATAAAGTTTTAATGCACTGATCCAGTTATCAAAGTGTAGAATTCAAGGACATACCCAGTCTCTTAGATTAATGTGGCATTTGCTTTTGGTGCAGGTTTTAATATTATGCTTGAGGGATGAAACTTCCTATGAATACTATAAATCATTAGCGCACTAGTGTTGTCTAGCTTGTTGTCAGGGTTGCACCTCATTCTCGGTATCATCCAACAGTGCCTCAGCACCTAGCGTGGTTTTACAAGTTTGATAAACACATGACTTTGCATGAGGAGGAGCCTTTACACTGTGTTTATGGCCAGCTGTAAATGGGTCTGAGTATGTTTGGTAATTCAGACAGGTGGTATACTGGAAATCTAAACAGGCTGCTGGTTGAACATATAAACTATTTGAAGATGTTTTGCATGGACAATAAAAAAAAAAAGTGAAAGTATGAAAACTATGTAAAACTATTACTTACTAATAAAGCTTACTATTAATGTTAGACATAACCAGTTCTGTCTGATATAGATAAGATTATACGCATTACAGTAGTAGGGTACGGCACGGCCCCGTGTTTCAAACGCTTATCAAATGATTAGAAGTCATTAAGAAGACTTTAACTTTACCTTACGCCACCTCCTACAGCTAACTTGGTGGATGGAGTAAATAATATTGCTGAAAAATATCAGAAAATGTTGATAATGATAGAAGTAGTGGAGATCTTTGAAAATTCCAGATTTCCAGTTTCCTCCTACTTCAAAAATTCTTTGGAAGGTGGATTCTTTGGATGCTTCTTTGAATTATCATTAAGTGTGAGTAATGGGCTGGTTTCCCATTTAGGGTATATTCCCATTCTGCACTCAATGTTTCCAGGACAGAATAAAGTGGAATGGATGATCGAATTAGACATTTGCTGTAAACACAATGCATAATACAAAGGGATGCAAAATGATCAGTCTTTGCAAAGTTGTACAGAATGTTTTTGATTATATTAAGCATTTTTGTGGGAAGCATAAAAAAAAAACATTTTCTCAGAAGGCAGAACAGCATGGAGCGAAACAGTCAAATGAAGCCTTTTGTCATTGATTCACTGATTGTTTTCTCTCCTTTTCCTTGCAGCTGCAAAGCACAAAATGTACCAATGTACCTATTTGAAAACATGACAGCACTAAGCTTTTGAGTCATCTGTATATCGGTTCTGCTTGGATCGGATTCGCTTTAGGGAAATGAGCATTGCTCACTGCTTCTTCTAAAGAGGCACAGCAGCACACGGACGCTCAGGCAGGACACTTGCATGAGGGTCTGTTTACATTCTGGAGAGCGCTGGAGAGCCACTCAGCAAGCCCACCGACACAGAGAAAGTGGCCCTGCACGTCCGTGAAGACCAGGAAAAACAAACAGGCCTCTGAACATCCTGTCCAACCTCGGTCAACAACGCACAGCAGAAGCCATGGCCAAAGGTGAATCTCCCTCTTTTCACCTTATTGCTTTACCGAAGACGCCACCACAGGCGTTTCTGAGAAACGATGAGAAGGTTGCAGGTTTTCCTTTAATTTCGCTCCTCAGCCGAGCGCCGTGATAAAAGAGTTGACAGGAAGACTGCGGCATTCTGTTTGGCAGGGTGACAAACCGAGTCATTCAGGTGGAATTACCCAGCGATGACACTGCTTTCACCTCCGCACAATCTCATTAGCAGGAAGTCTTTCTGTCCCTCCGGGCAAAAATATGCTCCCTGAGTGCAATCAGCTCTCTATGTCTTTCACATCGCAATGACAGGTGCCCTCACTGTTAGCGCGTAAACAGAGCCGAGATTGATTTCTCTCTGGATGGATTGCCAATTTATTATCCACTTAGTCACATATTCATTTGTTGCTGTCCCACTATGTACATGACAGTACAATTCAGGGAAATTATTTTTCAGCTTTTCTGCAACGGCAAAGATAAAATATCAGCTTACTTTTTGGTGTTTTCTTTTTAAAACTGTAACACTACATTTAAGGAGGTTACTTCCCAGGTCTGGGAAGTTCCCCAGAAACATGATAACCATCGGGTCAGTATTATCTTAAATCTCATCTCGTCTAACAGAAAATAGAACCGACCGTCAGTATATTGCTGTTAGTGGGCATCTTGAACAAAGTACACACACACACACACACACACACACACACACACACACACACACACACAGAATTTTTAAACAATTTGATCGATTCTATATTTGGATCGTTTCACACACGTACTAAAGCCAGACATCTAAACAACGCATGTGAACGACTGTACTTGTTCACATCCGTGTCCTTTTTATCCCTCTATGGTAATGCTATGGTTAATAGTAAAGCACAGCCATTCGGGCACGGGGTTGATTATTAATAAAGTTGCCTGAGTGGAGGCTTCATCGCTGGATGATATATTTATTCAGTAGTGGACAGTAAACCATCACTGAAATGTGGAGATGGCTCCAGGGAAAGCTTTTGACCGTGTAATTGGATTATTTATCAACAGAAGACTAAATGACCAATGGTTGTTTACATCCCGGGGCTTGCTACGGAGGTCAAGAGGGAAGAGAGGGGTAACGGTTACGTGGACTAAATACATGGCCTGCAGCAGTAGAATTTATTACTGCCTTTTTCTTTTTTTTTTTAGATTAAAGAATTTAGTTTAAAGTCTTAAATATTTTCTTATCTGACAGAAAGGTATGAAAGATATAACTGATACAAATTCCATATACAGGCAGTTAGTAACCCTCTTTTACGTATGTGTGTTTAAAAAAACATAATAAAAATCCTCTAATTGTAGGTCACAGTATTAGGCAAATACAAATACATCAGATACAACAGAACAACATACTTTTTTTCATTTACTTTTACAACAAAAAAGGAAAGAAATAACATGTGGGCAATACTAATTACCTTCATGATTCAGTAGCTTGTAGATCTACCCTTAGCAGCAATAACTTGAAGGACTTTATCAATCTCTTGCATCATTCTGGAGGAATTCTGGCCCATGCTTGTTTACACAATTGCTTCAGTTCATTGATGTTGTTTTTTTTTTTTGCCAAATTGCTTGTTCATTGTTCTGGTGCATGGTCTAATTTTGGCCAAGCTTTATCTGTCAGTCAGTTCACCTCTAGCATCCTCTGCTTTACAGGGGAGTTCATGGTTGGCTCATTGACTGCAAGGTGCCCAGGTCCTGTGGCTGCAACATAAGTCCAAATCATCATGCCTCCATCGTTGTGCTTGACTGTGGGTATGAGGTGTTTCTGCTGAAATGCTGTTTGGCTTTTGCCAATCATGGCACTGGTCATTAAGGCCGAACAAGTCTACTTTGGTTTCCTTGGTCCATAGGATTTGTTCAGATGCGGTAATGAAAACTTTAGTCGTCCATGTTCTTTTTGGACATGAGAGGTTTCCCCTGCAGGCAATCCTCCCATACCTTCCAACTCTTTGACACCATACTTGTTCAGTCTTCTTCTGAATGTGCCGTCATTTAACATGCTCAGTGAGGCCTGAAGGGTCTGAGCTATTAGGTTGTTTGCTTGTTTGTTTGTTTGTTTGTTTTTCTCTGAGCATTGTGTGGTCTGACCTGCGGTATAAGACCATTGCTATCATCTTTGCCTCATAGCGTTGTGTTAACACACACCTGAATGTTCCAGAACAGCAAATTGCCCAAACCTCTGCTTTCATAGAAGTCAGCACACCTGCTGATGATCAATTAATCAAGAGCTGAAGATTAGCAGCACCTGCCTACCTGTCCTAAATCTTGTGGAAGAAGTAAGGGGATGCTTAGTAGTATTGCCTGCATGTTTTTTTTTGTTGTTGCTTTTTTGCTTTTTTTGCTAAATACGTAACGGCATTGTGAGTAAAGTTATATGTTCCAGTTTATTGTATTTGCCTAATACTAAGACTCGCTATATTTAGATGATTTTTCTTATGTTTTTACATGACAGTGCATAGAATTAAAAGAATTTATAGAACTTTTGAACACGACTGTAAGAAGGAAATATCACATGTTTTGCATCAAATAACATTTGAGTTTGTTATTGTAGCGATGCCAAATGAATTTCTAATTTTTTTTGTGTTCTGTGAGAATAAGTATATACTCCGTGAGGATTTGCAAAGGCTGTTTTGAAGTAATGGTTTATACAGTAAGACTGAATGACATATGATTAATTCCTGGAAGGAGCTGCAAAGTTTGCTGAGAGAAAGCAGAAGACATTCTCATCCACAGCTCCGAAGTGGCCTCACTAACATGTATACAGCATTCTTAAATCAGCACAGCCCAGCAATGGAAGCTAAAACCATGTGATGTAATGTACATCTAACATTTCAGGACTTTTAAACACACTCATGGAAATTGTTCTCAGTAGTCCTTCACAGCCGGCTGTTCTCAAAACACTGGTGGATTTAATTGTCGTCTTTCAGAAATGTTATGAACTTGTGAATATCTAATCATTCCCATAAAGTGCAGAATACATATCCCTGTTGCAAGATCTGCTGACAAACTTCCACCTCCTTCCTCCTGTGTTTCATCCTGGACATTGTGGATGATCGATGAAACACTCGAAAGAGTGCAAGATGTACGAAATCAACCCAGAACCTGCATCTCCTCAAAAATGCAGGCAATGTTTGTCTGTGAGCAAACAACATAAATTACATCTCTGTCTATTGGGCTGAATCCAGCAGAACTCACAGAGTTCACAGAGTTACTCCCACCATGACCACATTTGGCCACATGTGTCACATTCTCTTTCACTTGGCAAACAGGAAGGAGAACCTGGATAAAACTCACTGCTAGAGGCACTAATGAGTAGTAGAGCAGTACCTGCCCAAGCAATGTAAACAACCTGTGAGCCAACGAATAATAACAGTGTGCGCAGAACTACGGTCTTGTACATGCAGAACAGTTTGCTGGATTTCCTGCTCAAACAAACTCACTAAAGCTTGCAATGAACATGTGACACTTGGGTCACCAAACGAGAGTTAGGCTTCCTTGGGACTATGTCATGGCAGAGGAAGCTGTAAAGATCAGGGAACAAATGTGACGCGAGATGCATGAGAGAATGTTAAAGGCCACTTAGGCAAAATGCAATTCATAGTGCAGATGCAAGCCACATTAAACTCCTGACCAGCGCCAGCACCCTAGCATGTAAATGAATGATTTACTGAATCATTCATTTACCAAAACATGCGCCAAAACTATCAATCACCTTTTAACAGCTGGTATACTACCTGTCCATTGTCCGACCTTCAACCAATCACCAGACTTCCCAGCATGCTGAAATAGCACCAGACAGCGACTAGCTCAAGTGCTTGACACATTCAGGGCAACACCCTAAAATAATGTTTCTCAACACTCTTTCTGATGACATGGTAACTTTTGCCCTAAATCGTTTTGCTGGTCTGAGTACAAAAGCTTACAGTATTTGAAAGTGGCTGTGGACTACCCCCCCCCCCCCCCCCCCCCCCCCCTTACTGCAATGTGGTTATTCAGGTTACTGTTCATCTAGTAAGTATATACACTGATCAGCTATAACATTAACACCACATATAACTAACATATTAACATTGACTATCAATTATATACCAGTACACTGGAAACAGGATCATGGAAACCTAAGACACCTTGTGGAAACCAAAAACCAGGCCATTTTGTCCAAACCCACAGTAAAGCCAATGCTGGCCCTAATAGAAAGGCAGCGAAACACCCAGTACACCACTGCCAGCTGCACATCAGACCCAACAGGCAAAAAGCACAAGGCTGCCAACCCAGCCTTCAAACTCACCAGATCCTAATCCGATCAGACCAGACAAACAAATCCGATCCACAGAATAGAAGGTTCTTCATCCAGTGTCCCTGTGCCAGATACCACAGTGCTCCCACAGAGGTTTGTGGATTCATGCCCTGAGGGGTCAAAGCTGCCCAGGTGGCACAAGAGGAACCTACAATATATCAGGCATAATGTTTGACACTGTAATGTAATTGCTGATTGGTGTATGCATATTCTACATCCATACATTCTGTATACATGTACTGTATACTTTCATAAAATGTTTCCAGAAAAAGTGCATCTGAGGGTGTAGGAAGTCTGCAAAGTTGATATATAGGCACTGATCTTTCTCAATCAGATTAAGGTGGATAACAAGGTTCCTTCTGAATAAAAATAAAATGAAAAATAGATAAGATGATCAGGAAATATTTAATCTTAATCTTGAATTGCTGGTGCGTTTTCACAATGTACTGTATTTCACAGTTTTATTCACTTCTTATTGGATTTTTGTACTACTCATACTAATGCATACTGTTCATAGATAGATAGATAGATAGATAGATAGATAGATAGATAGATAGATAGATAGATAGATAAGCATATATTTTTTCAAATAAATTTAGTAATTTTGACAGCAACACTCTGTATTGTGCCATACTGTTCACTAGAGGGCAGTACAGTACCAAAAACAAACTCAACTCTGGAGTGAAATGCTGGTATTTCACCATAAGCTTTGGAACCTGAAACAAGAATGCAGGTCATGCAGTCTTAATCTTACACAATCCAGGGAACAAGATTGTATAAACCATGACAGCACTGAAATCATAAAAAACCGTCACAGATGATACCCGTGGCCATCCATAATCAGCCTGCACAAGCTTTTTGAGAAGCATACTGTCATAAATGGGATAAAAAGCAGGCTCGGGAACAGTTAATCAAAGCCTGGGTGAAATGTGCTTCCTTTAATTAACCTTAAGGCCTCAGCATGTAATTAGCTGATCTGGTGTCTGGAGACAGGCAGTGAACTGAAACTGTAATTTATGGCTCATGGATCATTTAAAGAGCAGCTTTTTTGGTACAGGTGAATACAAGAGTCGCACTGGTGAAAGATTTAACCTGGGAAATAATTAACCGTGTACACATGTACGCAGAAATACACAGGCGTAAATAAACACCTACAGTATAGTTTTATGATAAAAACCTATGCAACAACATTTTTTGAGCTAATTATTTCAGCGTTATTATTTACTTTTTGACTTTTTATTTACTTTAACAATTCACAGCTTGCTTTGGTATAGAATAGGAGGATTGCTCTCAACAGATCTTCAAACAGCATGAAGATGAACATATCTTATAGACGGCCCAGATCGACCAGGTCATGACATGAATAAAAGAAATCAATAGTAGTCATGATGACGGCAACATGTTTGGTGCATAGACCCATGAAGATCTGCTTCCTTCCTGCATTTACAGTGTACAGTATACTGTATACTCTTCTCTTGGAAATCTTTACTACGACAAACGTTAAGAGGAAAGAAGTAAATAATTTTGATTGACACATTGCTATGATTATGTTTTTAAAAAATCTTGGAAAAATTTCTACAGATTGTTATTATTGAATTTTTTTTAATTTTTTTATTTTTTTATCCATAAGCCACCATTGGTTCAGTTCGCCGAACACTTAACTTAATACCGCTGATAGGATGAACTGCCTTTGCTAGAACATTCTGTAAAGGGCATTTTCAGACCTTGTCTGATTCAGATCTGTGCAGTAGCACATAATGATCAGAATGAATCAAAGGGAAGTGAGTTTTTCTGAAGTGCTTTAAATCAATGGCGTCTGCATGGTCATGGTGGTATCTTTTAAAATGCAACTAGGCTGATTTGTGTTCGTGCTGGCTTATCTTCTTACAGAGGATATTCTCTGGGGAAGTTGGTCTCAGGCTCATGCTGTGACAGGTTTCAGGCATGAGAGCAGCATAAATCCTGTTAGAGATAGTGTGTGTGTGTGTGTGTGTGTGTGTGTGTGTGTGTGTGTGTGTGTGTGTGTGTGTGTGTGTGTGTGTGTGTGTGTGTGTGTGTGTGTGTGTGTGTGTGTGTCTGTGTGTGTGTGTGTGTGTGTGTGTGAGAGAGAGAGAGAGAGAGAGAGAGAGAGAGAGAGAGAGAGATGTAGCAGTGAAATGTCCTTGTTTATTATCCTTTCTAAATGACTGCGTTTTAAGCATAAAATAAATGCTCAATGGTGTTGGTACAAAAGAGACTAGTGTTCAAGGTGGACAAGCAGAGATGGACATAAAGGGAAAGTGAAGCAACCTTGACAGCTGAGATTGTATTAAAAGCACAGAAAGCCAAAAACCAAAAAGGATTGGAGCGCATTAAAAATCCTGTTCCAGCATTACAGTCAACAGTGACAAATGAAAATTAAGTATTCGTGTGCAACACCACAAATCGGGTTTAGGGTTTCTAAGGGCATTGGCCACATAACAAGCATAAGACCACAACTGGAAAATATTTATACACTGTCCAGGCAGGGAAAAAAAGTTTAATCAAGCAAATAGGTAAGAACCTTCCATTGGATAATTACTGCAATGATTAATATGTTTCAGCTGGCAACAAGTTATGTAACCAGAAGTGATGTAGTACAAACTCCACACACAGACCCGAGGTGGGACTCAAACCCTCAACCCTGGAGGTCTGAGGCTACACTACACCACCACCCCATCCACATCATAACTTTTACAAATAATTATGTAGTCTTAAATAAAATTATGGAAAAACAAACTCATTGCATTTTTTTTTCAGTCCTACACAGCAAAAACCCAAATGTTACAGTATGTGTGAATTAACACCCTACTGGGATTAAATAGGTCTGTTTTGCTTCGAATGAATTCTGAACGTGTTAAATCAATACTGGACATTTTACTACGTATGGCTGAAATGCAATGTCCTTACCTGTCTCTGTTCCACTGTGCAGAACATTTATATTTCTATTTTGAACAAAGTTGGTTTTTCATTATTAAAATCATACATTATCACTACACTTCCAGAATCACAGGGGGAAAAAACAGACATAAAAATACCAGCACTCTTTACATCCTGTGTTAATTCTAGCTCCTTAATCTTAGCAACATCACTTCAGCCCATAAGGTCTTTTGTTGTTGTTGTTGTTGTTGTTGTTGTTGTTTTACATTTGACCATTTTGGTTGTATCTTCCTACAATATTTTTTTCAATATTTTGAATATTACAATATTTACACATTTAATTGCTTTTGCAATTACAAAGGATATTTTTTTTTCTTTCTTTCTTTTTTTGTCCTGCTACTTTGAAATAATATCTCTAGGCTTAACCAGATGACATGTGAATCTTACTTACAAGCTTCCTAAAAAACTATTTGAAAAACTGTGTGCCACCCCTGTTCATCTATCTGTATTTGTACAGTATTTGTTTAGAGCACATTATCTGTTCGTCCTAAATAATGATTTGTAGTCCAGTACATCTATACCATATACAAATGGGTGCGACAAAAGCCAACAGGTTGTGAAGTTAAATTCTGCAGCTCCATGTGCTGGTGTTATATCATAGCCACTAACACCATGGCCCATTGCTCAGGTAATAGCACAAAGCCAAGCTGAGCTATGAGAATACTAAATGATGGAGTGTACACATCATCCCCTGTCACACAGAATTTTTTTGTGTTCCAAAGCAAGCTGAGATGGGAGGCTGAGTGAGACATTGCCCTCCAAAACACGTACCACGTCTCCACTGGGCCATATCACCCTTTAAAGAAATATCTTGGTACGGATTCAGATTTATTCATTTTTTTGGACATAACGCAGATTTATCTTTCAAGATGATTCTATTATTCTTACTGATAGAGAAAATGTATTAATGAATGTTCAGTACAGTATATTCAGAACAATGTTGTAAATAAATGTTCAGTGATTTAGAATTTATAGCATAATTCATGAGTTGGGAACTGGAGTGAATGTTCAATTCCATGATTTTTCCATTATTAGAATCTAATTTTAAAGCATTATTTTTAGATGGACAGGTTTCCTCTCTAAGCGGTGCCAGACATCTGATGTTGAAGGACGGGTTTCTACAGTATGCTCTGGAGCTGGACTTTTAACAGCGTTCATAAATTCTGCAGTTTGATCCCACTGGTAATCTTGTTCCACCTTTAGAACTGAAGAACAGTAATCCATCAGATGGTTACCATCAGAAAAATCACCTAATGCTAATTAAGTTCACTCACTTGCTCAAGACAGCTCCGGATAGATTGAATGTCTCATCATACTGTAGTAACTGTCCTCTATGTAACTAGATATATAGCGGACGCATCTGCAATATTGTAATGAAATGAAGTGTCACCACATCATCATTAATGGGTCAAGGCTGTAGATGAAATTAACCAGTCAGTCATTCAGACCTCAACACCATCAAACATTGAATAACAAATTAGCTTATATGCTTTTAAACATATATGATAGATAGATAGATAGATAGATAGATAGATAGATAGATAGATAGATAGATAGATAGATAGATAGATAGATAGCTTGATGTGCTTCGCTCCTTAGTCTGATACACTCATAACCCTGGAATAGTGAATAGTGTCAGTCTGAACTCACCAAACCACATGACCTTTTTCCAAAATCCAATCTTCATAGCAAATTTAAGCCATTTGTCTTTCACTATTAATCTTCTTGATTATGTTTTACTATGCAACTTTACAAAGTGTTTAAGTTATCTCCATTCATGATAAATTTTTCTATCACATTTCTTCCACAGAGTTTATGGTTCTTTGCTGAATCGTGACCAATAATTTGACCCTTTATACATTAGTCCATTAGGCACTAGGACCCGGAAGTAATACGGTCAGGTTTCAGGAAGCATAAAAGGAAACAAGATGGCGCTTCACATTGCTCAGTCATTGAGTTCGCCCATGCCTTTGCTGACGCTACGCTGACTATTCTGTGAGTACTCACCAATTCGGGTTGCTTCTTTGATTGAGTGTGTGTTGCTAGAACGTGGGTTTATTTGTGTAGATCCTTGCTCTTCGTGTAAGAGAGTTCTTAAACTAATCGCGTGGTTATCCTGCCTACTCGCGCTGCTTCCGCGTTTGGGTTTACCATCCATGCTACACGGGCTAACTGCTAAGGCTTTTCTGTTCATCCCTCGGTTGCTCGTGACAGAATGACTGAGCCCAAAGCAGTAAACCCAGCGGAGTTTGCTCACCTCTGTGATGTGGTTGACCAGCATGCCGAACTGATCAATAAGCTCCGTGGTGAAGTCGCGTCTCTCCAAAAGGACCTCCAAGACGTCGCGGCCTTGCGCCGCGAGGTGGCGGAGCTACGGCAGGAGAACGTGACCCTCCGCGGGGTGGCTGCTCAGTCAGCTGTTGCCACGCCCGTCGCAGCGGCCCCCTTCTGATGTGTTTATAGCTCTACCGGATAAGTGGGATGGCACAGATGGGAAATGCAGTGTTTTTCTAACAGCGTTGGATCTTGTGTTTGAGTTAAATTCCACCAGATACTCCACAGACCTACTGCGCGTTGCGCTTCTCGTCTCTTTGCTATTCGGGCAGGCAGCTGAGTGGGCCACGGCGGTTCTCCGATCAGATTCAGATACTGCTTATTCATATGGAGAATTCACCCGTCAACTAAAGCTCACATTCGAACATCCTGCTGCTGAGGTGGAGACCGACATGAAATTGTATCATCTGCGGCAGGGAGGGTCGTCCGTGAGCAGATACACAGCGTATTTCCGCACTCTCGCCGTACAGACCACCTGGGGAGACGCCGCCCTCCGGACGGCCTACTACGAGGGACTGGCTTCACGTATTAAGGATGAACTTGCCGGATGGGAGCTTCCGACCACGCTGGAGGGAGTAATCCAACTCCGGATTGACCAGCGCCTGCTCTCCCATCCGAGGCCAGCCCGCCGGACCCTGCCGCCCATCACGCCATCTTTCTCTCACTCCACGCCCCGACCACCAGCTTTCAACACCACCGCCATGGCACCCGTCGGATCTCCACCGCCCGCCATGGTTGACATAGGAGCCAGGGAACCCATGCAATTAGGACACGCCCCCTTGAACACTGCAGAGCGAGAACGACGCTTCAGGGAGAGACTCTGCGCCTATTGTGGGTCGGCGGCGCATCATAGAGCCATATGCCCTCTTCGCCCGGGAAACGGCCAGGCCCGGTGAACCCTGGGAACAGTTCACCGGGCTCCCTCCATCTCTCCGCCACCACACCCAGCGTCTCTCGCCTCATGGTTCAGGTACACCTCCAGTTTGGCCACACACGGGTCAGAAGTACCGCGTTCATCGATTCTGGTGCTGCAGGTAACTTCATTGACTCTTCTTACGCCAAGGAACGGGGGGTGGAAGTCGATGCGTTATCCCAGCCGGTTCGGATCACCTCTGTAGATGGTCGGCCCCTCTCCTCCAGTCCCATCACCTCCCAGACCCAACCGATCACCGTCACAATCAACAAACATCAGGAGCAGATCTGATTCTACCTCACCTCCATTTCCTCCCCTCCCATCATCCTTGGACATCCTTGGCTCCTTCAGCTCGACCCGCTCATCTCCTGGACACAGAATCGGATCCTTCAATGGGGGCCGGCTTGTACTGAGCTTTGCCTACGGGCTCCGGCTGGGACGTGTTCTAGGGAGTCCGAGGCCCCCGATGTCGACCCCAACGCCATCACGGCCACCTATCGGGACCTGGCTGAAGTATTCTGTAAGTGACGTGCCACCCACCTGCCTCCTCATCGCCCTTACGACCTGGCGATCGACCTTCAGCCTGGTTCCATCCCCCCTTGCGGCCATCTCTACTCACTCTCCACCACCGAGATGCAGGCGATGGAGGAATATGTTTCCAACGCCCTCCGCCAAGGTACCATCCGGCCCTCCTCTTCGCCTGCCGCCGTGGGGTTCTTCTTTGTGAAGAAGGGGGATGGTGATTTACGCCCCTGTGTCGACTATCGGGGGCTTAACAACATCACAGTCAAGAATCATCACCCACTGCCTCTTACCAACTCTGCCCTGGACGCCCTCTCTGGTGCCACCATTTTCACAAAGTTGGACCTCCGGAGCGCCTACAACTTGGTGCGCATCAGAGAGGGTGATGAGTGGAAGACGGCCTTCATCACACCTACTAGACATTATGAAAGCCTGGTCATTCCATTTGGACTTTGCAATGCACCTGCAGTTTTTCAACAGTTCATTAACGACGTCCTGAGAGACATGCTAGGTAGATGGGTCTTCGTCTACCTGGACGATATTCTCATCTACTCCCGCTCCGTCAACGAACACATCCAGCATGTCAGAGCGGTACTTAAGAGATTGCTCGCCCATCAATTGTACTGTAAGTTGGAGAAGTGCGCTTTTCACAAGCGCTCCACCACGTTCCTGGGTTTTGTCATCTCGCCCCAGGGTGTGGCCATGGACCCGCAGAAGCTAGAAGTTGTGCGTCATTGGCCCCTACCCAAGACACTTAAGCAACTTCAAAGGTTTCCGGGTTTGTGAATTTCTATCGTCGCTTTATCCGGACTACAGTACAGTTGCAGCTCCCTTAACCGCCCTGACCTGACCATCTTCTCATCACTTTCACCTTAACTCTGCTGTCATCTCTGCATTTCATGAACCCTGCCACCGATTCACCACTGCTCCGATTCTCCTTCACCCCGACGCCACCAAACCGTTCATTGTGAAGGTGGACGCTTTGGACGTGGGCACCGGGGCGGTTCTCTCCCAGCGAGGTCCAGATGAGAAGCTACACCCTTGTAGCTTCTTCTCCAAAAAATTTGATCCCACTCAGCAGCGATACGGAGTAGGGGACCGCGAGCTGCTGGCCATAAAGTGGGCTTTGGAGGAATGGCGACACTGGCTCCAGGGCGCCGGAGAGCCGTTCATTGTCTGGACCGATCACCAAAATCTAATCACTATCCGAAGTTTGAAACAGCTTAATCCAAGACAGGCGCGGTGGGCACTGTTCTTTGAACAGTATAATTTCCGTCTGTCTTACCGTCCGGGGTCGAAGAACACCAAGGCCAATGCCCTCTCCCGACAACATGAGGAAGACGCCCCCCGGGTGGACCCCGCGCCTGTTCTCCCACCATCCAAAATCATCGCACCACTCTGTTGGGATTTGGAGACGAGGGTCCGCCAGGCACAGGCCACGGAGACCGAACAGGCAGGTGTGCCACCTGGACGACTCTACGTCACCCACGCCCTAAGAAACGAGGTCCTCCAATGGGGCCACTCCACTCCATTCTCCGGCCACCCGGGCGTGGGGCGAATCCAAACATTCATACAGTGCGCCTTTTGGTGGCCAACAATGACGAAGGACATCTAAGAGTTAGTCCAGGCGTGCCCAGTGTGCGCCAGGGCGAAGAACACCAACCAACCAACAGCCGGGGAGTTCCAACCACTCCCCATCCCCCGTCGGCCCTGGACGCACATTGCCCTCGACTTCATCACGGGCCTTCCGGTCGCCGAGGGAAAAAACACCATTCTGACCATCGTAGATCGGTTCTCCAAAGCTGTGAATCTGGTGGCCCTCCCCGGACTCAGCTAAAAGGACAGCCGAGCTGATTTTAGAACACGTAGTCCGTCTGCATGGGTTCCCCAAGGACATCGTCTCGGACAGGGGGCCTCAGTTCACGGCACGGTTCTGGAAGGCCTTCTGCCGTCTGATCAATTCCACCTGCAGTTTGTCATCTGGATACCATCCTCAAACTAATGGTCAGACGGAACGGACCAACCAACAACTGGAGCGCTACCTGAGGTGCTTCGTCGCTGATCGTCATCGCTCCTGGACCCGCTATCTCATTTGGGCAGAACTTTCACATAATCTCCACGTCTCCTCTGCCACCAACCTAAGCCCATTTGAGATATTCCACGGTTTCCAGCCTCCAATGTTCAATCACCAAGAACCGGAGGTCAATATACCGTCGGCCCAACAGTTGGTCCGAAGGTGTCGACGGCTATGGAGTCAAGCCAACACTGCCATTCACCGTGCCAACCACCGCTACACAACGCAACATCGCCGTCGACACCCTCCGGGACGGTTGTACAATGTAGGTGACAAAGTATGGTTGTCTACGAGAAATCTGCACCTCCGTACAGAATCCAAGAAGCTATCACCCAGGTTCATTGCTCCATACCGCATCACCCTCCGTATCAATCCTGTCACTGCCTGCGGTGCTCCGGATCCATCCGGTATTCCACACCTCCCAGCTCAAACCCTTCATCACTTCACCAATGGTTCCACCCACCCACCCTGCTCCTCCTCCCCGTATCATTGAGGGTGGTCCCGCCTACACCGTTCACCAGATTCTTGACTCACGTCCTCGGGGCAGAGGGCTCCAGTACCTGGTGGATTGGGAAGGTTACGGTCCCGAGGAGCGATCTTGGATTCCGGCTCGGTTCGTCCTAGACCCCGAACTCATCCGGGACTACCGTCGTCGGATATCCTCCACCCCAGGACCGTCGAGAGTTGGTCCTGGACAGGGGGGTACTGTCATGCACACTCGTAACACGACCGGCACTAGGACCCGGAAGTAATACGGTCGGGTTTCAGGAAGCATAAAAGGAAATAAGATGGCGCTTCACATTGCTCAGTCATTGAGTTCGCCCATGCCTTTGCTGACGCTACGCCGACTATTCTGTGAGTACTCACCAATTCGGGTTGCTTCTTTGATTGAGTGTGTGTTGCTAGAACGCGGGTTTATTTGTGTAGATCCTTGCTCTTCGTGTAAGAGAGTTCTTAAACTAATCGCGTGGTTATCCTGCCTACTCGCGCTGCTTCTGCGTTTGGGTTTACCATCCACGCTACACGGGCTAACTGCTAAGGCTTTTCTGTTCATCCCTCGGTTGCTCGTGACACTCCCTCAGCTCATGATGTATTCTGTAAAGAAAAAAACTTATCAGTATTCATTGTAAGATCAAACTATTATTTAATAATGGCCCATTTCCCAGTGTTTTACAATCTTTATACTTGGCCATGACCTTGACGTTTACAAGCACTCTACAGATGAATGGTGCCTAATATCTCTTCACTAGTAGGCTCCCATATATATATGGATTCTTACTACAGATTGAGATTATTCATACATTCATCTTCTATACCATTTATCCTGTACAGGGTCATGGGCGCCTGGAGCCTATGCCATTACACTTTGGGCACAAGGCAGGGTACATCCTGGACATAGGACGCACAAACACACACACACACACACACACACACACACACACACACACACACACACACATTGGAAATGCAGATTAATCTACTCTGCTTGTCTTTGGACTGTGGGAAGAAACTGGAGTACCCAGCTCAAACTCACCAAGCAAAGGGAGAACATACTTTACTGAACTCCATGGACACAGACTCAAGGTGGGAATCAAACCCTCGTCCATGGTGATGTGAGGCCACAGTGCTCACAGTGCCCCTATGCCACATTCCAATTATTTTTGACATATTGCAGTTGCAATTTAAACTATGATATGTAACCATTCAAATGTATTCTATTCAGGCTTTCACCAAATAATGGCACAAATTATCACATTAAGAGGACATTTGGCAATATTTATTTATAACCTCATAATTATTTAAAAAGACAAATAGAACAAATTCTTAAATGTATTTATTGAGCTAACCTTACTTATGAAACACATACATTTAAATATAAGTAATAAGACAAATTTGAAATACATATGACATAAGTCATAAAATTGCACATTTAAACTTAAGTAAACATATTGTGTGAATTACGCATGGTCAATAATAATAATCATACTAATTATTATGGCTATTATTATTATTATTATTATTATTATTATTATTATTATTAGGGAAAATTATCATATGTAAAATATGTGAAAAGAAATTGATCATGTTTACTAAATTGTATTTAAAAAATTGTGAAAGAAAGAAAGAAAGAAAAAAATACAGAAGGAAAGACAGATGAAGAAAATATGTAAACAATTTTTAAAAATGATATAACTGTAAATAAATAATGTGTACAAAAAAATTCAGGTGAGAAAGAAGAAGAAAAAAGAGGGAGACTAAACACACACACACACACACACACACACGCACACGCACACACTGAAAAGGTAACGACATTCCAAAAACAAGTACTTCATGTGCAATTAATCACATAGACAATAATAAGACACAAGGCTACTTTTTTGTAAAGGCATCTATCCTTTACTTCTTTATTTTTACGTATTATACAGTAGATAAGACAAAACTGCAAGAACTTAAACTTTGTATGCTTTGACTTAAAAATCAGCAGGGATTCAGGAGCAGCTGTTGCGACGTAGTTGCATCATGATATGGAGGGCAGTGGACAGAAAAGGACTCGCTCTGTATGCTTTATCATTTGTAATCACCTTGCCCAGAAAAATGAAGTGGTGCCACATGTGTCACAATAAACACTATTACTTCAAACACTTTTAAGTCAATAGATATCGACGGCCCCTGACATAACAGAGAGCTAACTGATTTTCAGCTTGGGAATTTCAGCTTCCATGCAGAAGAAATAGAGTTTACTGTTTTTCTTTATCGACATGTCACACATCAGGTGCAAAAAGTCAGTAGCCATAAGAAAAGGAAACATTTTGATGTAAACTTAGAGTAAATGAATATAATAAAGGAAAAAAAGTGGATACATAGAGAGCTGCCCATAAAATATTAAAAATAAATCAAAGAACAAACATGAACAGAGCAGCTGACAAACTGCAAAAAATCTGCCAACATGGATCTACAGCACCATGACATCTTCTCTGAGGAGCAAAGCATATTTTCTTGCAACAGATCTTACATGAAGCTTTTTAACACAATAAAAACACAAAATATTGATCTTAAATGCGAGTTTACAGCATTAAACTCGCAAGAAGTATCCTACCACATAAAGCTTAATAAAGTCACTTATTCGGCTAAATATTCCTGATGGCTAGTCCATAAAGAAATTAAAGTATAATGGTTGCAAATAGTATTAAGACAACATGTGCCATGGATTCCAGTTCTCTCTCTCTCTCTGTGCACAAAATAGGTGATTTCACTAATTAGTTTTAGTCTAACTGGCTGAAGAGTTATGCTAATTAAGTAAAAAATGTGTGAAAAACTGGTCATGTAATAACGGTATTTAGCGGTATAAAGCCATGGCCTGTGTCATTTCCAGACCTAAACCCAATAGAAAACTGTTGAACAATGGTGAAGAAGACAGAAGTCTTCTCTTAATGATGTCCAGGAAGCAATCAAGCATGCATGGATAAAGCAAATGACACCAGAGTACCGCAGATGTCTATTTGACTCTATGCCCAGCTGGATCCAACAGGGTTTGAAGATAAAATATAGCAATAAAGAACATAAGATAATTGGGCATCGGTGGCTCAGTGGTAGGTTTCTCACCTACCATGCAGAGGGTCACTACCCAAACCCCAGCCACTGAATGCAGTGTCGGTCTCAAGCCCTGATAAAATGGGAGGGTTGCGTCAGGAACAGCAACCGGCATAAAACCTGTGCCAAGTTGTTGTGTGGATCAGATGGTCTGCCATGGCGACCCCTTAACGGGAGCGGCTGAAAAACAAACAAAGAATAATTGGCAAAGATATAAAGAAGGACTTCATAATAAATATTGCTTGTTTTAAATCAATTTAATTGCATAAAATTGCAAATAATTTCTATTATCTTGCTTGTCATTGTTTTAAAAAATTCAAGGATGTCTTTGAAACACTGAATTTCAATTTTGTCTCAATACTTTTAGCCACCGCTCTACCCAGTGCATTATGACTGCACTCAACAGTGTGTTCCGGAAGGTTTAATCAACCAGCCGGGTCTTTTAAAGGAACAATTTACTAATCAGCTGGAACGTCATGCTCTGACTCATTTCTTGTTTTTGAGACATTTGTACTTGGTGTACTACTATATATCGTGACTATTAGCCGTGTCGTCATGTGCCTTAATTTTTGGTCTCATGTGTCTTGTTTTTTTCTTTAAGTTTCAAATAGTTTCGCTGAAAAAATAAAAGCTTAGTTAACGAACTTCCACAAAGGTGGTTAACATTTTTAATTATGTTTTGTGTGCTTTCATTGTGATTGGCTAAATATAATGGTCACAGAATAATGGAGCATGTTATAATCGGTTAAAGTCACACTCAATTAACAGTCTTTAATAAACATCTATAAAGAATTCAGGGGTGTGATAATGACTCGGGGCAACGCTGTGGCGCAGTGGTTAGTTTTGTTGCCTCGAAGCTTCATGATCGAATCAGGATCTACAATTGAATAAAAATCATAACCAAAAATGCAGAAGTATATACTGTACTATTGTTTCAGCTGATATATGGTTTTTAAAAAAATATTAGCACCCAATCATTTCTAACTGCTGGTGCAATCCTAAAGTTCCTACTGTAGGTAGTTGTTGCCAAACCATGGTTCAAACATGGCCCACTCTAGGAACGTTAAGCAAAATCTCACACTCTAAGCATCTTTGGTGTAGTGAAGTTCTGGACCACCAGCTCTACAGTACCTAGTTTGTCATACCTCTAACACGACACTTTCATACAGGTTTCGTATTTCCAACTAGAGGAGGATGGAACCCTTTCTTTCCACATAGGCTGCTCAGGTACTTGTCCAGTTCCTTAAAGTCTTCTAAAGATTGTACTCCTGCAAATCACTCCTGGCAGATCTTCCCCTGTGAGCCATCCAGCTGATCCGGAATTTACTGCATGACTTGGTTTTAATATACACAAGTTCTCTCAGTTGTCATTTCTGCACTCTGTGCACTAGCTATCAAATTTAAAAACCTGATGCTTGCTTAGGACCCCCATCACCACCAGCAACAACAACAACTTGAAGGCACTTATCTCACCCTGCTCTGCAGAACACTCTCCATACTTACAAGTCTATAGCATGGCTCACCATTCCTCAAGATGCAAGAACAAGTGCCTCGGGGACTCTTTTCTGTCCTGGCATCCAGGTGGTGCAATAAACTTTTTCTGATTCTAAGAAAAGCTGAGTCACTGGCTGTTTCCAAGCAGAGACTGAAGACCGACCTCTTTACTAAACACTTAAATCAGCATTAAATCTTAAAAAGGAAAAAAAAAAAAGAAAAGAGATGCATCTTTGCAAGAAAAATCGATGTGTGATTGCTTAACAGCAACAGAGGATGGTGTACAACCGGCAGAATGTGCAAACATTTATTTCAATCGGAAAATGTAAGGATGAAAAATAAAAATGACTAAAGAATGACAAGGTGCATTGCAACAGCTTTTATATCAATGGTACATGGAACGTGAACGAACATACCAGAATTGGAGCAGTGTTGAAAGGTCAGAAGTGCTAAAAGGAAAATACCACCAAACAATGGGAGGAATAAAGATAAACTATATATAAATAAAGAAAAGCAATAGTTTGCAATCGCAAACGCACACACACACACACATATGCAAAAAAGTGCATTTTTAGACCCTCATCCTACAGCATTTGTAGAAGCATGCGGATATGCTCTTGATATAGAGAAGAAAACATTGCTTGCAAGACACTCTTTATAAGAGAAACTGGTAAATGCTTGAAACCAAAATGTATTGAAAGTAATTATCCAAATACAGCATCATGCAGTTACGCTATAAAACAATAGTCAAAAACATGAAATTCTGGAGGTGAAATATAAAATGCCCAACTTATTTTAACTGTACATAATGTTCACCAGTAGCATGGTGGCATAGCACTGTAGCCTCACGCCTCCAGGGTTAACCGGTCGATTTCTGCCTCGGGTCTCCCTCCTCGGGCATGGAGTTACTCTGGTTTCCTCCCACCGTCTAAGGTATAATGGTATAGACAATGAGTAAACGAATAATGTTAGCCTGCTAGTTTTTTGCAAGAAATTATATTAACAAAAAAAAACTTAACACATACAGTACTTGCTCGGTTTCCGATTAAAAGTTTATTAAAAATCTTTGCTCGGTTTGCAGAACACTCGTAAACCAGGTTACTCGCAATCCGAGGTTCCATTGTAATAAAAAAAAATGTCAGTCCTCATATATTGTGTATCCACCATTTTCAAAACTTTAAAGCTTAAAATGAAGGCATGATGTTACTCATAATGTTCTTCACATAAACACTTTACTTTTGCATAACCAAAAATGTATGCAGAGTAGTTTTCTTCTCCAGAGACCTAAAGGAATTTACATTTCTTTAAATTATATGGTCAAATTAGCAGAACGCTTTGAGTGTTTACAGCTGAAATGTACTACATTATTTTCAGGAAAGTATATGCTGCAAGTGGAGGCGTTAAGACTTTATTAAACAAAACATAAATCAAAGCGAAGAGATAATTATAATCAGGGTATTAACAAGAACAGATTAAGAACAGAACAACAGATGCAAGACTAAACTAAGAACAAGACTATTTATACACAAATTCATCAACTAAGACTGGATTCAGGTGAATGCAATTGACAGGAGACAATGTATCCTGGGAAATGAGCCAATAGGTGCAGAGAGCCCTCCAGAGGTTATCCCCGGAAAAGATCAACTACAGTACTGTGCAACAGTCTTGAGCCACCCCTAATTTATTTGCGTTAAATTCAATGATGTAGGTTAAATTAAAGAAATGTGTTTTACTGTGACAGCCTGCAGAGTGCATAATGATCATGTTTTTCATGTTTCATGTAACAACCTCAGCAGCCACCTCATTTCCCCTCTCGTCTGTTCCAACCACTCAGCATTCACCAGCCTGATCATCTGGTTCATGACTTATGTTTGATGGTTTTTATGCTTGAATGATCCACTGTATGGATTAAAACACAGAAAAACACTCCTCTGAAACTAATATCATGCCCATCTGTGACCCCCCTCCAGAAACCTTTCTGAAATAGTTCCTTTAAAAAGAAAATCTCTTCCAAAGGGAGTTCCTGAAGCCTACAGCACAGACGAAACAGAAGGAAAAAGCGCTCATTAAAAGCTAAGTAGTGATTCTGTTTGTCTTGGGATATTCACCGTCTCAGTACTTTTCTAAAGCATATGCGTTTGAACTTGTGCAAGAGACTCGATATTCGCGCGCACAGAGGGATTTCACATTAAAGCATAATATTGGCTTTAGAGTTCAGACAAAAGAAAAGCAGCTCGTCTGTCTTCTAACCGGGTATACGGTTGACAACTTCCGGAAGAGATATACTGTATCTCTTTGTGGGAACTGTACACACAATCATTCACCAACACCACTTGCACATTACAGGAATTTCGACTTGAAGTTATTGACACACACACACCACCATACAGTCCTGGCCCATTTCTATGTGTTTCAGCCATTAAAGGAGTTCCTGGGAGGCCAGCATTTCAACCGGGCACCAGCCAGTCGAATAATGGCTCTGTCATACTGAGAAAACTTTGTACCTTCATGTTACCCAAGCACCACTTACCCAAGATAAGTGTATAAGTGCATTAGTGATGCAAATGATGATATAGAAAAATAAAGGGAGTTATGTTATTTTGAACAATAACAAGTTCCAGTTTGACTTGAACGCCCCTTGTACGATATCCTAAGCAAACGCTGCGAATCGTGTCAAATACATTTAGACATGTGATACGAGGAGTGTTATCTACCACAAGTTTGAAAGCAAACTTTCCAACACAAGAGAAAGACATTTCAAGTGAGGTACATGACTTATCCTTAAAAGCTGAACAAGTCGGAAAAAGCCCCGAGGGCTCAGCTTCTTTCTTTGCTTCTGTGACAAATCTGCAAAATTGCACACTTGAAATTCACCTGATATCCTTTGCCCTTTTTTCCCCCCCCCTCCTTTTCACTGCAGAGTTTTGCACACAGTCAGCATCTTTGAGAATATGTAACTGATCCATGAATGATTACACACACTGCCCTGAGGTTACAGCTGACATATTGACACCTGTCTACCTTGGGCTATTTGCATTCTGATTCATAAATGCACAGCACAGAAATACTGCTCGGGTGTTTCTCCAGAGAACTGGCATATGAATTCTGTATGCAAGCGTAAGTGTGTGCATAATATGCCGGTTGCTTCGGCTTCATGAGGGAAAGCAGCACTGGAATACACAGTAGTAACAATATGGTTTATGTCTTACGTGAAGCTCAAAGGACTTATTATTATGTAGCATGCCAAAGTCCACATAACGACAAGTCTGTCAGACCATATTGACTACAGCATTTGTTTTCTTCGTCTTTTTTTTCCTTTCCACCTGTCTCCTTGGTCCTTCACTGATAGACAAGTCACTTCAGAAGAATCCATCTATTGAATACCAACTCAGAGTCTACATGGAGATTAGTCTCCTCAGTGTATGCTCCTTTTGTCTGTGCTGTTTGAATGATCATGCATTATGCACGGGTGTAGTGGCTGGCTCCCTGGCACAAAAGTGTCCCTGAGTCGAATTAAAGCCGAAGAGAAGCACCGAACCTACATCCTTTGATTTATTTACTCACTTATGATTCAGCATGTACACCAGCTGCAATTACCTTCCAGCATGGAATTGATAAGAACAGAGTCTCTTGTGCGTGTCTAACAAGCAAGCTTTTTATTTAGGAAAGAAATCGACTCCATTACCAGAGCTAGCAATGTACTCAAATGAGGTAAAAATATTGTATTAAGCGCCTGTGAAAAGAAAAAAAAAAAAAAAAAAAAACAATGGACCTAATCAAGCTTTCATAATTGTTAGCAATGGGACTTTGTTGCTTTGTTTTCTGGTTTGAGGATCCTGAATTATGTATCATAAAGAACCAATTAAATAAAGATTAGATTTCATAGAAAAGCACGTACTGATCTGCATCTCTAATAAATCCTAAGAGGAACATTGTACAGACATGAATGCCTAAATCCACTTCTGTTTCGATCTATTTATTAGCATCAGAATTAAAAAAGCCAGCTGAAACACAAACACAAACAGGGACTGCCTAGAGCTGTATCAGTACCAGAGTTTATTACAGAAACTACAGCTATAGTGCAGGGAACATTTGAGGGTACGAGTAGCGTTTCCAGGGATACACTCTTTGCTTTGGGGTTCTACTGACTGCAGGATTTGGCACTGGTTTTAGAATCTGCTCTTAAAATTGAATGCGTTCCATTGAATCCTACACTGATATTCTACTCTGTTTGATCTAGATACAGCCAAAACAAAATAATGGAATGCGAGAATACAGGATACGACTGAGCTGGAGGTGGCCTATCTGGCCTTTCCTTTGTGACATCATTAAAAACTGAACTGTCCTTTAAAATGGATTCATCATCATAATAGTTTTGAAATTGGGTTCATTAAACATCAGTCTGTATTCATTCAAAATTCAATACTAAAATATGTCAAACAAATGTGCTTATGAAGCTATGACCAGTATCATCTGAAAGGATTAGATTAGCATTCATGGGTGAAAGTACTGTACGGTCCATTACTGCCTAACACTAACAGATGCAGTGAAACAGGAGAGAGCAGCTGCCTGTAAAAGCTCACAATCAAAACTGAGGTACTTTCAGCAAGAAAACCCATCTGATAACATGATGTCATCTTAGCCAACACTTTGTCTCCTTAGTTATGGCTTCTAGACCGTTCCAAATTGTCTCTGAACTGTCCGTGTTGTGTTTTGATCATTCATTACTGCTAGTTAATGTAAGCTTAGGCTTCTGCCAATATGCTGAAAGATTCACGAGTCTCCTCTCTGCTTTCTCCATGGCTAATGTGAGCTACAAATCTAACCAGCCTCTAATCACTCTCTTGATGTGTGGAACAAGAGATTCTACACCACACAGTACATAGCACACTAGTTTTCCATTTTACAGGTTCAACCCTGGAACACGTTGGTTTCAGTTTGTGGTTGATTTGTTTTTTCAGAACCGGTATTTAGCCGGGGCCATTCTTAAACTGAATCAGTGGAGACGTACAGGAAACGTACTCATTGTCGTCTATACCGCTTTATTCTGTATTCAGGGTCGCAGGGGGCCTGGAGCCTGTTCCAGGAGGCTTAGGGCACGAGGAGGGATACACCCTTGACAGGTGCCAGTCCATCACACATATACACATATACACACACTGAGAATGGAAATTAGCCTAATCTGCATGTCTTTGGACAGTGGGAGGAAACCGGATTACCCAAAGGTAACCCACCAAGCACAGGGAGAACATGCATGCAACTCCATGGTGCAAACTTACTTTTAGTACATATTCAGGCTACATATCAACGGCAAGAATTGAAACTTTGTAATTAATATTTTGAGGCAGCATGGTAACTCAAGGGGTAGGATCACAACTCCAGGGTCCCTGGCTTGAACCTGAGCAATGGTTCATGGTGGTGTGGCGTTTTTCATGGTCTCTCTTATACAGTATTCTAATAGATTTACTCCAGGTTCTTCAGTTTTCTCTGATTGGATTGGCTATGATGAATTACCTTTTGAAAGGATACCATGTACCGAGGGGTAATTAAGCAGAAACTGAAGCTTATCGTGATAGATCCAAATATTAAAAAATGTTCATCGTTTGTGGACATTGTGTCTCATATTACACCCGCTGATAATTTCACTCTGATAATCCACACCGTTGTTGTATGTTGCAGGTCATTTTTGCAAATTTGACTCTGTTTATAGCACCTGGTTTGGTTCTCTAATACATTTTGATTAGATCAGGAAGAATTGGATCAGGAATGAATTGCCTCTGAGCTATCCGATTTGTTTTGTTCACAGCTAATGCGCTCACAGGTTCATGACTCACTTCACCACTTTGTTTTCAGCTAAGGCAAACTACAGAACTAAATGAATCCTAAATGTCTCTCTAACTCCTGATCAAGGGCACTACATGTGTGTGGTGTGTGGAATAAATGATTGCACACGCTACACAGCGCAATAGATTTACATTTACATTATTTGGGATAAAATGCCAAAATGAAACACAGAGGTTAGTTGATATTCTGATAAAGCGGAGTAAGTGGAAATATAAATATATCTTGTAGGTTTCTCAATGATTTATTCTCCTCACCTTTTGGCTACACAGTAAGAACGTAAAACTAGTCTTGGCCCTGATAATAACACTAACTGTTGATCGCCAGCTCTAGGGTGTGTTGTAGCTGATTTAATAATAATCTGTTGATAATAAATTGTGTTTGTGGAACTGTTGTATAAAAGCAATATCACATACAAGGTCATGCTGTTGTGCCAAATATCAGCATGGCTGTGATTTCGTCGACACTTGAGCTGTGTGTCTCTTTCATGTGATATTGCTTAATTATTTAACATTCAAACTTCATTTATTTTGCATTAGTTCAAATCATTTAATGATCACGTGATCTGTATCAGTAGTGTTTGACTTTATAATCTACAACTCAACTTTGTCAACCTCTCACAGGCAAAGAAAGGACACTGGAAATTTGAAACTATTTTCATGGCTGCTGGACTCAGGAAATGGTAAGCTATTTTTATAAAGCATTAAATTATAAGTCTAAAAGCAGAAAGCCTGCCTTTTTTTAAGTATGTACAATTCCTGCAGCACTGTGTGTTCCTCTCATGGAGCAGCTGAGGTGAAAATGATGCCGCTTAAGGACAAAATGTCATATTATTTACATGAGCAATCTACCACACTCACAGGATGTGGAGTTCAGGCTTTGTCGGATTGAAACTACTGATTGGATTAGTTCAATTTAGACTGGTATGTTAAACTCCACTGTTTGGGTAAAGTATAAAATCTAATTTTCCAGGCTTTATGTAAAGGTTTGTGCTGTGAACATGTGACTTGGTTTATGTGTGTGGAGGGAAATAGTTTTAATGTGATGCAGTATCTACAGTACAAGCACCATGAAGGCATATGGTTAAATGCTGTCATGTCTGTTAGTATTGTGTTGTAAAATTACAGTTTATAACATCTGCAGCCAGACCTGGTGATCCCGTTCATGTTTATTCGCAAATATTAGATTGTCTGCAAATATCTTCCTTTTTTTTTTTTTTGCTGATGATTTCATAAGGGACAGTTTAAAACAATTTAAAAATAGATGTATTGTTTCAGATATTTCTATTGTACCACTTTTTGACCTCATCCTGTGACAGGGTTCAGGGCAAGATGCAAACAGTAGCTAATGAACACCCATTGGTACCGGAGAGGTAAACTCTAATCACGTGTGTGCTTTTGGGGGGGGGAGGGGATCAGGTAGTGTCAAATATGCTCATGTTATTTTGAGAATACAGTGGAACCTTGGATTACGAGCATAATTCGTTCCGGAAGTGGGCTCATGTTCCAAAACACTCGTAAACCAAATCATCATTTCCCATAAGAAATAATGAAAACTCAAATTAATCGTTCCACAGCCCCAAAAAATAAATACATAAAAATAATTAATACAATCTATAAAATGAAAATAAAACAAATTAAGCTGCACTTAAAAAAAAAAAGTAAAAATAAATCCCGACAGATAAGTGTTTCCGTTGGTGTGCGCAGGCGCCGTGTGTGTGTGTGTGTGAGACGAGCAGAGTTTCTGTGTGTTTGCGAAGCCGTGGGAGGGGGGGGTGAAAAGGTGAGAGAGTGACGCTCGGTGTCAAAATAAGAGTCGCATGCGTGATACATGATACCCGGCGCTCGTAAACTAATACTAGCTCGGTTTTCGATTAAAAATTTATTAAAAATCTTTGCTTGGTGTTATGACCAAGAGTCATATATATGTGTGTATAATATGTGTCTTTGGAGTTGTTGTGTTTTGAGTGTGTGTTGTGTTAGAATGTGTGTGGGTGGAGTTATAGGAGAGCTCTTGTGACTTGCCCATTCGAATAGATTGAAGCAAGCTGATTGGACAAGATGGGATCCCATTTTTTTAAAAACCCACCGATGACAGCTGTCCTTCTCTCTCTGCCCTGCCACTCCCAACTAAACCGTTTGTGTGTTTACTCAAGCTTGTAAGATGTGATGATAAAATGTGTAAATCTGATCTGTGACCATCATTGTGTAGACACTTCAGTTGTCTTATTAACTAGAAAAATAATCTCTGTATATATTGAACACTTTGTAGCCTCTGAAGGAGTGAGAAGCCCCTTTTATTTTACCTCTGTATTTTTCTCCTGTTTTTTTTTTGTTTAGGAAGTTAGGTTAGACAATTTTGTATTTTATTTTATATTTGATTTTTGACTAGGCAAGCCTAGGGCACGGTAGAGTGTTTTTGTTTGTTGTTTTGGGCATTGCTCAACTCTGAGTCTAAATAAAGGCTACATTTACTTTGTTAAACCTAGTGGCTACCTTTACTTGGGAGTGGGAAGGTGGTGAGAGGCTTTATTATGTTATGCCCATTAAACCCCTAGGTAGAGGTCGTAACATGATTTGGGGGCTCATCCACGTTTCTATCTCGTTGTTTAGGTAAGTTTTGACAATTTGAATATATTTTTCTCTACATTTGTCTGTCTGTGGCACTTTTTTCTTATTGGTGGTGGCGACATGGAGTTTAAGTTGGAGGATTTCACTACAAATCCAACTAGGGAGCAATTGGACACATGTCGTAAGGCTGATTTGATTTTGGTGGCAAATTTTTTTGATGTACAGGTGCCAGTTAGTGCAAAAAAGGGGGAGATTAAACAACTCCTTATAGAAAGGCTAAATGAGCGGGGTGTGTTTGAAAACCCAACTTTAGCAGATGGAGTTCAACTGGGTGAGATTGCTGGTGTTCCTACCCCACTCAAAGACCTCCCAGTCCAGCCAGGCATGACTGCAGAGGAGTTAAAGTTAACTCTGCGTATAAGGGAGGTGGAGGTGAGAAACAGGGAGTTGGAGGTGGAAGCCATGCTTCTAAGAGTAAAAGCTCTGGAGTTAGAGCGGGGAGCCGCTGTACCTACCAGTCCTAGACCTCAAACACCCTCTTCAGATCCCCAGGACAGTTTTGATGTGAGCAGGCACATTGCATTAGTTCCACCTTTTAGAGAGTCAGAAGTAGACTCTTATTTCAATGCATTTGAACGTATTGCCGCTACATTAAAGTGGCCAAAGACTGTATGGCCTCTTCTTCTGCATTGTAAATTTGTAGGCAAAGCTCAGGAAGTGTGTACCACCTTGTCCATTGAGGACAGTCTAGATTATGATAAGGTAAAGGCCACAGTACTCCGTGCATATGAGTTAGTGCCCGAAGCTTATAGGCAAAAATTCAGAAAGTGTGAAAAAACTGCCACACAGACATATGTGGAGTTTGATAGAGAGAAGGGTGTTCTTTTTGATAAATGGTGCCAAGCCAGTAAAGTTAAAACTTTTGAGAATTTGCGTGAGCTTATTTTGTTAGAGGAATTTAAAAATCGGCTTCCGGAGAAAATAGTTATTTATTTAAATGAGCAAAAAGTCACGTCTTTAGCTGCTGCTGCTGTGTTGGCAGATGAGTTTGCGTTAACGCATAAGAATGTATTTTCTCCAATACGTTTTGATCAGAGCTCAGCTGAGAGAAAAATTAAATCACCCAAAACAGCGCACCGCAATCCCATTACAGGTTCAGAAACGCGCGAGTGTTTTTACTGTCATGAGCAGGGTCACCTCATTGCTGTCTGTCCTACGCTGAAAAGAAAGGAACAAGCCAAAAATCTAAAGGCTCCAAAAGGTCCATCACCTATTGCCCTTATTCACGCCACAGAAAGATTCAATAACCAAATTGATGATGATTTCAAACCATTCGTCTCTAATGGTTCGGTTTCTCTGGGTAATGAGGAGGGAGGCATTCCAATTACAATATTAAGAGACACCGGAGCCAAACAGTCCCTCATTCGTCATGATGTGCTACCGTTCTCCGCTGAGTCCTATTGTGGGTCAGATATATTGGTGTGGGGAGTAGAAATGAGAGTAGTTCGGGCCCCACTGCATTTTGTTTACTTATCGTCCCAGTTTGTGTCGGGAAAGTATAGGATAGCCGTTCGAGCCGAGCTACCAATAGCAGGTGTTGATTTAATCCTCGGTAATGATTTGGCTGGAGGAAAAGTTTACCCGTCTCCTGAAGTAACTGAAGTTCCGGTTGTGGATGTGTCTGGTTCTGAACCTGCTGCATTAGACTCACCCCCTGTTTTTCCTGTGTGTGTTGTAACACGTGCCCAGGCGCGGAAGCTCAGTGATGTGGTGGATCTAAGTAATTCATTCCTGAACACCTCCGATCCCACGGTTTCAACTGGGAAAGTTAAAGACACTGAGCCTGTGTGCCTCGAGTTGCAGCCAGAATCATCTATATTAGCAGACAGAGAACAGTTAGTTAGGATGCAGCACTCTGATCCAACTCTGTCGTCTTGTTTAGAAATGGTGGAAAACCCTTCATGCGAAAAGTCTGTGTCTTACTTTTTTAATGATGGTCTCTTAATGCGCCGCTGGACTCCAAGCTCTGGTTTTAAACATGACTCGATTTGTCAAATTGTAGTGCCACAGCCTTATCGTTCACAGGTCCTAAGTTTAGCACATGATCATGTAATGTCAGGACACTTAGGAATAAAGAAAACTTATAACCGTGTCCTCTGCTATTTTTTTTGGCCAGGTCTAAAATCGGACGTCGCCAAGTTCTGTCGCTCCTGTCATACTTGTCAAGTGGTGGGGAAACCAAATCAGCTGATTCCTACTGCTCCACTGCAACCTATCCCTGTTGTCGGGGAACCTTTTGAGCATGTCATCATTGACTGTGTTGGTCCATTACCAAAAACCAAATCTGGAAACCAGTATATCCTCACCATGATGTGTGCCACAACACGCTATCCTGAGGCTGTGCCATTAAGAACACTAAAAGCTTGTGCCATGGTGAGAGCACTTGTTAAGTTTTTTTCAACTTTTGGCCTCCCGAAGCGCATCCAAAGCGACCAAGGGACCAATTTTATGTCTACAATATTTAAACAGGTCATGTCAGAGCTCAATGTCAGGCACCAAACGTCCAGCGCATATCACCCAGAAAGCCAGTGTGCCTTAGAGAGGTTCCACCAAACGTTAAAAACCATGATTCGAAAGTTCTGCACTGAGTCAAAGCGTGAATGGGATGAGGGCTTACCACTGTTGTTGTTTGCTGTGAGGGAGACTCGCCAAGAGTCGTTAGGGTTCAGTCCCGCTGATCTAGTATTCGGTCATACTGTGCGCGGACCGCTGCGTCTGCTACATGAAAAATGGCTTTCAGAAAAGCCAGGTTTAAAGGTTAATATTCTGGATTATATTAGTTCATTCCGGGAGAGGCTACATCATGCTTGTGATGTAGCACGTGAGTCGCTTTCAACTGCTCAATCTAGGATGAAAGCGCATTATGACAAAAAGACGCTACTGCGGACCTTCCAGCCAGGTGACCGCGTGCTGGTTCTACTTCCCGTTGTTGGTTCAGCTCTGCATGCTAAGTTTTTTGGCCCTTATGTGATTGATCGTAAGCTCAGTGACACAGATTATGTTATCCAAACACCAGATCGCTGGAAGAAAATGCGTGTGTGCCATATAAACATGTTAAAACAATATGTTTCACGGGGGGGTTCTGTTGATTCTTTGCCTGTTGCTCCTGTTGTGTCTGTTGCTTCAGTTTCTGCCGTCCAACCGCCGTATCATCCGAGTGATGACGGAATAAATGACAGACATGGTTCACCTCCCTGTGCCCGTCTTCAGAACTCGGAAATTCTGTCCAAACTGGATGGATATTTGGCTCACCTGTCGGAACCAGAAAAATTGGACATTATAAAGCTTATCGGCAAGTACCCCGCACTCTTTAACGACATCCCCACTCAAACCTCTGTTATTAGCCATGATATTGAGATAGGTGATCATAAACCAATAAAGCAACATGCTTACCGGGTAAACCCAGTAAAATGTGCAATAATGCGTCAGGAAGCGGAGTATCTTCTCTCTCATGGGTTTGCTGTTCCAAGCAACAGTCCATGGAGTTCGCCATCCCTTCTTGTCCCAAAATCTGATCAGACCCACCGTTTCTGCACTGACTATCGCAAAATAAATTCCATCACCAAACCAGATTCATTTCCACTTCCACGCATGGATGACTGTGTAGATCGTGTAGGATCAGCCAAATTTGTCACAAAGTTAGACCTCCTTAAAGGTTATTGGCAGGTCCCTCTCACCAAACGTGCCTCAGAAATTAGCGCTTTTGTCACCCCTGATAATTTTTTACAGTACACTGTGATGCCATTCGGATTGAGAAATGCTCCAGCCACTTTCCAGCGGCTTATGAACACTGTACTTTCAGGCATCACTAACTGTGAAGTTTACCTAGATGATATAGTCGCATACTCATCATCCTGGTCTGAACATTTAGAAACCCTTAGTGAGCTCTTTAATCGTTTGTGCTCTGCTTCTCTCACACTTAACCTAGCTAAATGTGAATTCGGAAAAGCTGTTGTTATCTACTTGGGAAAACAAGTAGGCCAAGGTCAGGTTTGCCCCGTTTCTGCCAAGGTGCAGGCAATTCTGGATTTTCCAGCTCCTCAAACACGTCGGGAGCTCAGACGTTTTTTGGGGATGGCTGGTTATTACCGTGCATTTTGTAAAAACTTTTCAGATGTTGTAGCTCCCTTAACCAGTTTAGTAAGTCCTAAGACTCCATTCCAGTGGTCTGGGAAATGTCAGTCTGCTTTTGACGCCACCAAAGCACTCCTCTGCAGTGCCCCTGTACTTGCTGCCCCTAACTTCACCCGCCCATTTAAGCTGGAAGTGGATGCTAGTGCACTGGGGGCAGGTGCTGTGCTTCTACAGGAAGATGAAGTTGGCATAGACCATCCCATTTCCTACTTTTCCAAAAAGTTTAATAAACACCAACTTCACTATAGCACCATTGAAAAGGAGGCCTTAGCCTTACTCTTAGCAGTACAACACTTTGAGGTGTATTTAGGTTCCAGTTCCATCCCCATCATTGTTTTCTCTGACCACAACCCTCTTATGTTTTTAACTCGAATGCAGAATAACAATCAGCGACTCATGCGTTGGTCCTTGTTGCTTCAAGACTTTAACCTTGACATAAGATACAAAAAGGGTTTAGACAATGTTATGGCAGATGCTCTTTCCAGAGCTTAAGCAATTAAAACATTTTTTGTTATGGGAAAAATGTTTTTTTTTTTCAGAAGGGAGGTGTTATGACCAAGAGTCATATATATGTGTGTATAATATGTGTCTTTGGAGTTGTTGTGTTTTGAGTGTGTGTTGTGTTAGAATGTGTGTGGGTGGAGTTATAGGAGAGCTCCTGTGACTTGCCCATTCGAATAGATTGAAGCAAGCTGATTGGACAAGATGGGATCCCATTTTTTTAAAAACCCACCGATGACAGCTGTCCTTCTCTCTCTGCCCTGCCACTCCCAACTAAACCGTTTGTGTGTTTACTCAAGCTTGTAAGATGTGATGATAAAATGTGTAAATCTGATCTGTGACCATCATTGTGTAGACACTTCAGTTGTCTTATTAACTAGAAAAATAATCTCTGTATATATTGAACACTTTGTAGCCTCTGAAGGAGTGAGAAGCCCCTTTTATTTTACCTCTGTATTTTTCTCCTGTTTTTTTTTGTTTAGGAAGTTAGGTTAGACAATTTTGTATTTTATTTTATATTTGATTTTTGACTAGGCAAGCCTAGGGCACGGTAGAGTGTTTTTGTTTGTTGTTTTGGGCATTGCTCAACTCTGAGTCTAAATAAAGGCTACATTTACTTTGTTAAACCTAGTGGCTACCTTTACTTGGGAGTGGGAAGGTGGTGAGAGGCTTTATTATGTTATGCCCATTAAACCCCTAGGTAGAGGTCGTAACACTTGGTTTGCAGAACTCTCATAAACCACGTTACTCGCAATCCGAGGTTCCACTGTACACACAATGCATTTGTGACAAAAGGCAGGATGGCAACTAAAGGACTCGTCCCTCTATGGACATTATAGTCAACAAAACACTGAGTTCCCTCTGCCAATCTTCTAAACTTCTGTCTCTACAGTATGTCAAATCAATTAATATAAAGTGTACACTAAGCTCTGTGTTTTTTTTCTTTGTATATTTGTCATACCTAAATGATTGATATAATTTTTAAAAAATACACAATGTTAACCTGAGTAAATACAAAATGCAATTTTTAAGTAATAATTAAATTTATTAAGAAGAAAAAGTTGCCCAAACCTACCTGGCCCTGTGTGACAAAGCAATTGCCCCTAAACCTAATAAATGTGGTTGTGCCACCCTTGGCAGTTTAACTGTTGTTATAGTGTTCTTTTTATGAAATGCTGTGTAACAGAACACACACTTTCCAAAAATGTTTTTCTCATAATTTCAAGAAATATTCACTAAGAGGTCATGGGTCTAATCAAGATACTTTTTTATGTGAGATGGGCCTTTCTGTTCCTTTTGGTCAGCAGTGCCTTTCTTCTTGGAACTCCCATCCTATGAGTGCCATATTTGCCCAAGTCTCTTTCTTATTTTTGAGCCATGAACACTGTCCTCAACTGAGGCGAGTTAGGTCTGCAGTTCTTTAGATGTTGTTCTGGGTTCTTTGTGCTCTTGGAGTAATTTTTGTAGGCCGGCCACTCCTGGGAACAGAGGCGGATTTAGAAAATTATTCATGGGGTGGCAAGGGGATGGCATTAAAATTATGAGGGGTGGCAACACTGACGCAAGCAAGCAATAGTTGCATGGTTTGTGTGGATTCAAGGAACACTATTCTTATTTGGTGTATACACTAGGGTGCACATTTTTACATTGTCCTATAAAAATGAAATAAAAGCTGATGTGTGATTGACTTGAACCTGATATCTGGATTGGAATGTCAGATAAATAAATAAAAAACTCTTTTATTTTTAGAACACTAGGACACTAGTGCTGGGGTGGCAAATGGGGAACCTTCCCGCCACTGCCTGGGAAGGTTCACCACTATTCCAACTTTTCTCCATTTGTGGATGATGGCTATCATCATGGATTGCTGGATCCCCAAAGCCTTAAAAATGACTTAGTAACTTTTTCCAGACTGATACATATCAATTACTTTGTTTTCTGAATTTCATTAAATGGTGTTGCTTTTTTTTTTTTTTTAGACCTTTAGGCATGCTTCACTTCATGAGACAGGTTCTATTTAAGTGATTTCTTGATTCATCAGGTCTGGCCGTTGTGACAAATGAAAGTGAAATTTAAAAAATAAAAAACTTAGCTTTCCAAAAATCACAGTATATTGATGATATAGCATGGATGCGCATAGGGCAAGGTAGATTTGGTAGATTAATAAATTAAATCAACATTTAAAAGTGCATTTAGTTTACTTGGGTTATCTTTGCATGGTAATACATTTTTTTAATGATCTAAATCATTTAAGTGTGACAAATAAAAAAATCAGGCAGTCTGTGCATTAAACGACTTTATAAAGATGCACAACCAGGTGTTGTGTGTTTCTGTCACTTACCTGTCTGAGGCCGTCGTTGCTTAGCAACCGACTTTTTAAAAGCCCCTTTAGCTGGCTATGAGGTTGCCAGAGAAGGAATCTACAGTGTTACATTCCCTGAGAAACATCCCTTTGGGGTATGTTTTAAAGGCATAACAACTAGCTTAAATGGACCAGTACTTCTAATAGCCAATATATTTATGTTGTCAGCCTGTGTCTTTTTATCCATGCAAGGCTGAACCATGTGGAAACCTAATAAAAAATAAAAAAAATCATCAATCTGCTTCCTGACTTTCACACCTACAGTGTGTCTTACAAAAACAACAAAAATCACTGGATTATTCTTTCCATGTAGGGTAGAAGCTAGCAAGCCCCCCACCAAAAAAAAAAAACAATATTGATTTGCTCTACTTCATGATGGGGCTTCATTTTCTCTCTTAGTCAAACAGATTGATTGAATAACGAAACTGAATAATATTTAACATTTTAATTATATTAATTATATTCATTCTCTGATATGATTACATGTGCTTAATGTTTTATATATGTATGGAAGGAATGCTTACAACTTCAGCATATATGGAATCATTCCAAACTGAACACACAAAAGATTTGATTTTGTTGGATTTCATATAAATAAATTTATGAGAAAAAAACAATTTAAGCTACGACCATCAATCACGTTGGATAACTTTCCATTTAATCTGCTTTTTGTTCAACAAAATCCTAATATAAATTATTTTTCCTTTCTTTTTATTTATTGTTTTAAAATAGCTTGTACAGTACAGGGGTGCCTGACTTAAGCTAATGGTTTTAAAGAAAATCTATCAGTGGATGATGATTTATAATAGCTAACCATCATGGATCATTTCCTTGACATGGCTGCCTCAAAAATGGCACGGTATTGATTTTTTTGTTTCAGTTGTCTGTGGTGCTTAAGGCCCTGCCATTATCCATCATGCAATGCAGCTTGAGTCTCTGGAAACAAAACAATAGACTCTCCTCATGGAACAAACATGAACGGAATGGTGGGAGTTCAGTGGTTAGGATGTTGGACTCCTGGATCAGAAGGTTGTGTGTTCAAATCTCAGTGCTGAAACTGCTGGACTCTTAAGCAATCCTCAACTGCTCAGCTATGTAAATATGATAAACCTAAGCCACTCTGGATAAACGCATCAGCCAAATGCCATGAATGGAAAATATATACTAAGCTATATTTTGACATTGGATACTCATACTGTACTTTTAAAGATTAAAACACATAAAGACATTTATAATACATAGTCTGTTAGATTTATAGATGATAAGATCTTAAAATTCATATATATATATATATATATATATATATATATATATATATATATATATATATATATATATATATACACATACTGTAAACAGAACATGGTGTGCAAATTGTGCAAGTGTATGGAAAAGTCCACAGTATGTTTGAGGGAGAGAAAAAAAAGTCTGCCGTGTGTGCGCAAAGCTGCAATGGTTTATGCAAATTGTGCAAATGATTGTTCGTGATTATTATTGTGCAGATGATTGTGCCAAGTTCTCAATGAATGTCCTAAGATCTGTGTCAGTAGTCAGAAACCGTTGAAAGACCATGATTGTAAACTCCTGTCAGCTATTTAGTTAAGTCTGATGGCAGTGGGAAAGAATGAGTTCTTTAGCCTGGAAGTCCTGCATCTCACACTTCTGTATCTCCGGCCTGAGGGAAGAGGTGAGAACAGTCTGTGCTCGGGATGGGTGGGGTCCTTAAGGATGGAGGCAGTTCTCCTGCGGACTCTGCGATGGTAAATGCCCTGCAGGGATGGCAGCGAGGTCCAGCGAAGTTCCATTAAATGGAAAGCTAGTGCATTGTGGCTGTGCACAGTCCGTTGTCTCACATACCAAGAAGTGCCCTTGATCACTGGTTAGACAGCTATTTGGGATTCCTTGTGTTAGAAGCTTTGTAACTTGCCTTAGGCGAAAGAAAAAAAATATGGACAGCTTAAAGACGATTCAAAATTACTTAGAAGCAGTTGCTTAGGAGACAATGCTTTGTTCAACGTGACATAACATTACTGGTATGTGTTTTGACTGGTTTTGAATGTGGCTTTTGGCAGGGAGCTGCTCTCTCCTCAGTACTGCAGACTGTATTGACCTACTTTCACCCATGCTGGAGACTGTCAGTTAGCGTAATAAGATTCTTCATAAAAATAACATTTGATGCATATAAAATTGATTTATCCTTTATCTGTAGTTGTGATGGTTTCATGCATCCATTATATCCATGGACATAAAACAGTAAATGAAATATTAAATTATAAACTTACAGTAAATATAGAGATGAAACACACAATCTTCATTACATAATATGCATATGAGAATCAAATGAAATCCGTGTAATACTGTATATTCATCAGGACAATTTTTTAAGAAAAATATGATTTTTGGGGTCACTCTGATATGCGGACAAATGGTGACATGTTTTTTTTTTTTTTCCAGCAGTTCCACTGCAAATGCTGTTGACTTTCACTTACCAGGCCATACTGCAAAGTTAAAGTGTCCCAATATACTGTACCTGATGTCCCAAAATACTGGTCCTTGAATTCACTTTCTATTTTGGAGCCATGGAGTGTAATGTTGTTTATCATTAGTCTATCCTTGCAACAACAACAAAAGAAAGAGAGAGAGTACGCTCAGCGCTCAGTTTTCCCACAAAACAAAACCTCCCAACTATACAGAGTTAATGGACCTCCGTGTCCACATTCATTAGTGAGCCGTGAGCTGTAACGGAAAACAGGCTTCTAGCAGATCTCTAGGCATTAAGAAATAAGCATGTTGTAAGCTTTCAGTTAGCTTACTGCACATAGCTGGCAGTGTGATCAGGGCACTAAGTGGACATGAGGTGGCTGGGTTTTGACCTGACTCTCCTCTGGGCTGAACACACCATTAGCAATTTGTGCGTGACCTGCTGTCACCCACACACTTTCATACACCCCATGCAGTAACAGCAACAGCAGCTACTGATCAATGGCGAAATTAAACTCCATGTTAATGAAATATGGAGCTGAGTTATAAAATACGCCGCTATGACTCATGGAGTCTGTAAGTGCTGCAATATAACATCCTCTCCTTCATCTCATGTCCGTTTTCAGATTTTTCTTGTTTTTTTTGTTTTGTTTGTTTGTTTTTGCTTCTGGTAGCAAATCTCCTGGTGTTTTAAGCAGTCAGACTGTACCAGACTATTCGTAAGATGAAAAAAAAAATCTGGGTTTGTTATATTTCAAGATGAAGAGAGGAAGGAGAGAGGAGTGAGAAGGAGCACAGCATGATTAAGCACTGTTAGGGATGACAGCTTTGTGTGTGGAAACAAGCCCAGATGTTTAGTTAAATTATTCATTTCATCCCTTGGCACACACTTACCAGGTGTCTTTGATAGGATCTGCCAGGTGCTGGTCATAAAGAGAGCATTGTAAATACTATCCATATGAAGAAAATGCACATAAATACGGAATGAAAGGTTTGCTGCTTTAAATGATGTTGCTATATATCATCTTAAAAGGGTTAACAACCAGGGCAGCAGAATATTTTAACAAATATTTTAAAGATTAAACCACTCCATTCCATTATAAATGTTTTTGTTGTTGTTGTTTTTAATTAATATTTGTCAATAACTTGAAGGGGGGAAAAAACAGAGAAAAATAAACATATTGGGATAAAAGCAACTGGATTAAAACCATTAAAACTGGGATAAAGGTAGGTATGAATTCTTACTATGTGGCCAAAAGATGAGAAAAATAGAAAAATAAACCGTGGAGATAGTGAACAGTCCTGGAAATAATATACGTTTCTTTTTATGTCTCCACTTATTCTGCTTTAGGGCAGAAATATACTTGCTTTGACTACGTGCATTCGAGTAGTTAACCGTTCATGTACTTGCCTACGTATACTACGCTAGTTACCAAAGGATTCCAGTAGGGGGCACACTGGAGATCTCAGACAATTTTACATAAAGTCGACAAACTTGCTGGCATTTGAGGAGCTTGGTTTCCATGTCGACAGCGCTAATGATACATCATACAGGTGGGCTAAAATGCAGAGGGATTTGGCATTCAGCCTTATGTTAGAAGGTAGTTAGCTTTGCAGCTTGCGTTAGTCATGAACAAAATAATGTTAACAAAACAAAATAAAGGCAACAAACAGTGTTGATTAAGATGATACTATATGATGTTAGCGGTTTGTATTCTTGCTGAAAGTGCTTTAGTGACTGGTTTTGAATGCGGGTTTTGGCCATCAGCTGCTCTCCCCTCTTTCAGGTACTGTGTACCGCCACAGAATTTTCTATTGTTGCACGGTACCGGATCGTACCAGCCTACTTTCACCCATGATTGTTAAGATTTAAATAACCTTACCGCAAATTGATAGCCCTTGTGCCCAGAGACATTTTGTATTTCTTGGCCATTTTGTATTTCTTAGCCACCTTTAATTACTTCTTTTTCCATGTTGCACTTTTTTTGTCAGTTATTTTGACCTAAACCTACCGAAGTTTATTGCCTTAACTGGTATGATTATTGTTAAGTTAGTCAGCATCTTGCATCTGTTGTAGTCACTGCTGTTGTCTTTGCTATTGTGTTAGTGTCATGGGTATTCTAGTTTCCTTTTTTTTTATGTATTTCAGTTTTTTTCCCTTTGTATTTATTTATTTATTAGTTTGTTCGTTTGGATTTATTATTTATTTTTATTAAAACACTTTGCATCTGTGAATATGCAGTGACTGCATCCATTCAATACTGACACACAGTGAAATTATTTCTTTTTCGTTTTTGCATATCCTATTTGGAAACCTGGGGTCAAAGGGCACCCTTTGGGCAACCCTGGAGCAGCTGAGCAGTGCTAGGGCTTGAACCGCCACCCTTCTGATCAGTAACCCAGAGCCTTAACTGTTTGGGCCACCACCTTTAATTACTGTATAACTATATTCACAAATTGGACTTATTTTACAGAAAATCACAAAGCATTTTTTTTTCATACTCTAACCTCCATCCATCTAGGAACCTCTGTAGTCTTTAGAGGCCATTGCATTTATTCCTATTTTTATGACCAACGCAGAACCTCTGGTCACCATTCACATGCTGCAGGCAATTTGGGAACACAAATCTGAATGTCTTTGGACTGTGGGAGAAAACCGGAGTATGAGGAGGAAACCCACCAAGCACAGGGAGAACATGCAAATTCCATGTACACAGACCCCCAAGGTGGGAATCGAACCTGGACCCTGAAGGTGCCCCCTAAGCCATTGTGCCACCATATTGTAACATGGGAAAACTCATACTATCTGAATTCCCTTTTTTCTTTTTTCTTTTTTGTCTTTATCTGTTGATTTTTTTTTTTCTCCTGCATAGCTTGGCCATTGACCCAATTTTAATAGCTCAACATGACCTCTCATAGGAAACACTTAAAACTCGCCCATCATATTTAATTGTTATACATCAGAGAGGGAAAGGTAGCATTTGTTCTTTATTTTACTCACTGAATGAGGCTTTTGTGAATCATTGTGCGTGAGAGGCCAGCCACTCTGCACTAATGATTGGATGGAATATCGTTCAGCGTATTACAGCTTGTAAAAGGACAAGGATTCAAAGCTTTGTCAAAGCAACCGTAAGACCCCATTCGCATATCAGGCTGAGAACTGACTGTATGCGTTACACTGGATCTGTAACCCAAAAAAAGCCGCTTGATATTGCAATCCCACTGTCTCGCAAAAATAAAATGAAGTCTAACAAAAAAAAAAAACTGCTGTTAAATATCAAGGAGTAATGTTGGATTTTTAAACAGATAAATATTTGTCCCAGACCCTGTAGGTACACTGTAACCTTTACCAAGATGGTTGTTGTTCTGCTTGTTCCTGAATCATCCCCTGACTGTGTCCTCTCACATTCCCACTGCTTCTCTATGTGTACTCACAGCGCATCCGCTGATCATTTTAAACCATTCTGTAAAATGTCAGAAGACCTGCAGCTACTTGCATATTGGCCCAGTCGTGACAGACACACGCAGTGATTAGTCACAGATCCGCTGTCACAAATCCCTCCAAAATTGTCAGCGACAGGATAATCCCAGCTAGAAAATTGTGTAGTGTGCACACGGCATGAAGATAGGCGTGCAAATCCCTCCACCATGAGGCCCTGTTTGTTTACGGTCTGATGGGAGTTAATTGCTGGTACGTCAAGTCTGTGTTTTAATGGGCTGGATGCTGGAACCCTCGCAGGAGTGTGAACACATAAAAGAGGCAGTGTGCCATGGGTAGAGCACATTAGACACCAGGCGAACATGCCAAAACACCACTAATGAGCAGGGCGAGCCAATCTCTCTCTCTTACTTACTCACTCACACACACACACACACACACACACACGCACAACCTGCAACAGAGCTGTTTATTTTGCACTGAAATGACTTTGGTATTTGTTCAGACAGTCACTATGATGTGGAATTACCTGTCGGATTTTGTGTCAGCACACTGTGTTGCCAATCTCAGTACCTTATAAGATCTAGGTCTGTGACAAAATATAGGCCACCTAGGCATATTTTTATTATTCTTACTGAAGCTGCATGAAATGACACACTTCATCGAGTGACATATGCTCTGTGATTTACTCCAAGCTCTGTCAGCATGCACTATGATCAATATGCGCTCAATATAATCAATATGCACTGCAATAAATAAATAAATAAATAAATAAATAAGGGGATTGAAAAAGTATTTTCTTTTTCTTATTATGCGAAACACTTGTTTCCTCATTCATTTCTGGTGCACAGACGTGACTCTGAATCCCTCCTTTCTCTCTTCCAGTCGTTGCAACATATTCTACAAGAGAAACTCTTTGGAAGGTAACACAGCATGAGAGATGAAGTTGCCTATAAATCTCTACGCACCAGGCAACCAAACACACCCCCTCAATACCAGTTGCTGCCCCATTTTTGGAGTAACATAAAGTCTTTCTTCTCTACTTTCAAATTACTTTCGGTTATGAGTCTTCCTAGAACTTGGGTTACATTTTACCTGAGTGAAAAAGTACCAAAAAAAGTTCTTTCTCAATAGAAGTTAATAAATTCCATCAATGTTACATAGCTACTAATTGCAAAGCGTAAACATTAGAATTTTTGTCTGAGTATCTACAGTACCAGGGTTGAGGGTTCGCTTCCTGCCTCGCGTCTGGACCCAGGAGATTGCATGTTCTTTCCGTGCTTGGTGGGTTTCCTCTGGGTTTCTCTCCTCAGATTAGATTAATTGGTGTTCCAGTTTACCCAGTGTGTGTCTGTGCCAGTAACCATTTAGGCCTATAGTTCTTGAAGTGTGATTATATCACTCGCATAGTGATTTTCTTTTTTTGTTGTTGTTGTTATCATTGGTAACTGGAAGGGGTCATTAGTATAGCAACAGCTAAGTGTGTTTAACAGCTTACAGAAATGGTTAGGGTTGGCCAACCTGTCCCTAAGGATTACATTGATTTTGAATTCTCAGTATCTTCCTAAAGCAGCACGGTGGTGTAGTGGTTAGCACTGTCACTTTGCGCCTCCAGGGTCTGGGTTCGATTTCCCGGCCATGCACGATTCCCGTCTCCATGTGCATGGAGTTTCCATGTTCTCCCCATGCTTGGTGGGTTTCCTCCGGGTACTCTGGTTTCCTTCCACAGTCCAAAAACAAACAAAGATTAGGCCAATTGGCGTTCCCAAATTGCCTGGAGTGTGTGAGTGTGTGTATGTGTGTGTGTGTGCCCTGCGATGGATTGGCACCCAGTCCAAGGTATACCCCGCCTCATGCCCCAAGCCTCCTGAATACAGGATAAAGCGGTATACAGTAGATAGTGAGTGAGTGAGTGAGTGAGTGAGCATCTTCCTGACAGGTTTTGGTAAAACCATTTGTTCAGCTCCATTTGTGGGCAAAATAAATTAGCACTAATCTTCCATCTTCTTCGATCTGAAAAAAAAAACTTTTACATTTAAATACTTGTTAATATTCCAGTTATTATTTTTTTATAACTAAGCTTAATATATAGTCACGTAACTGCATGCCTTCATAACATTTAAATAATGTAATCTAATAAAAAGGGTGCAATATACAAGACCAAAAATGTCCGTTTTAACGGGAGCAGTAACTGACAAAGTTTAATGATATAATTTATACACATTGTACATAGCGTTTAATCACAGGGACTGGCAGGAGTGGAGATGTATTTCATCAGAGGACTGTGGCAGATAAGTGATGCACGACTATCACGGACTGTCTGATCGGTGCCAAAGATTTGATTAATGCATCTAACATTACTCGGAACCTTTTGCTTTATTAAGATTAGCAAGCTGCACCAATGAACTGAGTGTGAACTGTACATTTCCATCTTTCTTCTTGTGCTTGTAAACAATGCCTAAAGTAATCTTAAAATGCTAGAAATGTGAGTGGAGAAAATTGAAGAAGGAATATTGTTCAACTTGTGCACCCCTCTTTGATTTTTAATTAACAATGCATGGCATGTTGCAGGAAGGGAAATGTGAGCTATTCACTGGAACCGATATCTTGGCAATGATGAATGAGCTGTCACTTCCAATTGTTCCACAGTCTTGCTCTCCACGTTATTCTTCACTGCCAGTTATCACCAGAGTGCAGGGTCACACTGCATGGGGTCAGTGATCAATTCACGGGGTGGCACCAAACCTTAGCTCACCCAGAAATGTTCATTATGATTTTATGATACATCACAGTTTTATTAACAAAAGGCAGGATATTTATGTATGTCTGTTTAGCCAATTAAGGATTTAATATTTCTGGACCGCCTTTTGCTTTTTGATAAGCTTATGCAATGTCACAACATTTATTTCCGTCCAGAGTCGGATCTTGTATTGCTGATGGGAGAGTCGGACCACTGTGTAAAGTCTTCTCTAGAATATCCCAAAGATTTTCAGTGACTACAAAACCTGGTTGTAATTCAGGTTTATAGCATTGCTCAACCTAGACCTGACCAACTCATGAAACTCCAGACCAATCAAGGCTGCACAGCTGTTTAGTCCCACTCCCTTGAGTTCTCTTCAGCGTGTGTGTGGAAAAGCACTTGCTTTCTTCCTCAAAGTTGACGGTTCAACATAATCATTCTAGCTTTTAATAATACATTGGGCAGTTCGTAACCCGACTCTAGTAGTTTCAGTAATCTCCTTGGTTATTTTCAGTGCTTGATGCAGGGCAATAATTTGACATTTTTGAAACAGAGTAAAATCTTTGCCACAACCACGGGATATGTCACCTGACGCAGCTGTTTAAAAAGTACGAAGCTACTCATTGCATCAGTTAGAGTCAAATAACTTGTTGCCAACTAAACCATATTAATCATTGCAATAACTATCCAATGGAAGGCTTTTACCTACTGTATACTGTAACTACTATATAGTTAAATCCAGGTGGACTTTCTTTTTGGACAGGCAATGAATTCTTAACGAACCAACACACATTATGCAAATATTAACCTATTTTTTATATATAAAAATGATTTTTTTTTAGCAAAAACAAAATATATTAACCAATAACATGGGATTTTTGAATTCCACAGAACTATATATACATATATAGCTATACCTCTTATGCCTGTACAGGGTCCTAGGGACCTCAGAGCACTAGGCATTGTACACCCTGGACAAGGTGCCATCCATTGCAGGGCGCAGGCATGCACACACACATACTCATACACACACACACACATATAGCCAATTAGTCTAATCTGCATGTCTTTGGGGGAAACCAGAGTACCCGGAGGAAACCCCCTAACCACACACACGCGAGGCGGGAATTAAAACATCAGCTCTGGAGGTGCGTGTCTACAGTGCTAACCACTATGCCACAGTGATACCTCAGGACATACTGTACAGTCCTAATTAAATCCATTCATTTCAAGTGGAAAATATCAAATACTTATGCAAGACTCGTTACTCACTTCTCGCAGAAGCCCTGATTCCACTTCATTTTTTTTTTCATTTCCACATCATTTTTTAAATGATTTTTTATGGCCTCTGTCAAGCTCTAAAGTCATTAATTACAAAATAGCAACATTGTGCTCAATTGTATGACCAGGAATGACCACAAATAGGCTTATAGATACATACAGTACCATTAACCTATGGCAAACCTACAAGTTATACAAAGCAGTAACACCACCTTAGTTTTATTTGAGCATGTCTCATGGCTCAAAAATATGAAAGCCATGCCACATCAGGACACCCCAAGACACTTATCATGATTTGTGAATTTGCAGCAATCTGTAGCCAAAATCATGAACGTGGGAACTAGGTTTTTCTATGTTAACACTTCCTTTGATGTTCACTTGTGGTTAGTCTACATACAACATTTGATAGTCTACAAAAATGTTTAGTCTTTAATATTTAATCACTTAAATAAGTTTGCATGTAATGCAAGCAGTCCTAACAAATAGATCCAGTAGTTATAGAGACCCATAAGTATTTAGTTACATGGAAATATAAATGTTTGTCAAATGTTTGTCATGTATAAATTATAGAATGTACAGTATAAAAATTATACACAATAATGAAACATTTTCAAACACTATTTCAGTCCATTTAAAACAAAATGTAATTATCGTATAATTGTTTTAAACATAGCATTTGACACTGTACCACTGATGCAACTACAACTAGTACATCTGTTTATGATTTTCAATATTCAATACTAGCATTACATCTGTTTATTAAATATTAAAAATCATATAAACAGTTGTGAATACCATAAAGCAGAACCAAAACCAGAATCGAAATGGTTTGCTGGGGAATCTGAGACTTGTAAAACGTATTTAAACCCTGTTGAAAATTTGTGAGCTGGATTACAGCAGGCAGTTCAAATGCACTAAATACATACATAGGAGCTACAAGTGTTCTGCATGAGGGAGCATCAAAGATCTTTATCAGAGTCTTAGTGCTAATTCTCTAGGGTAGGTTTCACCAAACATCAAGTAACAAAAAAGTGTTTTTCAGGAAAAATGGTACTATAAAAAAAAAAAAAAAAAAGCTTTTTCAGTTTGGAAAAAGTAAAGTTGAAATAAAATCATTCGTTTATATATCTTAAACAAAAACGATAGAAATGAATGTCTAGACATTTTTTACAGTGAAGGTTTCAAGGACAAACTGAACACATGCTTGAATCACATGCTCTATCAAGGTTGTCGTTCATTCAGGACAGAACCTTCATTCTTCACATAGTTCGAAGTCTTCTGTTCAAGCAGTGCTTTCTCAACATGACTATTTAAGTGCAGTATATTAAAAGAGCGCATTTCGTCTGTCGTGCACAGGAAAGTGGAATCGATTGATTGTAATGTCCGGTATATGAAAGAAGAAATGTGCCATAGAATCCTTGAAAAGATTATGGGAGCACTGCTGTCAATAGAAAAAGCAGCCATTTCTATTAGTAGTTTAGCGAGACAGAAACATTCGCTACCTGTATAAGGGAACAGGAGTATAATCAAAGTGAGGTCTTTAATCACTGATGGTATTTCTTATAGAGGAGAGACATAACAAAATGCTGTAAAAGATGTACATATCGTCTACCTGCTACGTTATTTCTACACATATCCCAGGTCTTTACGTGGACATTGGTGGTTCTGTGATAGGCTGTCTCACCTGCCATGCCAGGGTTAATTCCCAGCCAATGCCCCAAACCCAGCTATGGGATGCAGGGCATTGGGGCATGGGTTTTATACTTTAGTTTAAGGTAAGTTTTTAGTTGAGAAACAAATGTTCAACATTTTTTAAATCCTTCTATCAAACGTGTAATCAGCCTTTCCAGAGAAAGGACATTTTCTTTTTCAGTTGGATGAGTCTGTGGCTATGCATATGGAATGTACTGTGTAGACGGCTCCAAGGACACCACAAAACATTTATGAATGCTTAAATAAATTTCTAAAATTAATTTTATATAATAAATTAATAAATTAAATTACATCCTCCAGCATTTCTTCAGTTGCATTCTACAGATGCAGCTTTTCCTAAAACATTGTATCATGTTTATCTCAACCAAAGACAACTGAGATTCAAGAAAACGCCCAAGCCCTTAAAATTTAAAACTGCGACGCAAAAGGGCATTCAACTTGCTAGGGAAATGCCCTAGACTTCCCTGTTTCTTTTTTATACTCTCTGACGATTTAAATAATAATACCTGTATTCTGCTTAAACTGTTTGTTGTAACTGAACGCATGAGCAAGAATACAGGTGTTCCTATTAAAGTGACCAGTGATAAGAATCATATAGATGATATAAAATATTATTAAACATAATAAACTATATAGGCCTAAATTGGGTTTATAAAATGGCTTGATGAGTGAAAAAAAAAAAGATTTTTTTTTTTCCCTATAAACCGCTGCCTGTCAGCACTCTTCTTTAAGTTGCAATATTGATATGTTCATCAGCAACGTTATTTGTTCACTGCCTAGACAAGGTGACCTGCTTTTTAATTTCCCATGGTTCATAGTACGCAGGCTGAAAATGATCACAAGATTTTGTTGTGTGGCTGCACTGGTTGGCATTTTACTCCATACTGCAATCGCTCAAATAACTCTTCTTATCTAATCAACGTGCAGCTTTCTCTCTGGTCATTTGATATTAGGGAGATCATTTATCAGTTTGATTAAAAATAAGACCATCTGTGATCTTCAGTTTATGACTGTAGTAAATAGACTTCAACGTGGTCATCACACATCTCCTTTATTAAGATGCAGAAAAAAGAGGCCTAAAGTTGAACAACTCTGGAAATTGGATTTGAGGAGGGGGTGCTCTGTTTGTTTTTCTTGTCATGCCTACTCAGAGATTTAGCTCAAACAGTGCCTCACAGCAATATTTCAGCTCAGAGTTTATGATGATAAATGTGGGTCATCTTTCTGGAATACTGATGATGGAGCGAAAGAAGCCACATCTGTTTGAAAGCTCCATAGACAAAACAGAAACTATAAGTTTCTCAATATGTGCCTGGCAAATCTTATTGTCCAAAATACTGACCTCATGATTTCACATATATATTACGTTCTAGCGTAAGCACCTGGAAAAAGAGTTTGTAGAAAGAGTTAAAAGGTTATAATCTGATCCACTTTTATTTAATCAGTGATATTATTATTTTAGGTTGAAGTACATGTCTCTCTGTCTGCCTTTCTGTATGGCTGTCTGTCTAATTTATTAATACAAAGAAATAAAAATCACAGATGAGAAAAGTAGATCTGATAAATCTTTTTGGGGTTTTTTTTGTCTTAAAACCACCCAGGTGCATTACAATTCACTTATACCACTTTAGTGCTGTTATTTCAGCAGTGAGTATAGCAATTAATCCCAGTAAAATATTCAGTTTAGCTTTTCTAATTAATATCTATTAAATCTGGCACAGAACTGTTCACAACAATACTTTTACTCAACATTTTGATTTCACTTATGGTGCAGGTGCAGAACCTCAGACAGGTATCTACATACTGCAACAGTTTCATTAAATTATGTCCAGTCAGTTGTGCGTGATAAAAATATGTTTTAATGTATATTTTTATAGTGATTATGTAAGGGGTGTAATCCATGGCAGGGGGGCATTTAACGCATAACACTGGACATGTGTTTTACATGCCCTAACCTTGGAGTGCTGCATGTGTTCTATCTCATAGTGGTGCTTCATTTTACTGCAGTTTTGGGTTCTTCAATGTATGCAATGTACAGTATAGATATCTTTGGAAGAGCGAGTTCTGACCAATGTACAGACAAAACCTTTATTTATATAGATTATAAGTCATGAATGATTCAGGTTAATTCAGGGCAGGAATACATTTAAATAATGATTTTGTCATTCTGTAAAAAAAATATATATATAATAATAATAATAATAATAATCAGCCTATACTTTATACTTTAATCTGTCCTACATACCTCCATGAAATGACAGCAGTTAACTCGGTTGAATCTGGCTGCTAGAATAAAGCCACGCTTTTGGACACCATCTGCCTCAGATTTATATGCTGCACAAACATTTAATATTTATTACCATGACTTCACTAATCATTTAAATGTAGAAGCTGTACAGTTTCACAGTATGGACTTTTTGTTGCATCAGTACAATTGCCACTTCCAATAACTCACCCTAGTACTGTAAGCCTAAACTAGCAGCTCAATGTAGGTTTCCATGTGCCAAGTGGAAGGCCCAGGCGTGTACTGTAAATCAGCCACTGGTGTCTCAGGGCTTCTTTAAGGCCAGGCCCATCCCCAAATAAAAATGGGAGGGATTAATTGGGAGAGGGATCAGGTCTGAAACCTGTGGCAGAATCAAAACCTGTAGATTGAAAAGCATATTTACTGTAGCTCATAACAAAGGTTGTTGCAAACATGTGCATTTTCAAACTGTAGAATTCCTTTGGTCCCTTCAATTGCTATTGTCGTTTCAACAAGACCTCAGGTAGATATATGTGTAACTATATTTTTAAGGAATTGTCCCTTCTGATGATTTTACAGAATTCCCAAGTTGAGACCAATGGCTATGTTCAGTCTTAGGCACATAATTGCCTGTTATGGAAATGGCAATCTCACTGTAGACTACATTTATGATTTATATTGCCATCCGAAAAACAATCAACGCATGTGCTGCTTTTCAATTATAGGACAAAAGTGACCCAGGTGTGAGAATACAGACTCATCAAGATGAAATGATGAATTTATTCTGGCAGCCAGATTCAGATGAGTTTGCCTGAGCTACTGTAGGTGAAAAAAGTAAGCATGGTCTAATGTCAGTCCTTCCAGTTTTAGTCCAGACTGATCAGGCATCTCCAAATAAGTCTCAAATGTTTGGGTTTAGGTCTGATATTTGTATCTTCTAATGTGATGAACATTTGCATGACTGGTCTAGTCCAAAGCCAGTGACAGAGTTTGATCATGATAGACGTAAAAATCTTTCTTTGCATCCTAAATGGGTTTGAATGTTATAAAGTGAAGTGGATGTAAGTGCATGTAAGCAAGAGCTAAATCTTTATTACCCTATTGTTAGGAGTTTGAATCTACGTGATCCATGGTCATTTGTGGCTGGGTGTCCAAGTAAGTAGAGTTGGTGGTGTTCTCTGAATAGATGGTGGTACAGTATTAACCTATTAACCTCTCCCCTGTCAGTTAAAGTGAATTAGCACGTTATGGATCTTTATGAGCTCATGTACTGTATGTAAAATAGGCCAGTTAGCACTTTCCTTCTAGTGTATTGTGCAACCATCTGAACTGACGTGTGCAACAGCTGGAAAACTGATTGGCTGGCTCATGTGCCATGAAAGAAGCATGAGTCTAAAGCTTTCCTGTTGGTAGCTGTCTTATGATACAGAAGACATATGGTTATTGGATGGGAAGAACTGGGGATTAAAAAAAAAAACAAGAAGTTAAACCAAGCCATCAAATAAAATCTGAAACAATATCAAACCGTAGGAACGATTGTTGTTCACGTACAAAGATTAATAGGAAAATATAATAGAAGAAATTTTGTGGTTTTTTTTGCTTTGTTTGTTTGTTTATTAGTTTTTTTTTTTTTAATCCTTTTTTTTGTGCTAAGACTGTTTTGAGCATGGACCCACGGGAATAAAAGATGATGTTCTATTTAAAAACCAATGTTAGGGAAATTATGTTTGTGAATTATGATTTTATAAGCTGGAAAGCGGATTCCTAGTTTTATCCACCCACATATTGTATTCTTACTGATATGAAGCAGCTGTTCTAAGTGCTAATTAGCGCAGTGAAATTTTAAATGACTTCTAATTATGTTCAGGTCTTTGCTACACGATACTGAATATATTAGTGGGACCTGATTGGGAGTGTGTCTGGTCTGGCAGCAGCGTGGTTAGAGGCTGGGGAGCGGTAAATTAAAGGTCTCAGGCAATCAGCTTGCCTCCACGCGCCACCACCGGCCTCCTGATTCCATTACATTCCTGTGATAGAGTGCACCTAGCAGGAGCCATACAGATTCATGAGTGTGATGAAACATTTTTCACTCGCCACACTGTCGCCTGTTGTCACCCTTGAGGTGAAGGTTCACGATGCTCTGCCCCATCACTCGTTCGTGAGAGGTGCTTAATTTCATCCAGATCAGTATAGGAGCAATCATCATTATGCCATTCTTCTTGTTTGTGTCACGGTTTGTCCCCCACAGTCAACCAACATATTGACTAGATCCATATTTTTTTTAAAAAGTCCTCTCCTCCAAGACGACAATAAAATGCTGCAGCTGTCGAATGAAGGACATGGTTGCAGTGTTAGTACATAACTGCATGAATGCAATTAATTGACACAGTACCAGTCTTAGGTGTTCTCCTGAACACTGTAATACTATTAGTGATTTGTGTTAGCGTTATTAATGCTACGCCCCCTTACTCTGTCTTTCCACATTATCAAGCCTGTTCTCATCATAACTAGTTTGCTCCGCTATTAATCACTTAGACTTTTTGACCTTACGCAATGCTACCAGTCATAGTCAATGCCACAGTCTCTACTTTTGTTAAGATTGATCATTTTCTTCTGTTGCACAATGGGAACAATTAAATTTATTTTTATAAATAAATAAATAAATAAATAAATTATATATATATATATATATATATATATATATATATATATATATATATATATATATATATATATATATATATATACACACATGTTGTTTGTATTACATATTGTACAGTACTGTACGTCCAGCAGTATAAACCTGGATGATACAGCTTGATTAAGAACATTTCCATTTGCTGGAACATGTAAATGCAGATGATTACCAAAAACACCCACGCAAACACTTATCGGGAATGCCTCAGATTGGTTAGGGATGCATTGAGAACTTCACACAAGAGTGTTCGATGGGAATTATGAATTTGACTACAATGGGCTCTGACGGGAAAAGGTGCTTCAAAAAGCCTGTAATGCAATTTGGTTTGGCTTTCCGATTTCAGGATTCTAGCTAATTCCCGTCATAATTATAAAAAAGGCAAAATGAAAAGATTGAAAAAGAGAATGACCTTGATAGCAACTGCAGAGGCCTTCTGGTTGATAATCTTCCCTGATAAAGTCTGAAATGGTTTACATGCAGATTCATTAGGTACAGTAAACTTGTCATTTGTGTTGATGCAATATTTTAAGTAATTTTTTTTTTAAAGATGGTTGTTGAGGCAGAAAAAATTAAATACAAGAAAAAAACGGAACATAGTCTAGTCTGGTATAGGAAAAGAATCATTATTATTGATATCATTAATATTTTCCTACAGTATATAACCACATTCTGAAGCGTACAGTATACTTCTATATATACATCTCTAACACCACATTAATTAAATGTATTATTATTATTATTATTATTATTATTATTATTGTTGTTATTATTATTATTATTATTATTATTATTATTATTATATCATTATTTAAACCTGTTTAATCTTATTTAAATCTGGTTCCAGTATTACAGTAGTTGTCACTATAGTATAGACATGATTACATTTATATACATTAAGCCTGATATTTGCATTATTTGCAAATTGTGTCACGATGATACCAGATTTCATGTGATGTTTGTTTGATTTATTGTATGTTATAATAAGTGTGCTTTGTCTCTCCTTGTATACTTTCATTGGAGCATGGGTGTTTAGTAGTTTAGCATTTTATTCAGTGTTTATTGATGTGCCATCATATTGATATAATCTCTCATAATTGTTTTATTTATCTTTTTTTTGTGTGTGTGCCATTCAACCAAGCTTGGTGATTGTAAAAACCATGTCTCTGCTCTTTTTCTACAAACTTACATGAATAAGGTAAGTCTGGCAGACAAAAAAGCTTTTTTTTTAAAAAGATATCTATCAATGAATGCAATTCCTAGACGGTGCAATCACATCCACTTTAGGGGGCTTCATGACAGCCTGCCTGGTCATCTAGGCAAGAAAAATCAATTATTATTTCCAGCTTGAAATTGTGAAAACATTTCATGGATTTGGGTTTGATTACTTGGTCTTCTTCATGCAGCGGTCTCTTTGCTCTTGTCTATAATCCTTTGCCTGTTAAACTCATGCACCGCTTGTGTCAATCAATCATGAGTTAAGCCTGCCTTTCTCTCTGGTGTCCCCACTGACTTGCTATTGGTGAAGTTTCATTTATATTCTTAAACCACCACTTTTATATTCTGTAAAAGTCTAGTTTATGTAGGGTAAGGGACATTGCGGGTCGGTGCATTCGCATAGTGCACTGCATCGTGTTCCTGCAACAGGCTTCAGATCCCTTGACCAGAATAAAGCACTAAATATTCCACACAGTGGTTCAGACAGGCTTGTCATAATTGTTGCGAATGACATCATGTTCAAGGCCCTAACTGATCAAAGGAGCATTTATTTTTAATCTGAAAACTAATTCCAGCTTTCATCTGTGAATTGAATAAGCAGTCAGAGAGGATTATTTCCCAGTGCAGCTCTTTTTCATTTGAATTCTCCGTACCATAAGTGAAATTCCACTGCTTTTTAATTGGAATTTCATCATAGGCCCAGTGAGAGAAATACAAAGACAATGGTGCTTTCCAGGAAACTCCTTTCTTTACGATTATACTTTACTTCAAAACAAGCATTACATTCAATCACCTCAAAATTACATCAGACCTTCTTTAAGACAAAAACAAGTCAATAAAATTAACACTGTGGAACAAAAGGCGGAGAGGGCGTTCAGGATCTAGGTTAAGCCTAACTTTTTTTTTTTTTTTGAGAAATTATTATAATCTAAAGAAGGTCTATAAAAATTAAGGAAACGATTCAATTGATTATAATAAAACGATTCAATTGATTTCGGTGATTGCTTTTAAAAACGAAGCATCAGTCTAAATGATCTGATCATGGCATCACATCACACCTCATGCGACATGATCTTTGCAGAAACTGTACATTTGAAGTTTTTTTAGTTTTTTTTTTTTCAATTGCTTGAACAGGGAGAAACTGATCCCCCATTCTTCAAGTCAAACTTCAATCCTCAATCGTGTCAGGCTGACTTTCTGCATCTTGCATTAAGACTCTTTTTTTTTTACGCTGCTAAAGCTGGTTTTGGAATGCACTCCAGCCCTGGCGAGAGTGGTCTCATTTTCTTTTAATGTATTTAGGTGATTCTATTCACAAACGTACACTATTTTATTCATTTGTTTGACAGAATTATTCATTTCTAACCTAGAGACTCAGAATCACACTGCTGTATAAATTGCATTTTATTCAAGTAAAATGCTATGACTGAAGTAAAGCATTGTTCACACAGTTTAAATGGCATACACATATTTAAATTTGCATTCAACCCATACAGATCGTAACACCTTTTATGTGATTTTTATCATGAATTGCATTTCAGTTGTATCCTGAAATTGAAGAATTCTTTATTCCCTCTGGGATATTATGTGTTGTAAAGTGATGGAGAAGTCCACTCAGCCACCTGTGGCCCTCGGTAATTTAAAAACCCCTCTCATACTCCTTCCAGTATTCTGCTATCTCCTCTCTTACACTGAAAACGTCACTAATGCTTTGAGATTCTTTAACATCCCCTTTGAGAGTGATGAAATAGTCCCAGGCACATTTTAAAATGATTCCACGCTGTACTGAATCATGAATCATGTCCAAAGCAGTCCGGATTAGGCAATAATTTCTCCCCCTCTCAAACGCAATAAGAGAGCCATCAAAAGTGCATTCTTGCAGTTTCTGTTTTGTGTAATTCCACAAGGCTTCGAGGTAGGGGTAACTAAGCATTCCTTGAAGACTAATAAATGGGCCTCATAATAAGGAGGTGCTGTGATAGCATGGCCCACAGTACAAGATAATGAGTTCCCCACCACCCTGTGAGAGAGGATGAAAACAAGGGCACAAAATTTCTCCAATATTGTGAAAGTTAATGAGTAGATCTACCATTATGGAAGCTGGTTAATCAGAGCCAGCACATGATTACGAAAGAGCTTTATCAGCGATTTCTGATATTTCATGCATCAAATATCCCCCTTGAGAAAATGCATCAAGTATTAACTTTACCCCGGTGTGAAATAAACTGAAAGTCATTTGACAAGCATGCAGGCATTACAGGGCTTTAGGCCATTAACAGGAAATGATTATTATCTCTGGTAATTTGCTGTTCATCAGTCCGGTCAGAATAAATAGGAAAAGCTGGAGCTAGAAACTCTAATCCCTAAAGCTTTTGGGTCATCTTTGCACTAAAGACCTCCTGACTCAGAAACATGCTCTGTGAATCTGTCTCAACTCTACAGACAGCGTGTAATGTGTGTGTGTGTGTGTGTGTGTGTGTGTGTGTGTGTGTGTGTGTGTGTGTGTGTGTGTGTGTGTGTGTGTGTGTGTGTGTGTGTGTGTGTGTGTGTGTGTGTGTGTGTGTGTGTGTGCGCGCGTGTGCGTGTGTGTGTGTGTGTGTGTGTGTGTCTGCTGCCGAGCCCCATTAGAGCAGACGTGACCCGACTAATGGAGTCGTCATGTCTATAAAATTCACAGCACTACCAGACCACACAGGCACAACATTTGTAGTGTTTATTCTGTCTACCATTGCTTTTCACATTAGAATTACTGATAATATTTTGGACAGTAAATGTAGTCATGATGTAGTTTATTCATTCATCTTTTTCCTCGTCAGGGGCACAGCGCGATTACAGACTTTTCCATGAGCGCTATGCACTGGTTAGGAATTCACAGCCTGAATGGGAAGCCAGTCCATCACAGGGCACCATGCCCACTAGGGATATGACCAAATATGTATATATTACTGAACTGAAAAGCTAATTTCTTTCAAGTGGATAGAAATATAGTAGTTTTTAATATATATAGTTTTTTGGTTTTTCTTGTCAGAGTGGTCCATATTGGGACTGAGGTCCTCCAGGATTTCACAAAGTGTTTACTTTCCTGAGGGTGCAAGTGAGTACACAGATATGAAGCTCATGGGACAAATAAAGGCCACATTCCAGATGCATTTGCAACATTTATTTATGACAAGCTGACATGTCTGACATTTCAGCCTTTGAGGGGTTTTTTCCCAGTATTTTCCAGTGTTTTTGGGAGGTGTAGTGGTAGAATTCATATATAATTTAAAAACTACATTTTCTGGTTTAAGCCACAATCACTTTAGGATTAAATCATGTTGCAAATATAGAAAAAAGTATTTAAATATTTGTAGCACTAAACAGTCACAGATAGTGACACTGCAATATATCCCACACAGACTCGTGCCTAAAGCCGCACCAGATTCAATTGGGGAAATGAGTAAAACTCCACATGGACAGTATCCTGCACTCAGGATCCAACCAGGGACCATGGAGCGTCAAGATAGCAACACATATTCTGTACAATCTAATGTAATGTAAAAGTCCCAGTTTCACTTTTTTATTCAAGAAATGTGCTAGAAAGAAGTATCTTTAGAGCTATTGTGTAATATTTGGTTTCCAAAAGGTTCTATTTTAGGTTAGCAAATTTTTGGTTAATAATCATTTAGCTTATGTTTCCAACAACAAATTAAATTCTTTATTCAATTATTTATATATATATATTTTTTTTTTTCAGTCCACAGTGGCTCCAAAATTCATTAAAGAGCTATCAATAAAATGTTAATAATAATAATAATAATAATAATAATAATAATAATAATAATAATTTATTATTTATAATTACTTTATCATTAGTATTATTATTATGATTTAATAATTAACAATTATTATTATTAGCAGTAGTAGTATTATTATTGAGATATCAAACATGGAAACGTAGGATCTGGCACTCTCTGTTTTGTCATCCTCCCATGGCTCATGGAACTATTTCCCTTTCATGTGAGCATGCAATAACATGAAACCAGCTTTGGGGGGGGGAAGAAAAAGATCAAGAAGCCTGAATAATAAGATACCATCCAGCTCATTAGTGTATCGGTTTTATATTCATATACAGTAGATTAGAGAATGCAATACAAATTATATATGTTGTAGATCTCAGGCACAATTTTCACCTCTTAAGTACTGTTAAATGTTTGAATGAAAATCCCAGTCAACATGGCCAGGAAAAACTTTAAGTAACTGTTGGCAGGTTCTTTGACAGAACACTTGTAAGAAACATAGCTTATTAAAAAATAATAATAATAATAATTAAAAAAAGAAATAACCCGGCTCAGAGTAAAGTCAATTAAATTTCACTCTGTGATATCCTGTTAATACTTCCATCATGTCAGCAGTTCTACATGAATGGAATATTTGAATTGTGCATTCAGGGACCAAAACATTACAAAGTCTGCACAGGAAGTCTATTGTTTTGATAAATGTTATCAAGAGTTCTTTTGTGTGTGCGAATTATTCAACTGTTTCTAATGACCATTTCAAACTGTCCTCTGTGTTCTGCTAACTGTAGGACAAATGCTAATCTAAACTTCAGCATTCTTTTATGTGATATGGAGCATGCCATTCAAACCTAGCTCACCTTCCCTAGAGCACATAGGGCATTAACCTCAATGTCAAAAATTGCTACATGTAGAGTCATTTTGCCAGGGACTGGAGCTGGTTTATTAAACCAGCAGCAGCATGCACGCTGAACGCTGCAAGGTGGCATATTAAGAGGAAATTACTGGTGTTTGGTCCCTTTCTCTGAAATAGATTCATTTGGGAGAAAGAAAAAAAACAAGACCAAAATGTTACAATACAAACTATGTAAATAAAAAAAAAGACAACCAGAGGCAATATAATCACCTTTAGACATACAATATGTAATATACTGTATGATGCAGACAAGATGGCAGTGTAATTACTCCTAAGGCAGAAGATTTCCAATAAAAACTTTTTTTTCTTTCTATATCAATTTTTTTGTATTATTTATTAAATATATAATATGACAGCATTTATAATGTGACAGAAACATAACAGAATATACGCACTAAGTACTTTCAAACAAACACCTGTATTCCTTTTCACTCATGCAATTATGCAATTGTCTAATCAACCAATAATATGCATAACTGTGCATGCATAAAATCATCCAGGTACAGGCCAGCAGCATCAGGATTAAGAAATGTGAAAGACGTAGATAGAAAGAAGTCTGATCTCAGTGATTTTGACCATTGCAACAATTGTTGCTGCCTGACAGGCTGGTTTGGGTATTTCTATAAGACTCCACAACATACTCAAAAGTTTACTCAGGGGGAAAAAAAATCCCAAGCATCAATTCTGCCAATAGCAACATATGCTGTATTTGATGAAAGAGGTCAATGGAGAATGGCCAAACTGGGTCGAGCTGACAGAAAGGGTACAGGAAGTCAAATACCCACTCTGTACGATTGTGATGAGCAGAAAAGCATCTCAGGATGCACATCACATCAAACCTTATGGTTATTGGACTGCAACAGCAGTAAAATATGTCAAGTTCCACTCCTGTCAGCCAAGAACAGCAAGCTGAAGCTGCAGTCTCCACAGGTTCACCAAACCTGGACAGTTGGATGGGAAAAAAAGTCTGGTCAGGTGAATCTCACTTTCTGCAAAGGTACACAAATGTACTGTAATGGCGATCTATGTTTTCCTGTTCTTCGCCATTTCCATAAGGACCGGCACAAGGATTTGACGCGTAAAACCACAAAACTTGTAGTGTACCAGTTTAATCTTCGTTTGTCTGGATACAAGACACTCAACAAATTAAACTTAAGAACTATTTACACCTTTTCAAGCTTCAAATTAAACATGGTTTCAAAGAACGGTCAAAAGACTGTCTAACACCGAGTGTTTCCTCCCACTGTCCAAAGACATGCAGATTAGACTAACTGACGTTTTCAAATTGCACGTAGTGTGTGAATGAGCATGTGAGTATGTCTGTATGTGTGTGTCCCCTGCAATGGTTCAGGGTCCACCCTGCCTCGTGCCCTAAGTCTCCAGGGATAGGCTACAGGCACCCTTCAACCCTATTTACAGGATAGAGAGGTACAGTATAGATAGTGAGTGAGTGAGTGAGTGAGTGAGTGAGTAAATAGAAAATATTTATTGTACTGTTTATGTACAATCATGTCCATAGGATAAACTTTGCAACTTTTTTTATATGAAAGCTCCACCCGCTTTGTAAAATTAGGTTTTATATTCTTGAATATCTTCCTTCCCAATGTACACTGACTTGCTACTTACACAGAACAGCCTCAATTCTTAGCCATGTGTTTTAGAAACATTCGATTGAAATTCTGGTCCATGTCGACATGATTGCATCATACAATTCCTGCTGATTCAGCTGTACATTCTTGCTATGAATCTCCCATTCTACCACATTCCAAGCATGTTCTATTAGATGCAGATGTAATTACTGGGGAAGCCACTGAAGAATATTAAACTCATTATCATTTTCATGAAGCCAGGTTGAAATGACTTTGTGCTTTGTGGTATGACACAGAAGCCCTCAAATAAAACTAACATTAGAAAATTGGTAAATTTGCATGTAAATTGTATGTAAATTGTGAGCATAAAGGGATGCACATGGCTCTAACAGTAACAATACTCAGATAGACTGTGTCATTGACACAATGAATAGTGTTGAGGGGCACAACATGTGCCAATAGAATATTCCCCAGCAGCACCTGTTGACACAATTCTGACCCTACCATCTGTGTGCCTCAGGAGTCATCAGACCAGTCAATGTTCTTTGAAACTCTTAGCTGACTGGAGTGCAACCTAATGTGGTTTTTGGCTTTTCTAATCCATTGTGAATGTTTGCATGTCATTTGCATAAATAAATGCAATGTACTACATATTGTTTAAAAAAAAAATCAAATGTGCTATTTATTGTTTTAAAAAAATTTCACATGTAGTACCTTGCTGTAACAAGACATAACAAAGACCTTTAAACTTCACCTGCATTTCCACAAATTGTCCTTGGTCTCACATCACCTTCTGTAAATTCTAGGGGAGAACAAATACAGAACAAATGAATGGTATCAGATCACACAGATAAAACCTAGAGGCAACCATCAGGGCACAGCATCCTGAAAATGTTGGCTTCCCTGAAATTCTTTCTTCGCACCGAAATATTCTGCCTTAATTTGTGATTTAAAAAAAGACCAAAACTTCCTACTATCTGTCTAGTGACATCAATGCCTTAATGTAATTTAAAGTCGAATTCGCTAATAGAAATTCAAAGATGCAAAGCGGAGAAGGCCTGCATTCATTACAGACATTAACAGCCATGCTTGGACAATCTAATGAAAGTGCTTGTAGTGGTGTCTGAGGGAGAGTGCATTTTTGTTGGTAAAAAAAATAAATAAATGTCTCTGTGTGTGTATGTGTGTGTATGTATATATGTGTATATATAATGTGTGTGTGTGTGCTAGTATCAATATGTGTAAAAGTTTTTACCCCAGGGCATGTGGAGGTGAACACATTTCTACCTAGGAGGCACAACACTGACTTTGAGAAACCTTCACAAGGACAAAGGCATTTAAAATTCCTGTACACCAGGACAGGGTCGTTGCTATTGACAAGGCTGACCCACATGTGAGAGCAAGAGATAAATTAGCCAGCAGAGGTGTCCAATACCACTGACACCACAGGTGATTTACAGTTTGAGGACATCTTGATTGATTCAGGGCTGTGACTGTGTCTAAACTAGGCTGAGACCAAAGAAGCCTTCTCACTGTACCCATTTCAAACACAATAAACAAAAAACAGCTCCATGATCTTTTATTATTATTATATTTTTGTACTTTCCATTAAATCAGTCTATTTATGATTCTGAATACAATATATACCTATACCACATATAACAGTATATCAGTGTTAATAACTGACAGGAACATTAAGATGAAAAAGAATTCTTAGTGTAAGGACATCAACATGCTTCTACTGTATACGGTATATTAACACTAAGTGACTAGATAGACTTTAATTAACTAAACTACTTTAAATTCTTATTTGAATTTCTTTCTTTTGTATTCTCGCCAGCAAATTATCTAAAAGATTTTTTTTACCTCAGACAGTAGAGACAGCGGGTTTAAAAATATAGGCACTCTGAAAATAACTCACTTATTTCAAATTACCTTTAACAATATTTAAAAGCATTACATCTTCTAACTTGACCTTCTGTAAATAGAATTTAAAGAGCTTTGCTTTGATACAGTATATCTATTTTTTTCTTTTCTTTTTTTCTTTTTTTAATATGATCAAGAGATTATGATTACAATGAAGGTTAATTGTAATAATTGTATCATTTCTGCTCATTTATTTTGGGTAAAACCTGAAGAAATTCTTATTAAATGCTTATTAAGCAATAATGTAGCGGTATAGCCAGGAGGTGTTTTCAGCTTTCAACCTCATTGGAATATGGATAAGCAGTTTCAAAAACTTATTCATGAGTGACTAATATACAGTTTGTGCATTGCAGCTAATTATATACCCCTTTTGATCAGTAATTGCACAATACAGTTGTTCAAGACATCTTTTCCTTCTTTACTGCAAGAAGACACACTAAACATACTGTAGATCTGCTTATATAATATCATTGTTCTTCTGTTACTAGCATGTTAGTTTAATCATTTCAGTATAATTGTAATAAACATTATTAGTTTGATCAGATTAGTTGATGAAATATCATGCCTAAAATGACTAAATAAACGCTTTCTGCCTTCACTGCTCTTGATACTGACTGGCAGCCACTCAAAATGCTTGAGGTTGTTGCACTAATCAATGTAATTGTACAGCTCCTGTGGAGATTTTATTATTTAGTACGTGTCCTTAGTCCTTCTGTGATATTTTTAGACAAGCTTATCATACTCTTTTTCAAACCATAGCACCTATACTCCTGATACACTGCTTTAACTCAAAACTGGAAATACCCAAAACACACTTATATTCCTACGTAGGACATTTTGGCCATGAACAGAAATGCACCATAAATGTGTGTTTTACTTAAAAAGCTAGCAGATTTCATCATCACCATTACCACCTGGTTGCTCGGTTACCGAACCTTTACTTGACTTTTATCAGTTTACCTTCACTGTGGAAACACTACATTTTAACTCAATTTTCTGCAATTTTTAGCAATGCTAATTTACAACCGGTAGCTAACCATTGCCCTAAACAGTCAAAAGAATGCAGTAACTGCATTCTTCAACATACGTGAGTTCACACATGATCATGATTGGTTGGTTTCACTCTACTTGATGTGGAGGGAATAATATTGATTTTAGCAAAGCCAATAATGATCCATTGGACTCCCAGATATGGATAGTATGCTTCAATATTGCATTATTTTTGTTCTTCCAACACAGGGGATATAACTGACCAAAACCCAAACTAATATTTTTTCAATCAGATTTAAAACAAGGTTTAATTAAACAAAATCTAAGCCAATTGAAATGCTCAATTTACATATGTTTACCTTTATTTTAAAAAATTTATTCAAGCTGTATCCACAAATTCCATTTGAGTTTTCTCTGCTCCTTTCATTCTGTGTAAAGTCATATTGATGGGTAAGACAGTGGCATTTTCTCTTCCACTGACTTTATAATATGAAGCATCTGACAGGACCAGTCAGCATTTTCAGGGGTTTCAGTAACTTGCTTTATTCTGATCGGAGCTGTATTGGATCTGGAGCCTATGTCACGAACACTGGGCAGGCGGTATGAAAAAAAACGTATATAAATACCAGTCCATCGCTTTGCACCATGCATGCTCACACATTTGCATCCAAAGACTATTTAACGATGCTGATTATAACATACCTGTTATGATGTTTTCAGAGGCATTAGCATGTCAAAGAACTCAGATTAAACTCATGCAGACATGTGGAAAGCATGTAACAGTCCATGCAGAGTAGGCCACTATTCATCCAAGGATCCGAGTATGTTTCCAAAGTTAACAGAGGGCCCTTTGCACACTATGATGTCATAGTGCTTGGCCCTAATAATGGGTCTTTAACTTAATTATTATTCGGCACAGTGGTGCCTGTTGAATGATTGAAAAGTAAAAAACAAACTCAACCTGATGTTTGTTTGTTGTTGTTTGTTTTTTTGGTTTTTTTTTTTTTTTTTTACTTTTGTGTCCTTGTGAAACCTATTACGAGATGACGTAAAGTGAGTCCATGAAAAACAACACCAGAACAAACCAATAGGGCGTGTTTAGAAACCATCAGTGAGTGGAGAGGAGGTAGTCAGCGGTTTAGGACGCAGCCATTGGACTCAGAGTGGAATGGGAGGGAGCAAAAAAGTGCAAGGTCTCTCTCTCTCTCTCTCTCTCTCTCTCTCTCTCAGCATCTCTCCCTCTATGTCTCTGTCTCTCAGCATCTGTCGCTGTCTCTCTCTCAGCATCTCTCCAGGACCCTGAATGGCAGGACGTGGACAGGCGTCTCACACAGTAACCTTTAGGACACCTTGCGCAAGAAACACAATATTCCATAGGCTCTAATCATCACCAAATCGTTCCTCCGGCGGCTTTTAGGGCTGTCGTGCAAAGATTTTCGCCCCGTGCGTGCGTGCGTGCGTGCGTTATGGAGCGGCGGCGGAGGGCATCTCTGGCGCTCGCGCTCAACTTGGCGGCGCTGCTGCTGGCCGCGTGCGCGCTCGGCACGAGCTACTGGTGCGCGGGAAGCCGAAAAGTACTGAAGCCGTTCTGCACCGGACCGCTGCCTCTCACACACCGGCACACACACTGCATCCGGTACAACAGCTCGAGCGCCAACGACAGCCGCCAGGTGCAGTACGTGTGGGAGACCGGAGAGGACAAGTTTGTCCTGAGGAAGTTCCACAGCGGTATATGGCTGTCCTGCGAGCAGAACATCGACCTGAAGGGTAAGAACAGCTTCAGTGTCCTCGTCCCACATATGAACATAAATGTTTGTTTGCATTTATGACTCTTTTTGAATTATCATGATATATTTTGTTTGTTTGTTTAATCTTAGGTATCTTATAGTAAAAGACTTATAGGAAAAATGATGATAAACTACAGTAGTCACCTTCTATGCCCTTAGGCTATCTGTTTTACCTGTGGTGCATAAGGAGTAAAAATCCCTACACTTAGGTTGATTCATTTATAAGTTGGGGGATCGAATCTCACCTCCAGTCTGTGTGGATGGACACTGCGCTCTCTCCCTGTGCTCTGTGGGCTTCCTTCAGCTACTCTGGCTTCCATCCACAAAGACATGCGTTGGCATCTCCAATCTGCACATAGTGTGTGATTGTGTGTTTGTGGTTGTGTCCTACAATGGAGGTGTCCCTCACCTTATGCCCTAAGTTCCATGGTGTAACCTCCAGTCAACATTCACACACTACAGGCAATTTGGAAACGCCTGTTCTCCTAATCTGCATGTCTTTGGACTGTGAGAGGAAACCTCACCAAGATGGGGAGAATGTGCAAACACAGGAGCCAAGACGGGAATTGAACCCGGACACTGGAGGTGTCCCCACTAAGCCACCGTGCTGCCAGGATAGGTTTCAGTAACCCAAATACCCCAACTCACCCACCCCACCTGTGTGATCCTGCTTGGTGGGTTTCCTCCGGGTACATCGGTTTCTTCCCACAGTCCAGATTAAAACTGCGATGGATTGGCACGCCATCCAGGCTGTACCACGCCTCATGCCCTAAGTCTCCTGGGAAAGGCTCCAGGCACCCCGCGACCCTGTGCACAGGATAAAGCAGTATAGAGGACGAGTGAGTGAGTGAGTCATTCACAGCACAAAGATCGTTTAAAGAAATAGATTCAAAGTGCAGCTACATGCAGAACACCTAATATGTCAACACAAGTTCATTGTGAGTGGGAGAGACGAGTCTGTGTATGCTCACAAAGAAATCACAATTATGCAAAGGATGATTTGTAAATAAAATTACATTTTGCTTAAACATGTTTTTTTCCCCTACAGTATATGTGGAGACTTTTAGGATACCGTGTAAAGCCACATTTCCAGGTGAAAGATACATAAACGTATATAAGATAAGGCTGTCAGCAGATTGACAAGGGCATGTACGGTTAAGTACCCTTTTATCTGAGGGTGTGCCATCTGTCATTGGAAGCTCCTCTAATCCATGACTCAACTTCAGTCAGACTGATGTGGTACCATATAAGTATATATTTGGATTCTTTGTCCTTTACTTCACCCCTTATTAACACTATGGTTATTTACACTATGGGCTATGTCGTATGCTTTGCACAGAGAATTATATTAAATGAGAGGTAACGTTGTGGCTGCAGTTGCCATTGCAATTCGACTTTTTTTCTAGACAACAGCTATAACATTACAATTTCATTTGTACAATTACATTATAAACATTTATAATGCATTATGATACATATGATACATTATGAACATGTTTTGTGGTGATGATTTATTTGTATATTCAGTAAAGCCACATGATATTTTGCATATAAAAAATTTTGCATGTCAAGGAATTGTTAGAAGGAAGAATTTGTAAAGACATTTATAACAAAAGAAAATAGAATAGTATAGGATATAGAATAATAGAAGAGTTATATGTACCTATAATATAATAGATCTAAATTATTATATAAATTAATTCTTATAGAAAGTCTGGTTATGGCACCACAAACATAGTCAAATTATTAACTGCAGTTATAGCCATGAATTAAAAAAAAAAAGGCCTTTGTAGACATTGTGGGGATGAATAAAAAATATGATCAGCCATTTGGTTGTTAGGAACAATGGTTATTGCCGCTTAGCTGTTAGAACCAATGGTGATCAGTTGTTAGGAACAATAGTGAGCAGTCGCCGGTTATTGGGAACAATGTACTGTAGATCAGTGATTGATTGTTAGGAGTAATAGTGTCCAATGATTAGCTCTTGGGAATAGAGGGGATTAGTGATTGGACGTTAGGAGCAGTGGGGGCAAACAACTTTAGGAACGATGAAGATCAGTAGTTGTTGGGAACAGTAGTGATCAGTGATTTTTTTTTTCTTTTGTTAGGAGCAATGGAGATCAGTGGTTGTTGGGAACAGTAGTGATCAGTGATTGTTTGTTAGGAGCAATGGAGATCAGTGACACAATGTTGGGAACAGTATAGATCAGTGGGTGGTTGGTAGTTGCAATGGAGGTCAGTGGTTGCTGAGAACAATAGTAATCGATGATTACTGGTTGATAGATACAATTGTGACATTGGTTGTTACGAATGATAGAGATCAGTGACTGGTTGTTAGGAGCAATAAAGATAAGCAGTTGTTAGGACCAATAGTCGGCAGTGAGTTGTTGTATGGAAAGATATTGTTTAGTGATTGGTTTTTTAGAAACAATTGAGATCACTGATGATTTGTTAGGAACAATGTTCATCAGTGATTGTTTTTTTAAGCACTGTAGAGACCAGTAATTGATTGTTGCCACAGTGCTGTTTAGTGATTGGTTGTTGGGACTAGTAGTGATCAGAGACTAGTTGTTAGAACAGTGGTGAACATTGGTTTGGAAGAATGCAGATCAGTGGTTATTTTCTTGAGAACAATAGTGATCAGCGATTGGTCACTGGGAACAGTAAAGTTCAGTGATTGGATTTTAAGAATAATGATGATCAGTGATCGGCCGGTGGGAACAACGGTGTATAGTGATGTGTTGTTAGGAACAGTGGAAATTTATGATCTGTGGTCATTGCAAACAGTTGGCTCACAAAAGTGTAACTCAGTCAGGCCTGAACTTTATAGGCTGCTGGTAAGTCGAGTAAATCTGCTCTCTCAGCTCATAAAACCAGCAGCTCTGATGTGAGCTAGAACGCCCGATCCAGTGTAGGACTGTCACTGAAGTCCGCTTTTTTGTCACAAGGCTCTTGTTTAAAATAAAGACATTAATGTTGTCTAAAAAGAGGTAACACTGTTGGGAGAGCAGTGAAAGGAATGGCTGTACATATGTGTTTGAATGTGAGGTTTCAGTACCACTAGCTGTAGCTCCTGTACTTTCAATCCATATTACTAATTAACCCATTGTTATCAATTACAAAGCTAAATAAAAAATAAACCTTAGGGCCCTATTTCTGGAAGTTGTTACTTACTACTAGAATATAATTGATGTCAAATGTATTTTATACCCTTTTACTATTCAAGATCAAAAAATCACTACACATGCAGTCTCAAGTGTAATGAAATGTTGTCACTCATAATTTTAACATTTTATAGTTACTGTCTGTTAAAACTATATTGTCTGTCAACAGGTGAGTACTGCAGAAGTTTCATAAATATCCCCCCTCCACATGAGAGAGGTAAGTCCTGATTGTTCAACGGTTTCCTGCATTCACTTTTAGTTTCAAATTTACTATTGTCATCTCGGCTTTGTCATGACTTTAGAGAGAATTACATTTGACATTATGTGAATTGGTCCTCTGATTGGATAATTAGTGATAAATATGTTTGAGCTGAGAAAAATTATTTTAACCCTAACTGACTGAAACAACTACTTTGTAAGATGTATCTCGTGCTCAAGGAAAATATGTTAGTGTTTTTGGAAAGGTCAAATTATTGGCCTGCATCAAGCAAAGAAAACTGAGGTGATTGCTGATATTACTGGGTTTTATTTACAAATAAAATTCAACTGAAAATTAAAATTCAACTAGAGGAATTGGTAGAGGCTATAACATGCTTTCTTCAAGACGCAAGTTTTTGGAACTGCTGCATGCATCTGCTCGGGGGGGGGTAAAGCACGGACACACATGATTGGCGAGAGCGAATCCCTTCTACCTGAAAGCTCCCTGCTACAGATGGCTGCAGCTGGATTTAAACTTGCAATTGCCAGATAACAGAGCAAATGTGTTTCCATCAGACCACACAGAGGCAAGTGTATAAACAGTACAGTGTCGGTTACATCTGAGGCAGAACGGCCAATCACCGGTCAGAGCCAATCAGGCTGAAAACTGACTGATTCCAGTCATGGGCCAGATGTTCGGTGCCTCCCTAATGCCCAGTTATATATTTTTTTATATTTTTCATGACATTTTCATCTTTATCTTGATTGTTAGTTATGCACAAAACAACCTCAAGCTAAACTTAAACGCTGATACCTTTTAAGTGATCCGATTAATCGTTTCAATCACAGCACTGTGTCGTGTGTACATGAATGAACAGAGACCTGATGTTTCTATATCCCTCTCTCCTCCAGGGGTCTTGTGGCTGTGCATCGTTGCAGAATGTCTGTACATCCTGCTCCTGGCCACTGGTGGAATCCTGATGTCTATCGAGGTCTGCCACTTTGGCAACGTCATTGACGGACTCAAACTCAACGCCTTCGCCGCCATATTCACTGTCTTGTCAGGTAACCACTTTCATCAGTGCAATTGTAAAAGCAAGTGTGCAATTATAAAAGCAAGTGTGCCTTTGGCTTGTGTGGGTAGTTTCAGAAGCAGGTACGCCCACGCCTCATCATGATTCAAATGAAAATGTCACATTTTGCATATCTCTGTGATCGCACAGTTGTCTGTGGGGATGACTCGGTGTGTAAACAAGTGGGAGTGGGAGCAGCAGGGCGCCGTTCAGATGTCGTGTCAGAGCTTTGGCCACGTCAGTGACGTCTCTCAGGGGATGGTGCTGTTTGTAGTGTGAGGAGAGTGACAGTTTTTGATATTTGTGCTCCAGCACGCTGGCCTTTGTGGGGTTTTTTTCTTTAGACCAGGCAACTGAATCGTGATCCTGCATTCATACAGCATATAAAAGACCAGAGTCAAGGTAGACTGTGAACCTTGCATTATACAATCTTTTGCAAATTGTTGCATCTTTACGCATTTAAAGCTTTTACATTAAAAAATGCTCCATTGTGAAACAAAAAAACATTTACAAAAGATTAATAAAATGTTATAAAATGTTACCCTATTTCATGTAACTTTAGTCACCGAAATATATAGATTAATATACCGACAGTATAAAAATATACAGTATCTTCATGTGTGCATTAAAAAACAACGCAAGTGCAACTGTGTAATAAGCAAGAAAAGTGTTAACCAAATCCAAATATTTTCAACATCTTTTCAATATGTTAAATTTTTAAGAAAGTTTCTACAGTATTCCTGACTTATCATCTTCTGGCCCAGCTTCATGAGTGAACCAAAATCTTTTCAAGTTCATAAATTGCCTACGTAATTACAACTGTACTTAAATGTTTTAGGAAACTTACTCCTTCACTCACTATCTATACCAGGGCTAGGGCACTTGGGGCACAAGGCGGGATACATCCTGGATAAGGAGCCAATCTATTGCAGGGCATAAGCACGTACTCGCTCACACATACACACACATCTTTGGACTGTGGGTGGATACCAGAGGACCAAAGGAAACCCAACAAGCACACAGAGAATGTGCAAACTCGACCCGCACATACTGTACCTAAAGGCATGACTCGCACCCTCGACTCTGGAGGTGTGATGCCACAGCGCTAACCAATATGCCACCATGCCTTTTCGCAAACTTTTTAATTACTTTTACGCAAAAATATAAATTTAGGTAAAAACTACCTATTTAAAATGTGTTATTGAGAAATAAAATATTCCCCTCAAGTCCCAAAAAACAGTATTACATCACACTACCCTGTCATGCATTCTTTTCCTTTAACAGCACAACCTGTCATATTTTATTCCTTACATATTGACTGTGACAGTCTCTTGACTGTTATTTATTATTATGATATAAAGTCAGCTCCAGAATTATTGGCATCCTAACACCAGAATATTAAGCATTCCTTAACATGATATATTTCTTTCCTTTAATCCAAAACCAGGTGAGCTTATTTCTCATGCTCATAATGAATAAGACTCATATGTAGAGGACAAAACCATATTATATTTTGATTTCTCTCTCTCTCTCTCTCTCTCTCTCTCTCTCTCTCTCTCTCTCTCTGCAAACCATGATATTGGTTCGGTAGATCCTTCGAAATATTACAGCATAATGAGTTTTTGTGTTAGCCACAGTATCAGTTGTTATTGCATAGCTCTGTAACTTGCAACTGAATTAAGCATGAAGAAGGCTCGATTTAGTATTTCTCTGTTGAATGTTGTGTGTTTTACTGACTTCTCTCATGGGAATTAAGGATTCAGGATTGATGAATGCGCTTTGTCACACTTTTTGTTTTTATTTATTTGGTCTGGTGTGATGAAATCCACACAGATGAGATTTCACACCCTGCTGGAAGGACAGATTTATTCATTAATCAGTAAGACACTCTGAGCTGTGTAGAGTAACAACGATTGGAAGAGCTAGAGAGCGAGAGATAGTAAGGTTGATACCAGAGAGATAACAAAACTGCAATGTGAAAAAAATTGCAGTAACGAAGACATAAGAGGCATAAGCGTTGCATTTATAGTTCACTCCAAGTACAAATATGAAGATGTATGTTGGGCCGAAATTGCTCCTATAATAAAATGCCACAAAGAATTATTGCAAACAGATAGACAATATTTTTGCATCACGAGAGTGTTAAAAAAGCACAAATGCCAAAAGTTTTATGCGTGCAAAGTGCTATAACTCCACCTCTCACAGTTTTGTTACAATGGATAAGTCAGCACAAAGGTGTATTTGTAATATCAGTAATAGGTTAGTTGAGCTAAGTAAAAAAAAATATTGCAAACTTAAAAAGCGCACAAATTGTGTGTATTTGATTCTGCTTTTACACAGAGTCTGTTCTCACGTTATTGTTTTTTTTACTTAATTTTGTATTGTTTCAAAGTACATTCAAAATATTCAGTATATAACCATAAATGCATTATGGCTTCCAAAAGCAGCAAGAATAATGTTTGTGATAGCAGGAGCAAGAGGAAAAAAAGACAAGTATTTAAGGATTTGGAAGTGAAACAGAAGGTTGCACTACAAACAAAATTTACCACAGTGGTTACACTATAGTGGCACACATACAGTACAGTAGCTTTATTAAGTATATACAATAAAGAAATATTCATGTACAGTAGTAATTTATTTAAATTAAGGGCAGAATTTTCATTTAAGTAAACCGTTATTTGATGGGGAAAAAAATGTGGCAACTAATGTCAAACATTGGTATGTTTATGTTAGACTCATTCAGTAGTATTAAGTACCTTTTGTATAATATGGTTTGTACAACATCCAGCATCCAAATCCCATAATGTCCTGTTTCACTGAATGTATTGTGCATGTTAAGTGACGCGTACCTGTAGTTCATTAATGCTGGGGTAACTGCAATATCAGTAACTACAAAGGGTAAACGTATTTTTCTTTGCTTCAGCTTTCACCAAAAATCCACGGAATGCGTTTCGTTCAATCACAGCAGCTGGTATTTTCCACAATCTGTTATTCTCACTTTACTGTCTGTGAACATGTCATGTTTGCCTATGTAATGCTGCCATTCCTCGTCATGGTTTGCATAAAATGCGGAAGTTCAAAGCCTTTAAAAAAAGTATATGTAACGAAATGAACAGTTTTGTTGTATACAACCATGTACGCCAAGACAAGTCATTTGCCAGAATGAGTAAAAAGTTTCAAAATGCCATTTATCACATTTTGCTATTCAACTGTTGCCATGTTCTTGAATGGATCAAGTTAATGAGATATTAATGTCTAATTTATTGCTAATGATTATTTATGTACGCCTCTGGTGCTCGTGTTTGTAATACTGTCCATTCTTTCCTGATTTTCTGATGTGCGAGTAATTGTTAATATATTAACATGTTGTTATGAAAGCAGTAGGTAAGTGTTAGCATACTTAACACTTGTGGACACAAGTCCATCTCACCCACATGTGTTTTTGAACATTCTATTCGAGTTTCAGTTACATTTTTGCTCTCATAATAACCTACACTCACCTGGAAAGGCTTTTTATTTGATTTTGGATCATGGCTGTGGTGATTGGAGCTACAAGATACAGTATAAATGAGCTAATGGTAGGTGGAGAGGCCTGGGTTTAGTCAGCATTCCAGTTCATTACATACTGTAGGTGTTCAGTGGAGTTGAGATCAGGGCTCTGTGCAGAACAATAACCATGGCGCCAAACCATGTCTTTATGGACACCGCTTTGTGAACAGGGGCATTGCTGGAACAGGATTGGGACACTTTGGAACTTATTTTGGACGTTTTTATATTGTGTGCTTCCAAATGTGTGGTAACAGATGATGGTACTTCCACGTATCGGTGTCATGGGTAGTTGTCCACAAACTTTTGACCATGTAGGACAAGTGTTTAGGATTAGATACAGTATACTTTAGATCTTCAGTATACTCACTCCATCAGGTCCATCAATCAAGATCATTACAAATATCTATGGTTCTGTCTAGTACAGCTGCCAAATACTAATCCTTTTAGGTTCTAGAGCTCGATGCAGGTATATTGCACTGCATCTGTTTGCTCTAGACGGAAGATATTTAGAAGATGAACACCAGATGACCTAACATGTTTGACTTTGTGTGTCCATCAGGACAGACTGTGCCGGGTAAAACATTCGTGCTCTGATGCGCTTAAATGGTGCCACAAAATGAAATCAGTGATAGCCATCTGAGATAAACAATTCTCTTTATAATAACAATGTTCCATCAGTTCCCTAGTGCTGTGTAAATGAAGGAGCCTTTAATGTAGACAGCAAGATGGAGCAATAAACATTAAAATACTCGGATGTTTATTTAAGTGGATATTTAGATTGTATAAATATGTAGTTAGAAACCGGGAGAAGAGCTGTCTCATTAGGAGGCGACTCTGGAAGGACCATGACATTCAGTGCATTGTCTAATGGGTCTCATCTCTTTATGTGGTGCAACAGTGTCCCCGAGTGGCAGGATGCAGTCATTTCAGCACAGGATTCAACGATTCAGAAATCGCCATGTAGATAAATATTTATGGTGTAGTGTGTACATAATGTAAGAGAAAGTTACAGCCAAGGCAATTGCAATAAAATAATAAGAAATACAATCAAATAAAGCCACTTGATAGTGTCAGGATTTACCATTCAAGTAATGATGGGATGGCACTGTGGCTTATTCAATTCAATTTTTACTTCTATAGCGCTTTTAACAATGGTCATTGTCTCAAAGCAGCTTCACAGAAATGAAAAAGCCAAAAACTTCCTGAGATGGCAATAGGAAGAAACCTTGAGAGGAACCAGACTCAACAGGGAACCCATCCTCATCTGGCTGATAACAGATAACAAAAATTGTATAACATCATGTGTGTTATGCAGCAGAAATTTCGATATAACAGAAGTTATTTAAATTAACACAAAGTCCAGTTCAGCTCAGGGATGAGTCAGCAGGTGCAGAGGGCAGATGAGGGTCTGGATCACTGGGAGCTCAGGAGCAGCATGTGTAGCTCCAAACCAACATGAAGAAGAATTCAGCTGGAGCAGGTCCTTCTCTGGATGCCTCAGGAACTTCGCAGGGTTGGCCTCGGTCTACTGAAGCTGGCACAATCTCCAGATGCCTCGGGATGGGTGGAAAAATAAAGAGCAGGTGAAAAGAATTAGCATGGTTGCCATTCAGGATAGATGTACTGGAGTATGAGGTAAAGAAATGAATTATGTGTATGCCAGATTAAAGAGATGCGTCTTGAGTCTACTTTTAAATTGGGAAACTGTGTCTGAGCCCCGAACACTATCAGGAAGGCTATTCCAATGTTTTGGAGCTAAATATGAAAATGCCCTACCTCCTTTTGTAGATTTTGATATTCTGGGAACTACCAGTAGTCCGGAGTTTTCTGATCTTAAGGAGCGTGGTGGATTGTAACGTATCAGAAGACTGGTTAGGTATGTGGGAGCTAGACCGTTTAGAGCCTTGTAATGCTATTTTGTAATTAATTCTAAACTGAACAGGTAGCCAGTGCAGGGATGATAATATTGGGGTTATATGATCATATTTTCTGGATCTAGTGAGAACCCTGGCGGCTGCATTTTGGACTAACTGTAGCTTGTTATTGTAGCTTATTGGTGAGCACTGTCGCCTTGCACCTCCAGGGTCAAAGTTTGAGTCCTACCTCAGGTCTACAGTATGTTCATGGAGTTCGCATGTTGTCCCCTTGGTGGGTTTCCTTCGGTTTTCGGCCACAGTGCAAAGACATGCCCGTAGTGTGTGTGTGCCCTGCGATGGATTGGCACCCCGTTCAGAGTGTTCATTGCCTTGTGCCCAAAAATCTCCTAACATGAATAAATGAATAAATAATAATGCTTGAACAAAACTTGATGTAAACATTTATACTTTTACAGTTGTTACTTTAATAGATTTCCAGATATAGCGAAAAACATGTCAGTCTATGTCAGTGATACACACATTGTTCAGTTGTGTGTGAGAATCACATGGGCTCAGCAGTTTCATAAATATATCATGTCACAAATATTATTACATGCTTGAGCGCCATGAGAGTATGTTTGATCACAGCTCTTATATTACATAATTTATGAGATGTTGTATATACTTTATATTACATTAAAGCTGTGTTTTATCGTAATGCTCATTTCTGATTGATTTAGTCTTTTGTTTCAATATCCATTGATTCCATTTATCTCTTAGATTTCATGAACACTTATATTCCCTTTTGAACCGTTAAGGGTTGTTTGTTGTTCTAGGTGAACTTTTCGGTGAGGTTTTTATGCAGACCATACACAAATTTTATCTTCCTATTAGAAAAGGTTGCAACTAGAACCTTATCAGGGAGCTAGAACCCTAAAAACCAGCATGTTGACATATTGTCATGTTATATGACTTGACTATAAAATACTACGATGGATCACACTGGATGTTCTTTGTCAAGCATCATGACATATGTGTCATAAAATCTATTGCAAAACATGTCAACTAAAACACACGTAACAAAGATCACTTATGTGGCATAAGCATGAGATATCAGGGCACGCCTTATTCTACGGTAAAATATCAAGACACATTGTGGTTTTATGTCAACAGTATTTCCAGTAAAGGTAACATGACCCAGCTATGCACCAGTGTGGCATGGTAATGTTAGATGGGTGTGTCTGAAATTATAGATTTAAATAGTACAGTACTGTACAAAAGTCTTGAGCTAAATCTTATTTCTTCATATTTTGCTTACAAAGAAGTCAAGGTTGTTTTTTTGTTTGTTTGTTTGTTTGTTTTTAATGATATAAGTGCATTCTACATTTAATCCTTAAAGCTCAGAGCAGTTTTAGGGGGGTTTTGCGTCACTGTGTTTTAATGATTATATCAAGGATTGCACAATATAGTGTGTATCATGTCCTTTTTTTCAGCACAACCCAGGCAATATGATAAAATACATTTTATTTCATTTTGACCAACTACACACATATGGCCGGGCAAGAACTATATATATTTAAAAAAAAAAAAAAAAAAATAGATTTTTTTTTATGAATTGTAGTCAAACACACACACACACACACACACACACACACACACACACACACACACACACACACACAGATCAAATTTCAAAGTAGCAAAGCCTATATCTTACCTCCAGCTCGGCCGAATATCAGACGTGCCAACCTTACTTTTTATTATGTATAGATTTTTATGTATAGATTGTATGCTATCTACAATCTGCTTTCATTATTATGTTTCGTTTAGAGCCCCAAATAGCATTTTTTTATGTGTTAATCTGCAGGACTCCTTGGCATGGTTGCACACATGATGTACACAACAGCTTTTCAGCTCACTGTAAGTCTGGGACCTGAGGACTGGAAACCCCAAAGCTGGGATTACAGCTGGTCTTACATGTAAGAATTTACTTCACTAATTTATATTTTCCCTTTTATTTACTTACCTGTGACAAAAGTTATACAATATGTGTGTTTCTTTCTGCAGGTTGGCCTGGGGTTCGTTCACAGCATGTATGGCGTCCTCAGTGACCACCATCAACAGATACACAAAGACTATCCTGGAGTTCAAGCACAAGCGGAGGAACATGGAGAAGAACCTGAAAATCAAGCAGCAGCTCTTAGAGCTGGATTGCCCGGACCAGATGTGGGACATGTATATCAGCTCGGTGCCCAGCACAGCCGAGGAACTGCTGGAGTTGTCCAGTCCGAGCCGTAAGCTGTCCAACCATGACATGGGCGATCAGCAGGGGGAGGAGTACTGCTGAGGCTAGCCTGAGGCCTTGTTCAATAAACTGTGCACAAATTCCATTCTAACTGCTTGTGAAAGTGCTTTATTGGTAGATACATTTGCAAATGGCATTGGAAATCACAGTATTAGCCTGCTATCCCGCTGGCGGGATGATGTCCTCATCTTCTTTAGAGCATTACATATTCAAAAAAAAAAATCTTCTGTTTGTTTCCTGTAAAATCTGTTAATGTGTCAACTATTTGCCGCTTCATTTCGTCAAGCTGATACAAAACCTGATATTCGATTATACTGTAGATAGGTTTTTTTTTTTTGGTTTGTTTGTTTGTTTTTACCTTTCAGCTTTGCTATGTAACAACTCAGGCAAAGCTGAGAGCATTTAATTCAGAAGCAAGACTCTAGCAGTTGCACTACGGTGAATCTGCCTGACAGGTGGATGATACATTCTGTCTGCAATGTGCAAGGTTCAATGCCTTAACGTAAGGCATGATGTTAAATAATATTCATTTAACAGTTATTTAACAGTACAAAGATTATTTTAAATCTATTCACCTCTAAAAGTTATAATCGACCTTAAATGTGAACAGTGCTCCTCTCCCACAGCTACTCCTCAGTCATATACAGTATATACAACATATCCTCCAGCTAAGGAATCTGTTACCTTCTGGTGATTTTGTGTGTTTGTGCTGTTTATAAATGAGGCCCCGAGACAGGCATCGATTTTCTAACTAAACCTCCCCTGGCGTATTGTATGACCCGCTGCTGCTTGGCACTGCCACGTGCTCTTAATGAACTAAATCTGGCCTCAGATTACAGTGAGGGCTTTGAGCCAGGACAGACTGTTATCTGGCTACTCTACATTGTTTAATCAATGACTGTATATACTGAATGGCTTTTGTTGTACTGTGTTGTATTGTTGGCTGAAAATTATGCTGTGGTTATTAATTTTAGATGTACAGTATGTATCGATGTTATATACAGATAACTGACAAGGACTGACAAGGTGGGAAACATTAGGTGTTTAGACGAACTGAGCCAACAGAGCAGCTTCAATGCACTGTGCCACGGATTGTACAAGTCTCTGGAACATTAGATATTACCTCAGCTGGTGTTTGAGGAATGTGGTAGAGAGTGCTGTCTAATGCATCAGTCCAAATTCTCACATCCCTGCAAAAAAAACCGTTCTATAGAATTTCTATAAAACTTTGTAGAATTTCATTAGGACAATTTCTTACTTTGTTCTATACAATGCTATAGACCTTCATTATGACTCTGTAGAACGTCTGCTTTAAGATTCAAGTTCTATAGAATTTTTGGATCGATGTAATCTTGCCCATACTGTTTGTTTTTTTAATTATTTTATTCTGTTAATACTTTCCCCAGAAAGGAAGCAAGAATACTTTCCTCAAAATAGAAGCAACATGGAGTTGAACTCTTTCATTAGAAAAAAATATCCCAGGTTTAATACTTATACATATTTAGAGTACGAACCTTGTCAGTGAACTATGAGGACAAAAAAAAAGAAAAATTTGTAATAATAATAATCGTTCAGTAATCATAATGTCGGTAAATTGTTAACTTAACCATCATATTGATTTGAGGTCATATCACCTACTGTAGCACTATTGGTGCAAAAGCTGCAACATTTCTCTATAGGACTTCTGCTTTCTGCTTCTGCTGTTTTACAGAATTTTTTTACACAGTTCTATAGAATTCTATACACTTAGAGTAGGACTTTATAAAACTTCTGCTTTGGGATGTATGTTCCATATAGTTTTTACTCAGTTTTATAGAACTACGTCTATAGACCCTGTGACTCTATTGAAATTCTGCTTTGAGGTGAATGTTCTATAGAATTAACCATAGACCTGCAGTAATCTACAGAACTATAGAATTAAAAAAAATTCTATAGAATGTTTTACTCTGTTCTATAGAACTCTATAGTCCCAAAATATGACTATAGAATTATAATGCTGTTGCTTTTAGAAGCGTTTTCTATAATGTATCTCAGTTCAATAGAATGCTACAGATCCGCGATACAACTCTATAGAACGTCTGTTAAGACGTAGGTGTATTCCAGAATTCCGACATAGCTACATGAAACTTTTTTGTAAAGACCCGTATATTCTGTTCAACTTTTAATTTGTCTGTAGAATGTGTTCTTCTAAATGAAATCCCATCAGTTATTTAGAATTCCCTGTACATTTTTGCAAAATATCCAGGAGTTACACAAGAGCTCGTCTTTTCCTTGCCAATTATTTGAAAATCACTGGATTATACTATAATATACTCTTTAATTCTCCATTTGAGCCTGATGATCTGCCTATGGACATGTTTAGATTACTTGGCGGAAGTATGCGGCCATTTCTTTGCTTGAGTGAGTTCTTTCACAGCCATTCCTTTAGTTTCAAGCTGTGCTGTTTATGTTGTTCTAGTCATTATCATGGGATTTTGTTGACAGCAATTCAGAACAAGTTTCCATTAACAAGTTGAAATTAACCAGGCAAAGTCCAGGAGGTACTAGGTTCCCTGGTGGAGTAGTGATTATCACTGAAGCTCTTCTGTCTGTTGTCCTATAGCTCCTGGATACTAAAGTTTGTACTGTAGGGACTGTTCTTGCATGAATAGGTGTAAATTGGGAATGAGATGTGGTCACTGTGAAGGCAAGAACATATGGTCATTTTTATATACGTACAAAGTCTTTCAATGAGCCCCTGTGTAGACTCGTCCAGGGAGAGACGCCTCACCTCAGGATAGAATCATTTCATCCTAGGATAGAGGTACAGTAATCAGAAGTTCAAATTAATTTGCAAATGACACTGGTGCAGATCCACTTACAGGAGGCATTCCAGAACCATATCAGCAAAAAAAGTACTCCCTCAAACAGTAAAACAGAGACAGGTATTTCTTTAAACTGTCTCCAGTATACAAGCTTATGTATCACGTACTGTAGGAGGGTAAGTCAACAATGATCCACACTCCGGTTAGATTAAAACTTCTATTGGCCGCACTTGTCAGCGCTTTGCATTCAAGGCTACGCTCTCCCCAGTCAGTGCTGAAACAGTTCATTTGTAACTTCTGTGCGAGCAAAAATGGATATTCCACTTTTGATTTGCAAGAAGGAAGAGCAGCATGCCATGATTCTCTTTTTTTTTTGTGGTCTATGTGCGTACCTGGTGCCTAAACAACCCACAGAAATGCATAAACAGAAAAGTTTGGATATCTGCAAACTAAATTTGGAACAGTTGTACTCTAAGGAAGGTGAAAGTTTCTTAAAGAGAATCATTACTGGTGACGAGACATGGATTCAACACTACGAGCCTGAGAGCAAATGGCAGCATACTGTATGTAACAGAAACATTTTCAATCACGGACCAAGAAATAGTTTAGAAGTCAACCATCAGCTGGAAAATTGATACTTACAGTTTTCTGGAATTCTGAAAGTCCTCATTAATACTGGAACATTATCAGGAAAAACATTCAACAGTTACAGTGAGATGCTTATTGAAGACCTGAAGTCTAACCTTCGGATTAAACACAGATAAACACTGCTATCCATGGGTGTCGTGATCTTGCATGACAGTGCAGTAGACCCTGCAAAAGCTTCATTTTGAGGCTTCAAAGCATCCTCCCTATAGTCATGATCTTGCTCCATCGGACTTTCATCTGTTCGGTCCCCTGAAAGCAGCTCTACGAGAATGAAGATTGGCTTCTGATGAATAAGTGTTTGTCTTAAGTTAATTAAAATAAATTCTACAAGCAGGGTGTGGATCATTTTTGACTCACCCTTGTACTGTATTAGCACTGACACTGGAAGAATTGTCTCGTGTAACATAGGTACATAATTTGTCATATAGAAATTAATGTTGTGCTTTTGTTTTGGTATGTTTTTGTTTATTTATTTATTTATTTGTTTTTCTAGCCTTTGATTTTCTGGTTCTAACTAATTGGAATATCTCTGTTATGCATTGCTATAAAGAGACAGAGTGCATTTGTTTATGATATTGATCACAATTCAGTTAAACCAAAGCATGTTCAGAACTTGATATCCATTTACAGAATTTTCTGGGTTTTTAACTTTGATGTGTGACAGCTTTTACAGTAATACAAGCAGTATATCAGTGTTGTGGATATTTTTTATATTTAAAAAAAAATGACTTGATGTGGTAGATATTTATTTGTTGAATTTAATATTCCTACTTGTGTAAAAGTAAAGCTTTTGCGAGAATGCAGTAATATTTTTTAACGTAAAAATATGTTTAACATGTGGCTCTGCAAAGCTTTTATATAAAAAATATTATATACGGTAGAGCCATGCTCTCTGGGTGGGAGGGATGGTGTTGCGCTGTATCCTGTCAATTGATGTGACACGAATCACAAATCAATGTCTGTAAGCTTATGCATAATCAAGAGGGCAGTTAGTGCTTTCCTCTAAGTGGGTTACATTGCACTGTGATGTAGTAACATGAGCAACAGTTTCACACGGCGTAGTGGATGGCCGGCGTCTCACAGAAAACACTTGTCATCCTTCACCTTTTCCAGTTGGTAGTTGTCACGTAGTAGTTTTGTTTAGGATTTGGTAAATATACAGTATGATTTAAGGGGGGGGAATGTACAGTGACATGTAAAAAGTCAGTCTTAAAACTGGTTTGGAACCAAAGAAGGTCATTCACTCACTACGGATCACAGCATACACAACTTACGTCTAAGGGAAAGTGTGATACCACAGCTTTTTTGTGCTAAGGATTTGAGTAGTCATCATGCTTATCTGACCATTGTGTTCGATTCCCGCCTCGGAGTCTGTATGTATAGAGTTTGTATGTTCAGCCCGTGCTTGGTGGGTTTCCTCTGGGTACTCCGGTTTCCTCCCACAACCCAAAGACATGCAGATTAGGCTAAATGGTGTTCCCAAATTGCTCATAAGGTGTGTGTGTGTGTGTGTCTGTGTGTGTGTGCCCTGTCCAAGGTGTACCCTGCCTCGTGCCCTAAATCTCCTGTGATAGGCTCCAGGCCGCTCGCGGCCCTGTATACAGGATAAAGTGTTATAGACGACTGAGTGATTGAGTAAAATAATGCAATAAAGACTGAATCACATTTGCAAAAAATGTTTGCATTTTGTGAAGTTTATAAACCTGTAGTCAATGTGAATAGTTTAGTGTGTATATCTGAGAGACAGACAGAGAATGTATGTGTGTTAAGTCTGGCTACAGCAGACAATATTTCCCCATTTACTTGGCCTTAAACTGGCTTTATTTTGACTTAAAATGTATTGTTACTAAAACATTCACCTTCCACTTTATTGGGAACACCTATACTGTACATAAACACATCCATTCAAGATAAGGCGCTTTTTCTTTCCCCATCTTCAGCTTTGCAATTTGGTAGAGTTTGTGCCCACTATAGACTCAGATTTCTGTTTTCTGCCGTTGTAACCCATCTGCATCAAGGATTTCATCATGTTTGTTTCATCATCATTTTTTTGAGAAGCAGTCTAGACATTCTCTTTTGACTTTTTTTTCTTCTGAGTTGTTGCCCTTTGGTCAGTTTTAGTTTTTTTCCCTCACCATTCAGTATAAAATCTAGCATGAACATATAATTAGAGAACATTTTCTCCTCGTTCTGATGTTGCTCTTGACCTGTATCTGCATAATTACCTTCAATGAGTAGCTGCACGTGTTCCTAATAAAGTGGCCAGTGATGGTACCTTAGCTGTCTTTTTTTTTTTTTTGTAATGCTTGAGTATTAGAAACAGGTTTTATTGCACATGTTTTCCTCAGCAGTAAGATGACTAAGAAGGGGACCATAAGTGATAAATTCTTGGATGGCCACAAGGAGGCACTGTGATAAAGTGTTTGTCATTGGCTGTATACACCAATATCACCCAGTATTACCCAATCTTATTATTAACTTTTTTATTTACATATCACTGTATGATTGTTCTACATGTACCCTTTGACCAGTGGGACATTTAAAATTTACCAAAAGTGTTTTGCAAAAAGTAAGAATAAAGAATAAGAATAAAATCTATAAAAATAAATGACGACTGTGTCTTGGGATGATGGTTTTGTCTTAATGCTTACACTCACACGCTATTCATAGAAAATTTATTTCCCAATGTGTTAATGGTTCTGAAATTGTATAGCAAATGCACATATCCATTTGAAAATAATTTAACAGGCTTAACATTAGTGCAAATCCATGCAAGTAACACTCGTGTTGGCTTTGTGAATGTTTACTCTATCAAAAAAAAAAAAAAAAAGTACTATTTTTGAATTTATGCTGCACAAAGAGTGCATTATGCAAGAACAGATCAGCATGTCACAGCCGCTTCTTTTGATATTCACGTATTTCAAAGGGTGTGACGTTACGTCTTGATTTATGCATAATGTATGAATGCATGTGTAATGTATGCATGTATAATGTATGATGCTTTCTATTAGCTCCGTCTATGAACACGATGTCAGGTTACTTACAATTATTGTCTTAACAAGTAAAGACTTTCGAATTGTTAGAAATGTTGAAAGTATGATTTCTTGTACTTCCCTGTTCTTTATGATCTACACAAACCATAAAGAACAGGGAAGTATACCAAATCTATATACCAAATCTGCAACATAATAATAATAATAATAATAATAATAGGAAAATTACTATTTGGCTCATTTGATTTAAAAGCTCCCATCAGCGAGCCAGTGGCCCAGCCCAAATGATTACACAAATCCAGTTACTCTGGAAAAAAATAACACTTGATGGTACGAATCAGTGTCAATCACATTAAACCCATTCCGTACAGTACAGTGTTTTACAAATGATGCTCACTCTGTTGTTCACAGCTGGTTTACTTTCCACTGTGCGCTTTTTTGTGGTCATCCTGAAGCCTGATACATACGATGCCTTTATAAAAACATAATCAAATGCAAATCTGATTATATCATCTTTTACCCTTGATCAGAGTGCATTTCCTATAACTCACCCAGAGTTTCCACTACCAATATGAGCTCTAACTGCATCAAATATTTACCAGAGTTTCCTGTGCTGCTTTGCACACATGAGTGCCTGGATTGAAAAAAAAAGAAAGAAACCCTCACTTCCATCCAAAGTCCATTCCAGTCATTTTGTAGAACCTCAGATTGTGCGGGTGGTAAAAATCCCTGAGGTTGTGAATGACCTCAGGGTCGACGCGCACATGTGTCCTGCCTTTGGTTTTGCCCAAGCAGTGTGGCTCGGCGCTGCCCTCTGCCTTCTTCAAACAGGGGAAGCCTTTAGTCTTGTTGAAGTAGAAATGCTTGTCTGTGATAATGCGCTCCAGCCCCAGGAAGTCCTGCACGCGGCCCAGCTCAAAAGCCGGGTCGCTGACGAGCCTCTCGCCGCTGACAAAGTGGATTTGAGAGAGAGGGAAATAAGCGAGCCAGCGCTCCAGATGCTGAGCGTACAAGCCGATGTAGAGCGGGCTCCAAAGAGAGTTCACCTGCCCGGACGATCTGTTCTTAAACGCTAGGCTCTCGAAGCTGGCGATGCCCGGCGTCTTGGAGGCGATTTGTGTGTAGTCGGAGATGGCGCGCGTCACCGGGTCGCGGACAACGACGATTAACTTGACATCTCTGGACATGGCATGGACACGCGCTGGAGTCTCGGCCGTCACAAAGTACCGTGGTGTTTTCTCCATCACGATCTGTCCATCCAGCGCTTTGGGCATCATGCTTCTGAAGAAAAAACAGTAACAGAGCTTTAATATTTAGGCCCATGTGTTCTGTTAAATAGGATTATGTATTATACACACTGCCTTAGCACAAATCACTTTTTCATAGTTTAGTGCACAATGTGGGTGAATGTGCAGGGAAGAAACGTGCATAGATGTGATAACCTGGTCATTCAGTACACTCAGCTCACCTGACTTCATTCTATTGCTACAAAATGATGCTGAGCCTAGATCTGACCAACTGAAGCAACCCCACTGCATCCAGAGGCTTGTACAGTGGCCACTATGCATGATGGCATATACATGCAGTAATGTGCAAAAGTCCTGAGCCACCCTGAATCTCTTCACATTTTACTTCCAACGAACCTGATTTTCTCATATTTTTGATGTTTCTTATATGTTTTGATTAAAACAAGCAGTTCATCCGGTGTACCTAATAAAGTGGCCAGTGCCGGTATATTGAAAACATTTACATAGCTTCACAATCATCACATATGAATGGGTCATCCTTTGCAATGTAATGAGCGGAAGATCCGACTTATTTTTTTCACTTCTCTTGTCCTATCTGTTATCCTTAGGTCTGGGATCACTTTGCCCGATGCGGAATTGATCGAATAAATCACGTCACGCCTGCAGCATATGTATTAGCTAGCGAGATCGGAATGGCAGAACAAGAGGTAATGAGGTGACAAGGCTTTTTGTCCTGCAGCTGATCAGATGAAGGCTCTCAGGCCGGCTGTGTCATTTATTGACTGCAAACGAGAATGGAGACTCGGCTGCTCTCACTCTCGCTCTCTACTGTAAGTGCGTGAGAAGTGCTTCGAGCTGTGCAGATGTGCAGGACGCATCGATCAGCTGAGGGTTTACAGGCGATAAGGCAGAAAAAAGAAGAAAAAAAAGAAAGGAGTGCATGTGCATGTGTCTCACTGTCCTCTTTCACTTTGACCAGCAGATGGGTCTCATTTGGCTTAAGTGCCCTGGAGGCCCTCTGGGCTTAATGATCCTCCTGAAGTCCACCTGCTTCTCAGTAGCACTACTAACTTAGACTTTTTATCTTATCTTCACAAATGCATACAAAAAGTCATTAAAATACTTGGTTCATGATTCATGCAAAAGGTTAGTCAAATCTAATCCCCAATACTGCGAGCCAGGAAAAAGTACAGAAGACAACGTACAGTATGTGAACCGAAATGCAATGTTCTGAGCGTTACTGCTCCCTGCACCATGACCTCCTATCGATACGCCAACATTCAGGCAACTGTTTAGCCACACTGCATTATCAATGACTTCATCTAGGAAAGCACTTAGGCTAAACACTCGTAGGTTTGCCTACGCTTATTATGGAGCCAGCAAGTCTATTAGAGCTGTCCATTAATTATTCACTTACTTCTATTAAAGTGACCTGGTCTTACTCTTAGAAGCCTTCCTGTTCCGCACCAACTAGCACCGGCTCACTTTATATTGACAATTCCTGTAGATAACACAAAAGATCATACATAAAAGGTGTATATGTGAATAAAAAATAAAAAAAAACAGACATGTCGGGAGCACCCGAGTGCACGGAGATCCGTTTACGCTGAGCAGAGAGAAACTGCGATAAGCTGCGAGCTGCCAATCAAAAGGTGGACGCTGGTAGCATCTTGTACATTAGCCTGCGAGGAAAAAAAAAATCATAGATGCGGAATAGATTCTGGGGCTTTTGCTGTGTGCCCGCATGATGGATCTCATATAAGCGTTTACTGTGCGCGTGCCTATTTTCATTTTTATGGAGAAAATATTAAAATTAAGGATAAACTCCATGTTAGATACCCATGCAGTCAGATCTGTATCGTGTAACAAGCCTCGGAAATGAATCTGTGTGTACCGACATGCCGAAGAAATTTAATTACTGTTGCTCGAGTTGCCAAAAGCAAGCCCGATCTCAGAGGATTAGTAATGCATAGTTTGTTAAGCATTACAGATTGGCACAATTCTGGCACTTCTTCGCGTCACCCTTAGCAATATGTACTGGCTGTAGAAGCTCTGAAGCTTCCGCGTTGTTTACCAGGTTACTGCTTTGTGCTGTGTGATATCCCATCAGCCCAGAGGAGCTAGAGGATAGGGTGCTCCTAATTGAGGCTGCGTTTTGGACCAGTCTCTCCGAGGTATTCTGAATAAACCAAATGGTGCCGTGGGTATTGATCGGGATGGGGGGTTTATGGTAATGTGGGCCTCAGCTGGTATGAGGGGGGCAGGTGGAGCGTGTAGACGGGCCATTCCACAGCCTCATCAGCTGCCTGCCTGCCTGCCGCACACACACACACACACACACACACACACACACACATAAATGAGCCAATTAGCCTGTCTTCTCTGAAATTTTCCTACATCTCTCCAGCAGGATTTTTGGATTTCTTCCTACAGGAGGATTGGATTATACGTTTTCATATCCTAGAAATGTCTCGGAGGAAATGCGAATATCAGTTTACATGGAGATGTAATGCTGAGCTTCTGAACTATAATCTGAACTAATCATGAACTTATGCAATGAGACAAGGTTTTAACATGTTTTGGGAAAACGGATTCGCTTGGAAATAATGTATTAAGTATAACATCTGGAGTTAAGATGTCATTTGATATTTCATTTAAATGCCGTTGTCTCAAGGTTTTTCCAACCATCATTAGCAAATACACAACGATATGTTAAATGCTTTGGGAGGGTACGCATTGTGTCATAAATTAATTGAATAGTATTCCTCTGAAATCCCATAGTCAGTATATGAAGTGTGTGTTTGGGCCATGTGGGTGTGTTTGCCATTAATGCTCCAGTCTATTGTAACTATGCCCTGTCCGCTTCCCATAGACATCCATCATCATAGAGGGGTAATCTGCACCCCTCCCATCCCCCCAATCAAGACCCCCCCCCCCCCCCCCCCTCCCTCCACGCTCGCCATGAGGAACCTAATGAGAGCTGAATTACAAACCAAGTGTCTAGGCCTTATGGCAATTTCATGAACTGTAGCATATTCCTGCTTTCACTCACACCTGCTCCCCTCATACAGACACAGACGCGTTGTAGGAGATGCTCGATCATATTTAAAGATATGTTTTAGAATAATATATCTTACATATCATCATAGAGCATCATCGTAGAACTCTCCATGTCATATTCACATATAGTCCAGCTGTGGTTAAATTATTAACCTGGGTTATAAACTATCCCTTAGTCATGAATAATCTTAATCTCAAATTCACATGATGACATTTGAACTTCATTTTGGATCAGCTATGGGTTTCCGTCTCCCAACAAACACGGCTCTATACAACTTTCCATAACGCGAACGACATACACTACGTTTATCATAGGACTGTTGTGCAGCCCTTTGGATGGAAATATGCAGAAAACAGTTGTAGCGGTAATACTGAGAGTAAATATCAATAATTCATGACAATCTCAAACAACTCGCCTTGCCTCCAGCACAGGCTTATCAAATAGTCATGAAGGAAATTCTACACTAGATTGAGTTGAGAGTGTGAGAAATCTCACTTCCTGCATGCCAAAATATCATTTAGTGCGTCCTTATTTATTGAGCACCAGCCAATTATTATTCCACATCTGTGAAAAATGTGTTTATACGGTATGCACCTTGTAAATAACGGGTACAAATGTGATGACTTTTCTACTGTATGAACTGCATATGAACTCAGACAATGCAAAGGCAGTGCATGTGTGTGAGGATGAGAAAACACTTTCTAAATAAATATGCTCCTGGTCTTCCTAGGTGCCTCAGTCCTACAGGTTAAACCGTCCAAGATCAATATTATTGATGCGACAGAAAGTGAAAATGTACACCTCTGGGTGTTTTAAGGCTCTCTCAGTATGTTCCATAAACACCCTGCTGATTTGAGGAGAGAAACACTCAAGCACGCTCAAGCTTTTTTCTTTTTCTTTTTTTTTACCTCTTGCACTTCGCATGCACTTAAACGCCTACAGAACAGAAACTAAATTTCCCTGCAGCTTCTCAGGTAGTGCACCAATATCAAAAGCCGCTAAGGATACTGTTATTGCAAATCACCTCTTTACAGGAAAGTGACAGTGTTGCCACATTGAAACATGAGCTGGTAGCCTCCGTGTGGTTTTATGCCTCAGCAGGATGGAGCCTCTTGCTAATTGTAACTGAATCTGCGCTGACCGAAGCTCACTGGATTCATGCTCACATCAAACCCAAGGTCAAGTGCCAGGGCGATCGATCAGAAACAGGCCACGAGTTCTGAACTTCATCTATCACGCCGTCTCATTTACGACCCGGTCTGAGCTTTACCGCTGTTTATTTTTTAAAGATTTGCAGCAGCCCTTTTCCCTCTTGGATCGCTCACCGCCAGATTCCAATCTACTCCCGGTTCCATGATTAATGGCCGCTCTTCTCTGTGGCATGATCATTGCAGGCTGACTTGTCCACGAGCTCCCCTGACCTTATGAAGTGCCCGGCGCTCATCATTATCGCCAGCGGAAAAAGTGACTTGGGTTAAAGATCAATTGACGGGGCTCTCTATAATGTCAAGTGGTGTGGTCATGCTGTGGGGTCCATCTGTTCCTGAAGGGATGACAATCTGCCCCATCTCTGCTCATAGATCTTCTGTGTATGACACCGAGGGTGGCTGTGTCCACATCAGACGCCCCCTTGTACTTATGAAAATAACGAATATTGGAGCAAAAAGTATCAAACAGTCAGCTTCTGTGTATAAGTGGTATCAGAATGCCTTATTTGGCCGTATGGTGCATCTTCCCGTTGTAGAAGAGGGAATAATAAGTGACTACAATTAGGCAAAGTAACTGACAAGTAATATGCAGCACTGCATGACAAGATGTGTAAACTGGATGTGTAAAGATTTGTGCACGCGTGTGTCTAATGGGGGGTCAGTTACAACCAAGGCTGAAATATAATCAAGTAAAAATTGACAAAACAATCAGTCAAGCAGCTAAAAGGTAAATAATTGGGTTTTGCCAACTCTAAACAACAAGAGATTTATGGTGTTAAAAAGGCTATAAAATTCTTTGGCATGGCGTATTGACTGAATCTTCAATGGCCTTTTTACTTCGCTTGAACAAATCTTTTGCCTCAGTTACTTTACTTCCTTTGGTGCATGCATTAAATGGTTGTACAGTTCCGGCACATCTTCTTTCCCCAGAAACACACTTAAATTTAGGTTTCAGATTATGCAGCACGTGAAGAGATCAAATATCCTATTAAAGAAACATTGCAATAAAACGTAGAGCAAAACACAAACCAGTGTCTGCACATGACTGAAAAGAAGTGTGAAACTTGCCACTTCTGCTGTCTGCATCAAAATATATCACAGACCACCTGCTCTTTAAGAATTGTATACTATGTAAAATATGATTCATATAATGCCTCACTATATATTTGTAATATGAAAACAGGTGCTTTAATTTTTTTTCGCTAGTGGTTCCAACGCATATTGGAATTCCAATATTTTTTCTGAAAGTAAGAAGAGAAAAAAAGATTTCCAAGGAAAACATACTGTATATCTCTGGAGTCCAGCACAGTGGAGTGTTTTTTTTCTCTGCTCTTACACACCTCCAAAAACCTGGTCAATTAGATAGTGAGATAATCTGGTGTGTAAGAGCAAGAGTATTACCAATCTCAGTCGGACTTCTGATATACAGGATCAGAGTTTGGCTCACATGCTCAGGTGTCTGGTGATGTCTCTCATTTTAACCAAAGCAAGGTCAGAATTTGGCCCTGCTTACAGGCCTGCTGTGCACAGGAGAGCCCACAGTGCTGAAGAAACTCCAACAGTGTTTAATTAACACATAGTGTGCTGAATGAAAAATAGCCATGTTATATTACCCCATACACTTGGTTAAATAAAGTAGATAGTGTTCACTGTGTAGAACCTTTCAATTTTATTGAAAACATATGGATGTGCTAGCTCACTAACTGTGTTTTTCAACTGACTCAGAATTTGAACTTTTATGTTAAAATAAAATATGAAAAAAGTGGTAAAAGACATCAGTTTTAACTGCAGTAGAGTTAAAGTGACGCTCACGGATGACACTCTTGAAGTGAAGCCTTGTTACACCAAATCCAAGAGAAAATGGCATCTTTGACACTTCTACAGCCCTATGCAATTGATACAGATTTATCAGAATTTATATATTATTCATAAAGTCAGTACGGTGCCTGGTGTTATTATTCTGCAAATTAACTTTTGTCTTATAAATCATGCAGTAAGTGCTAAAATGTTTTAAATACAAGATAAATAACAAGAATGTAGGCCCATTTAATGGAATTAATTTTTGCACACACTGAACAGTGTGTTCATACAAGCATAGAAATATACAAACGGCAAAACTTACAAATTTTTAGGGACAAATTTATGAAAAGTAACAATAAACCTTGGTCAGCCCAGTAAAAGACATCCACTAGTGGTACCAGAACAAGCAATATCTAAAACCTTATGCTAATGTAAAAAAATAATAATAATAAAAAAAACCTACTCCATATCTAAAACCTTCCACCAATGTCTAAAATCTGCTAGAACAAGTCAGAAACCTTCTACCCACGCCATGCCTAAAATCTTCTATCTGCTCCATGTCCAAAACCTACCTTCCCCATCTCTACACCTTCTACCTACCCCATGTCCAAAACCTTCTACCCTCCCAATGTCCAAAACCTTCTACCAACCTCAGTTCTAAGAATTTCTACCTACCCCATGTCTAAAACCTTATATCTACCCAGTGACTAAAATATAATTACCATGTGTCTAAAACTTTCTACTTTTCCCATGTCTAAAACCTTCCACCTATCTAATGTCTAAAACAATCTATCTAAAACGTTATACCCTAATCACCTCTAAAACCTTCTACCTGTCTCATGTCTAAAACTTCTACCCTCCGCATGTGTACATTTATTTGCCATCCTTTGTGTAAAAAATTTCTACCTACCCACCATAATGTACATACATTTTTAAAATGTACATATTTAAAACCTTCTACCTACCCCATGCACAAACTTTTGCCTATCTCTAGAACTCCTCACCTCTTTTTCTCTATATTAATTTATGTATTTACATGCATGGCATAAGTAAAGTCAATCTTGTGAGCATACTTTATATTAATGTTTTTTTAAAAAAAAAGTATCCCATTGATAATTTAGAACATTCTGAATAACCACCTCGCTCTCTGTCTCTTACCTGTACCAGGTGAGGCCGCGTGCGTAATGCCGGTCAAAAAAGTGCGGCTCGGCGCCGAGCGCGCGGATGTCTGGGTGCAGCCTGAGGAACTCGAGCAGCGCGCGCGTGCCACCTTTCTTCACGCCGACGATGAGCGCGTGCGGCAGCCTGCGCGCGCCCCTCCAGTCCGTCTCGTTCACCGAGCGCTCCGCCCGCGCGCCGTCTCCCGCGCTGCTCCGCTTAAACCGCCTCCTACTGGCACCGGCCGTCCCGTTAGCCTCGCGGTGGCGTCCTGGCACGAGCGGCGGCTCGTCGCGGCTTAAGCTGAAACTTTGCGTCACTTCGGACCCGCAGCATCGCAGCAAGGAGAAGACGAGTGCGCACGCGACACCGAGCCACAGCATGGCTACAAGTCTGGGCGCGAGCCTCCATCTGTCCGATGGAGACAAGGCTCCGCGAGAACCCGCCATGCCTCTGGATGCAGACTGAAGGACGCCATTGTGTTCAAAAAGTTACCGCTTTAACTTTAAAGCGCCGAGAACGTGCACGCCACCGGAGTGTCTCCGTGCCCATGCCTGTCCGCCGCTACCTCTGCGCGTCAACGCTGGCGCGCCAGATGGAGATCAATCAGAATATAATATAACGGACGCAATAGCAATACAGTAAATGAAGTACCGCGCTCGTACCGAGTGATCTGTGTTTCTGTGTTGTCTTTCTGTCAGTGACTTTCCCCAGGAGATTACTCTGTGTGTGTGTGTGTGTGTGTGTGTGTGGTGCACAGCTTTGACGAGAGCGCATCTTAACGCTTTCTTTGATTGGAGGGTCGCGGCTGAAGGCGTGTTTCATCTCTCCTGTAGCCTACTTAAACATTCAGGACCAAAGCACGGTGCGTGCGTGCAGTGTGACATCTATCTAGTGTGTGAATATGCAATTAAAATCTTTAATGCTGTCTCTTGAGATTTTGTTTTTCTTTAGCCAGTATTCTTACAGCATAGTTTATATACTTAGAGTACTAGTAAGACTACAGAACTGAATTAACACTAATAGTTCTGAAGGCGACACAGTCTAGGTTCTGGGTTCTGTGTGCATGGATTTTGCATGTCCTCCCCATGCTTGGTGGGTTTGCTCCAGGTACACCGGTTTCCTCCCACAGTCTAAGGACATGCAGATTAGGCTAATTGCCCTTACCACAACTGGCACCCAGTTCAGGGTGTATCCCGCAAAATGCCATAAGTCTTCTGGAATAGGCTCCAGGCCCCCTGTGACCCTGTACACAGAATAAAACAATATAGAAAATGAGTGAGTTAGGGGGTTCTGTATGAACATCCACAGTACTAAATGAATACAAATAGATCTAATTTAATACGTAAAGTATTAAATGGAATAAATGTATATTTATATAGTGCTTCTAACAGTGATCATTGTCACAGAGCAGCTTTTTAGAATCCTTGAATGAGTAGGCAGAGGATGACAGTGGCAAGGAAAAACTCCTTGAGATGGTAACAAGAAGAAACCTTTGAGAGGAACTAGACTCAACAGGGAACCCATCCTCATTTGAGTGATATCAGATAGCAGGGATTGATCTGCACTCATAATAGGTTTTACAAGGCTGGAAGTTCAGTATAACAGGAAAGTTGTTAAAGCTCACTTTCGTTATTGAAGGCTCATTTACCAAACAGTTTGTGTGAATTTCTGTCCTGAACTATTAAGCAACTGCAGTCACAAGTTATCAAAGATCTACATCAGCAGTCAGAGTCCAAGACCATCTGCAGGGTCAAGTGGAACCACACCCAGTCACCATACACATCTGAAGAAAACCATCCTGTGCAGAGGTCTTCGACCAAAAGCAGGGCACCAATATGAGTCAGACAGGTTTGAGGTGCAAAGGGGGGGAGAAAGAGAGAGACAGAGAGAGAGAGAGAACAGTTACTGTATGCTAACAGTCACAGAGTGTATAAGGTGAATGTATATTTAGAGATACTGCAAGACTAATTACTGACTTTTGCTAATTGGTTCCAGTTAAACCCAATAGTACTGAATTTCCATTAATGGTTCTGAACAAATACACACATTATTGTTAAGTGCTAACTTATGAAAAATGTTATGAAAAAAAAATCTAAATAATGAACAGTAATAGAATTGAAAGCCCATAGTGGTGAGTTAACAAAGACATAGACAACTGATAATGACAGCGTTTAATTAACATAAATGAATATACAGTAAATGTTAAAAAGCTTATCACTTACTGGGACAAAAATAAATTAGCACATGCAGCGCTACATTTACATTAATTTGCTAAACTAACATCAGTGTTGCATTAAGATTATACTGCTGAGCTAACACTAACAGAGCTGAATTAACATTACAGTGTTGAACACCAACAGTGATGATTTAACTTTATCCTGGTGCACTAACACCTATAGTGCTGACCCTGATGTCTTACAGAAATCAAATGCAAGAGATTCCTTCATATTTCATAACCTGTGAGGTTGATTAGGCACTATGAAAATTTCTGGTTATTTACAATATAGACCAGTAAGCCATGTGGGATGTTATAATGAATAAATGTCTTATTCTACTACATAAGGAACAGAAATCATCGATCATTTGCTTGTCTAGTTAGTTAGTTGGGTGGTTGGATGGATGGTTGGTTGGTTGGTTGGTTGGTTGGTTGGTTGGTTGGTTGGTTGGTTGGTTGGTTGGATGGATGGTTGGTTGGTTGATTGGATGGATGGTTTGTTGGTTGGTTGAATGGTTGGTTGATCGGATGGATGGATGGGTGGATGGATGGATGGATGATTGGTTATTTGGATGGAATTATGGTTGTTTGGATGGTTGTTTTTTTGTTTGATTGGTTAGTTGTTTGTTTGATTGGCTGGTTGGTTGATTTTTGCCCAGATTGATGTTTGTCAGATCATGGTAATAATGCAATTGATGAAATTATTCTTGAAGAATCAAAAACACTCCTATGAATAGTCATGTGGAACATCTCAGAGTATAGTTCCTGCTTCGTGGATCACTTATTTACAAGTAAGACAATAGTTACTTAACACAGTCATTCTGTATTTCTGACAAGACCATACTGTATGTAGTCTACTGCTACTTGGATAAAAAAAAAACATTTCTTAAAGTTACTATCTATAAATTAAATATCCAATGCCTTTATCTATCTTAGACATGTCCTATAGTGATATGATGTTTATGATTCCATATAATCTCATACATTCCATGGCCACTGGTGGTGAGTACATCTGCTGAATGATGTGATTTATTTTTGTTTCCATTCTCAGGCACCAGCTGTGACCGGACGAGAGGCAAAAGGTCACATGTATCCACTTTTTAATAGTGATTATATGTGCTATGGAGACCCAGTATCACAAATGGAGCATTTTATTGGTTTTCTATTATTTTATGTATTATGTGTACATTTTATGTTTCCTTACGAAATATGAATTCTATAATTATATTTTTCAGACTTTTGTAAAATTGGCTTTTTAGAATGGATTGGGCTTAGATGAGATTGTGATAGTTTGGCAGGAAAGGTTTGGGGCCTAAAACATATTAATTTGTAATAAAGGCAGCTAAGTATGATATGGTTCACAGAATGAATGGATATAAGCATGGTGTCAGAAAGATCATTGGCTTTATTGAGGCCATGCATGAAGATTAGGAGGCTGACATGCTTGGAGATGAATGCGACCAATTACCTGTTATATGTATTGAACAGCAGCTGTTTTCATTGCATTTTAAGAATTCCTACTTATATCGGCTCAGACTGCAGCTGACCTATGTGCTAAAATGAATTTTCCTGTTTATTTTATCAATGAAAGTAGTTTCCAAGGATCATGGAACAAGGTCATGCAAGCGGTTGGGTGTCTTTTGTGTGCAGTACAAGAGCAGATTGTTGGATGATGAAGTATCCATCTATAAAAGCATGACCCTGAGGTCATGGCCAGTGTGCAGCACAGGTGATTTATTTCCTACTAGGGCCAAAGCAATGATTCTATGAAACCCTAATGAGCACTAAGGCTTTATTTGTGCTACACCATGTTCGTGCTGCTACACTCTTTGTCTAAAGATAGCAGTTATCCTTTGTGCTGATGAATTCATTGGATCCATGGATGCTACACATGATGCAAGGTAACACTCCTTTTCCCAGGTTGCATTTCCAGCGCTGGTGTATGCGCCAGTAGGCAACAAGATTACAGATGCAGACAGTTAATCTTGTGAAAGATGGGGCTGTCCAACAGTACAATATATGAAGCAGCGAGTGTTACATTTCAATTAGAACTTTTTCTGTACTCCGCCCACGCATTTTGCTCCGAGCAGTCTTCTTATTAAAGAAGAACGCTGTGCTTAGTACCGTGTATTGCATTATTTCAGTCTTTGAGACAAGATTAAAACAGTGTGGAATTGGAAATAGGATCACAGTTTATGCAAACTATTAAAAATTTGATGTTTTTGTTTTTTTGTTGTTGTTTTTGTTAATACATACATAAAAGATATAGATACAGCAAAGGATCCTTAAGAGAAATATTTCTAATTGGACATGTAATAAGAGACATTAGCAAAAAGCGGTCAAGCACATGTCTTGTTCTTTCTCATGAATGATTAAGACAATTCGTACCTTGCAGAGGCTCTTCTTCTCTGTCTTTTCTGTGTTGTCTGATCCTCGTGTTTAATGAGGATCTGACATACTGAGTTTGAGCTAAAGCCTCAAGGCAGCCCAGATGAGTCCAGTGTAAGCTGCAGGAAGATCTGTGAGCAAGGACACATGCAGAGGGGTAATACTGCTTAATCATAAGTTGATCTTTTATGTAGCCTTAATGAGATGGAAACTACATCTCTGGGACAGACAGCGACAGGAAGATCTAAGCAATGGTGTAAAGACAAGTAAGAAAAATCAGAGTAAAATGTTTTAACACATAAAAAAATATTTCTATATGCAAAACATAGAAAATGTTGATATAGATCTGGTAATGAACTATATCAAGTGAATATTTGCTTTATACAGTTTTTAAGCATGGTAGTGATCTACAACAGTTCTTCAGTAGATTTTGGCTATTGCAAAAAGACAAAATCATGACAGGGTGTGGGCGCACCTTGGCACTGACCAGAATAAAGCTCTTACTGAAGATGAATTGAATGACAATTAGGGTTCATAAGTCGTTGTATAGTGTTGTAATTCTAATGAATTAAAAAGAAATGTGGCAAGACAAGATTAAGTGCCTTCTTTAAATGTGTGTGGTCTCTGCAGTAAATCATCCTTACTTTTCTCATTTCTCCATTATGCTATGGCAGATTGCCTTGACATACAGTAGCTATTGGATACCTTTTAATGGGACAGGCTTCAAGGAAGAGACCATGTTGTAAAACAATTTAATGTTTCATAGCCCCCTCTTTTAATTCTATGCGTATTTGTGTAAAAGCATAATAAAATCATCTGATCATAGCAGGTCTTAGTATTATACAGTATACTTAGTATTATTATGTGTAGTATTAGTATTATATTATAGCAAATACAGCCTTGAAGGAACAACGACATATAACTTTTTTCACCCTACCATTATTTATGTAACAAAAATGAAGCCAAAAATAAAAAATAAAAAAAACATGGGCAATAATAAGAATCTCCCATGATTCAATAAACTTTAGATCCACCAATCATTTCCCTTTATTATTATTATGTCTCTCAAATCATTGTGGAGGAATTCTAACCCATCCTTCTTTATAACATTTCTTCAGTTTATTGAGGTTTTTGGGCATTGGCTTATGCACGGGTTAAGGTCCTGCCACAGCATTTCAATTGGGTTGAGGTCTAGACTTCGATTAGGTTATTCCAAAACCTTGATTCTTTTCTTTTTCAGCCATTGTGAAATAGCTTTGCTGGTGTGATAAGGATCATTGTCCTGTTGCATGACCCAATTTCGCCCAAGTTTAAGCTGTCGGACAGATTGCTTTACATTTGTGTCTAGAATACTCTGGTATACAGAGTGGATCATGATTGACTCAATGACTGCAAGGTTCATAGGTCCTGTGGCTGCAAAACAAGCACAAATCATCACCCCTTACCACCAAGCTAGACAGTAGGTATGGGGTGCTTCTGCCAAAAAGCTGTTTGGCTTTTGCCCAACATGCCATTGTGCATTAAAGCCAAACTCCACATTGGTCTTCTGTCAATAGGACATTGTTCTAGTAGACTTTATTAATTGTTAAAATGCAGTTTTGTGAACCTCACAAAGGTTGTGCTTTCATAATTTTTTTAGACAGAAGAGGTTTCTCCTGCAGGCACCCATTCCAAGCAAACCATACTTGTTCAGTCTTCATCTGCAGTAATTGTGCTGTCTTGGACTTCAACATTTCACATGATAGTGAGGCCTGTAGGGTCTGACATGGGGCTCTTGAGGTTTTTTTTTTTTTTTTTTTTTTGTAATTCTCTAAGCACTGTGCGGTCTGACCTTGATGTGAATGTCCTAGTGTACAGTAAATGTGCTTATGTGCTAATAATCTTTCTCACTGTAGAATGTTGCTCTTGTCTGTTCCAACCACTCAGCATTCAGTATCACCAGTATACTAATCACTGGCCTTATCATCTTTCCACATCTGCATCTCTTTCTCTCTGGTTCATGCCTTAAGTGAGATTTGTTTAATGCTTGAATGATTGGTATGTCCCTGTATGGTTTGACATAGAAAAACCCTTAGTCTGAGACTGGTCAGGTACAGGGACAGGACTAAAAATGAGAACCTAAAAAGTCCTTCAGGAAGCCTGGAGACGAATTGCTCAAGCCTACATTAAAAATACAAGAAATTCTGCCTCTTTGTAAGCAAAATATGAAGAAATGAGTGGAGGCTGAAGTCTTTTGCAGAGGACTGCATTGCTAAGAACACTTTTAAAGAAGTATACTGAATGCCAGGGAAAATATTATTTTACTTATAATAATAATAATAATAATAATAATAATAATAATAATAATAATAATCAAATTGTAAATGATTCAATATTCAAGTTTACTTAAATAGATTAGGTCATTATTTTATATAGTTAAGTCATTAACTGATCAATTTTTGAATCTGAAGGTGAGCTTATAGTATACAATCAATCAAGTCAGCCACAAGATAAAATATCTAGTTATTGTACTACTTGCATTAATAAATAATCGTTCAGAGTTTTAAATAAATAAATAAATAAATAAAATAAAATCACACACACACGCACACGCACACACACACACACACACAGGGGTTTTAGCATTTGGCAAATACTTCATTTATACTTCAGTATATTGGCTCCATGTTGGCTTAGGGTTAGGACTGTTGGTTAGGAATGAAACACAAAAGGACATGCTGTTATCGGAAATGAATTAATATTTCCGATAACAGCATGTCCTTTTGTGTTTCATTCCTTATTTTTAATGCAGATGTGTTTTCTAATAATTTAAAAAATTTCATAATCCGATCTTACACAATTCATATTGGAATAACATAACATACTACATAGAGTTTATTTACTCTCAAAGTCGTTGGTCATGTGAACATGATGTAAATGGATAATTTTCACATAATTTATTTCTGGGTATTTATTTATACCTTGGGTCGGACCCTCTTCTTTGTGTTATACTCCTGCTGCCAGTCTGATGGCCAGACGGTGGGCTAATTGTTTGGGGTGATGCTAATCAGCTGCACCACCAACATGACATAACATCTCCATTCTCTAGTCAGATGTAATTAAGTTATTTACACTCATTTAAAACTCAAATTCACAGATTAAAAGAGGATGAACTAGAGATCCTAGTCCTACACCTTGTCTCAAAGGCAACTGGGGTTATGAGAACTGAGAACTGAGGCTTCACAGGCAGGTCCAGATACATGTGTAACTATAAATTAACATAATCCTCTTGTGCTAGTGTGTTTTCTCATCCCATCTCCCCACTCCAGAGAGGTTTAGCCACAAAAACAAGTTCATGTGGTCAGCAAGAGTGAGGCAGAGATTACTTCCGACCTGATTCCTATCCAGCCAGAATGCATCTTGTGTCATTGTTTAATAAGACTGCTGTAAATTGTGGGGATTATGGATCACTTTATCAAGGGTCAGAGAGGTACCATGGGGTGAAACATGATAACATGTGGCTAATCCTAGGCAAATCTGCCTACATTTGTTCCTGGGATTAGTGAGTTTCGAGATAAGGGTTGGTACTCTGTCCTCTTCACTTTCCGTGTGGTTCTTAATATCCTCATCTAAATCACTTCGTCTGTCCTCCTGTTTTTTTTTTGTTTTTTTATGTAAATTAAAATGTGTTTTATTGAATAACAAACAGAATTCCAGCATTCAGAAAACTATATGTACCTGCCAGACAATTTACCTAAAGAAGTTTTATTGCATCATTCTTTAATAATATATTTAACCTGGGATGATTTTCAGGTCTGTTTTTTTTTTTTTTTTTTTTTTTTGAGCGAATGATCAAATGTAGATAAAAAATAAGGATTAAATCTACTTCCTGGGATTAACACAGCCTCTGACCTGTGAGTATGAAGCTTATTGAGTTCTCACGCTATCACGCAAGCTTTTAGTGAAAGAGAAAGTGGGGAATATTGGTTTGTGGTGAAATAATAAACCTATGTAACAGCAGTGCATTACTGAGAGAAGAGGAAGATGCATCAACATCAAACTTCATCAGAATCAAATGCATTCTGTCTTTATTTCAATCAATTCAAATGTACACTTGGACTGTGCATTTACGCCCCGCTAGCCCTCACCACAAAATGGAGATGATGCCATGGCATTAGACAGTCATGAATATTGGCAGCTAAGCAACAGACCATCAAAATATCTTGACGCCCCATCAGGGAACCGACACGCCAGCTTTCTTATCACTAATGTACAAGTTGTTTCTAGTGTCACACTGCAAAGTAGTGCAAGCCTAATGCACTTTTGTTTCTAAGAAGTTGGATGAGCTACATGAAGCTAAGCTGTAAATATTTCTCACTGTACAAGAGATTATTGCTGTAAAAATCTAAGTAGTAAAAAAAAACGATGAAGAAAATCCAGTTGACAGGTTTATGTTTATCTGGGCTTTATTTAAACTAGAATATTTATACTGTGTTGTTTAATTGGTGAGACTCCATCCCATTGCCCTCTGACCAGATAACTGAAGGCTGATGACCCTTTTCGTTGAAACTGTCTCAGGGGCAATGGAGTCATTGTTTTTAATGGATGTCATCAACACCCAGGTCACACTGCTGAAAGTAAACATGTCTCATTAGGTTTACTTTTACCATAATGATTGATGTGGAGCAGAAGCTTAGTGGGCCAACCCGATTTATTTTTTTTATTTTTTTTGCTCCACACTATGCCTATTCTGATTAAACATTAGTTCAATTTACATGCAGTCTTGTCAATTACATTTTTTAAAAAATGGCAGACTGAAGCTAAAAAGCAATCTTCAAGCAGTGCTTTTCATCATCGCTTGACTTTTTTTGTACATGGCACATATTACCAATTAAGAGAAGATGATTTGCCTCTCTTATATGTATTACATTTATAGTATTTTCTCATTTTATCCAGGGTTATACTCGGAATATACTTGGAATTCTCCCCATCCCACTCACTCACCACCCCCACCAACCAGCCCCCCCCCCCCCCCCCATTTCCACCCCTTATATATAAGCATGTGTGTGCAGGCCAGATGTAGATGGTATATTCCCTCTGAGACAAAAGCACCATCTGACTGAGCTGTGACATATGCTGTCTGATCCTAATGGACATCAGACGTCTCCCCATTACCCAAACACTATTGATAAAAGGTCTGGCGGCTATTTGATCGTCCCGTCCTGTGTTATGTTTTGTATCACTTTGCTAAATGACATTATCTAATGGAATCAGAGCCAAACCCTGTAAATTCCATAAATGAACGCTCATATTATCAGTGTGAGCTGTACTTTGTTTTCTGTTTGTCAGTATGCTCCGGCTTAAATATAGAACGCATTCAGTCTCTCACTATTTAAATGAATTTATTACAGAAGATTCCTGTAAATTATGATATATGTGCGACCATTTTACAACCGCATATGGGTTTGTTCTACTTAGTCAGTATAGAACTTGTGTGGTGAATAGTGAGAGTGGATACACAGATCTTTAAATAAAGCTCTCGGCCGGGACACAACTGAGGCTTTTTGTTCTTTGTCCTGTTCCAGAATCATGTTTTTTCATGCTCCCGCCCATAACAGGTTTCGGATCAGTGATTCTGAAAAGGGTGTGAGGCCGTGTGTCGTGTTTCTGTTGTCAGAGAGCTCTTTGTGACATGTCATCTTTGCATACAGAATTCATTTTTGCCATTTGAATGACTTTTTTTTTTTAATCTAAACTCAAAGAGGCCTAGTGTAGAGAGCAATTTTTTAAATATATGTAGATCACCTAAAGTCATTTATAATGTTTAACATAATTACATATGCATGATCTGCATACAACCATTTATATCTTTCCTATACACATGATTTTAGTTGTATGAATGGCACCTTTTGTACTACACCTTTCGTGGTTTTAGGGTCAGCAATGTTATGGCAATAAATTGAAGTCAGCTGATGACCTGAATGTACTGAATGACCAGGTTATCATTCCTGTGCAGTGTCCTTCCTTGACGGTACAGGCATATTCTAGGACTCAAATTGTGAAATTGTATAAATCTTCTGTTTCTTTTGCCTTTTTGACAAGCAAGGGCTTATATCTAAAATGTGACATAACTGTGGTAAATTACTTTTGTTACAGTGCAATGTTATATATATGTACATATTTCTTTCTTCTTCTTTATTTATTTATTTATTTATTTATTTTTTATATTTAGAAAAAAAAAGACAAAGAAGGCAAATCAGTGTACAGGATCTTGTTTTTCAATTGTACTGTCCAGTTCCTTTAAGTAAAAAAAAAATGAAATTGAAGTTCTAAGATAATGAGGAATCATTTGTTTTGTTTTGTTGTATATTAATAATTTGGCCTTGTCTCAGGATATTGAGACTGTAAATCCAAGCCAATGAAACTTTCACTTTATAGTGACAGGCAGTGAAGCCTCAGAGAGACAGCTATGCATTTTTATCACACCAGGATGAAATTCATTTCAATGTGCAAAATATGGCCTTTCTCGGTGATTTCACCTTGGTCTGATATGAAAACGGTAATGGTGTTTGTTGTGCTTTGCTCCTTCTGTATGTTGATGGTTTAGTCTGATTCAGGTTTATCCCCAATACAGTGGATCTGTAATCTACATCATTGTTGAGAAAGCTCACTACAGAACTACCAGAAATCCCAAATGACTCTCTTTTATCCCTTAACATCAATCAAATACTAATATAAATCATAATATTAGACACAGTTTTAGATCAGATTGTAGAGATGTTTTATTTGCACTTTGCACTCATACTTAAGCACTTCCACTCAACTCGAGCACACCACGCATATAACTACCTGTTGAAGTTATGCCAATGGTATTATCTCAAAATAGACCAGAGTAAGGTCTCTGAAATACGCTCACGGTTTTGAGTAGGTTTGAGCAATTTCACTAGCACAGATTACACTGTAGATAAGAGGGTCATCAAAAGGTCAGCAACTCAATCACTCTTCATGAAGTCAATAGCAGCATCCAGCACACACACACCATCTCCCTGAGGGCTGGAGAACCAAATCATAAAACTAGTTTTTCTGCAACCTTGTAAATCCTGCATTGCTTTGAGCACTAACTCAGATATTAGTCTCTATGCATAAAGATTTACAAAATAAAGCTACAGTCTCAAGGCCATATAATGATTAATGCTGTTTATGTGCATAACGCAACACACACCATAAAAGACATAAAATGACTTATAATTCAAAAAGGGACTACGTATTGAAAATACACTTTCAGATTGAGAAACATTTAAGCGAGGTCTTCCAGCAGCCTAATTCTGGCAGAATAAGCCTTGATAACGCAGAGTCCCAGGCTGCACCCAAGCCCCTTCTGTTTCATTAGCTACTCCTCCTTTTTCACATTAAAGCACCAATTTAATTTCAGCATGGGGAGAATGAGTCGCTAGCACACCAGCATTCCAGCAGCAGAATCTTTTTTTATGGCCTTGAATAGCGAGAGACCTAATGACCCCCTCTAATTACACAGAGTCAATATTGTTGAATTCTAATCTCATCCCGATCTGAACACACTGAGAAATCGCTGCCGAGCTCCAGCGGTTGGGCGCCACTTCCAAGATGCCTTGATCTGCTTTGTCTATGTGTGTGTAGTTCTGTGCTTTATTATGTGCTGAAAATTGCCTCATATAAGTGCCATCATCACACTGAAATGAGATGATTCTTGTTAGCAGTTCCCAGTATAGCTTTCATTTTATTCTCCTTGGAGGAAACAATAATTGCTGAAGATCTTAGTCCTGTCTCCACGTATGGCCAATACCATTTAAACCCTTCGGTAGTTTTTCATTCTGTATACAGTATATGTGTATCGTAATCACTGCCCTGATCATCTGTCATCCTCTGCACCTGTTTGTCACTGAGAGTCAAAAAAAAAGTCCTTCAGGAAGCCTGGAAAAACGTATACTGCATTAAAATATAAGATAATGAAATGAAATGTGTCTGACATAGCACATTTTTGTCTTTATATACAGTCATGTTCATATTTTTGTTTAGTACCCCCACTTTAAATTATATCTTTTTTTTTTGTATTTAAACATAATAAAAAATCTTCTGATAATAACTGGTCTCAGTATTAAGGTAATAGAACCTCATATAATACAATATATAACTTTTTTTCACCATACAATTGACTAATTGATTAATTGATGTGAGCAGACGTTTTGGCAGTTTGCTGGTCTGGAGTGTTCAGGTGTGTGTTAATGCAACGCCAAGAGGGAAAGACATAAGCAACGGTCTTAAAGAGACCATACTGCAAAAAATATGATTGTGCTTGATTGTCCAGCTAACGTGCTTGATCTGAAACCCATCGGGGTATTGTCAAGATAACAATGAGAAACATCTGATTCAACAATACAGACGAGCTGAAGGATGCTATCAAAGCAACCTGGTCTTCAACACTGCCTCATCAGTACCACAGGCTGATCATCTCCATGCCACATTGATGCAGCAATTTGTGCTGAAGGTAATGTAAATCCTTATTTGATTGATCTTTTGAAAATGCTAATATTTTGAGATACCAAAATATTGTTGATTTTCATGACCTGTCCTTAATCATTGAAAATTTTATAAATAAATAAATAAAATAAAATAAACAATTTTCACTTTATGTGTAATGCATGAATTATGTATTTATTTCTAGAGTTTCACTTTTTGAAAAAAATTTACTTTACAGTATAGACATGTACCATTATACCATTCTAAGTCTATTACTAATTGCAATAAAACCAAAAAAAAAAAAAAAAACCATGATAAAAATTGTTCTGCTTTGATTACTATTATGAACGTGAATGATGTGACTTCGGTTAGGAAACTGTCAGAGTGCCAAAATTCACAACGCATGCTGATGGTGCCAGCATTTCTACTTCTGTTTATTTTTGCCCTAAAGTAATCCAGCTATACAAATGGAAAAAATGTCTTCATCCATCTACTTTCATGGGTTCATAATAAATGAACTACAAAATGTCATTTGTTAAATATGGATTTTAATAACATGACTATAAACAACATCTGTCAGTTAAAATGATGATCCCCTTTCTGAGATTTGTATAGGTGTCATTTACTGTATGTGCATGTGTTTTACTGAAATGTATGAAATGAGAAAAATGAACAAATATAACAAAAATTCTTTAAGTAATAAATCAGGGGGGGAAGGCGTGGGGTTCACTTTTGCAGCCCTGTGCTCAAATGTCAGGTTTATGCACTCAAAAATTATTTTGGCTCTGTACAACTTTTACATGTTTTACATGTTTAATTAAACATACTGAGTACTGTTAACTTAAATAATTACAATTAGTTAAAATTAACAGACCTTGATGAGTATTTAGAACTTTTTGGTTTGTAGAAATGACACTTTTCAAGTTAGCTGAACAAATTTTATATGTTAAGTAACTGTAGGGACTTAAGTAGCAGTAACTGTCACCTTAAAGTTCTACCAACTTAATATCTTTCAGCCTAGCGATTTTGTGTCTGATGTCATCAGATGTGGCTCAGTGGTTGGTGTTTCGCCTGCCATGTGAAAGGCTCGGGTTCGATTCCCAACAACTGGATGAAGTGTCTGTCCCAAGCCCAGATAAAATGGGAGGGTTGCGTCAGGAAGGGCATCTGGTGTAAAACCTGTGCCAAGCTTGTGTGCGGACCGGATCGTCTGCTGTGGCGACCCATTGCCAGGAGCAGCCGAAAGACCAACAACAATTTATTTGATTTGCAAAAAAATGATAATTGCTATTAAATAGTATGAGTTAATAATGCAAACTCAATAATGCAAGTAAAAAACGATTAATATGAATGAGTACAACAAACTCAAAAACTGATAGATCTGTTTACTTAATATTGGAAACATCATTACTTAAAAAATTTGATGTAAATGATTACCTCAAATTTCTTGAGTTTTGCCACCTTATTCAGATTTACAGTGTGATATTATGTCTTCAGCTTATAAATACACTTAATCCTGTTTAATTGGTTTAACATAAACATTAAAATTTTAACTATTATTTAACTTTTTTAAAGCTGACTTTACATATTTTATTGGAGTGAAAATCCAGCAATTCATTTACATTTATTGATACGTGAAAATGTGTTTCAGCATGCCATGTTTATATTTGTATAACTTTATTTTAGTTTTAGTTTTTTAATGTTGCAGCAGTTGTGAGTTAATGTCATACTATGGATGAGTCCGGACATTTACTATAGACATTTGGGCGTCAATAATTTTGCTATGTGTGATGTGTAAAAGGTCCGAGTAAAGTCTTGAAATGCCTTCAGTCTGAAATGCAGAGGGGGAAAAAAAACATGCACATCTGTCTAATACAGCTGTCTTCCTCAGACCTGTCACAACCACGATCGGGTCCTGTGTTGGATTAATGGAGAGAGAAATAAAAGCAAATCCCCTTTCATTGTGCTCTCAGCGGCTTTACCTACAGTAGGATCTCTTCCTGAAGTAAATAGTGCATTAAGATTAGTGCATTTCACTCATGCTTTTTCCGGATTTCAGCCCTTTTAGATAATGTAATCACATTCAGAAAAGGATTCGAGAGAAATACTCGCCATTTATTAAGCCTTTATACCACAGTCAGATCAATTAATATTTAAAAGATAAAAAATAAAGGCTGTGTATTATGATGCTTACATTTCTAAACATGAAACTGCATCTTGTGTATGGAAAGTGATGACAGTATTTGCACAAATTAATATTTTATCAGTTTTAGTATTTAAATTGAATTTCCTTATTATTTTGTCTTATTGTCTTCGATTTATATGACAATTATTGATTTAGTTTGCATATCCTAAAATCCTTCCAGTTTCTACATATTTTATTTATTTTTAATAATCACATCATCAAGTCGGAATCTTCATCTTCAGCATCAATTCACTAGTTTAACTGACTCCGAGCAGACGCCGAAAGCATATATGAGAAAACGTATCACCATTTGTGAGGCTCTGTGGGAGGACACACGGTACATCGTCTCTGTCCAAATGGAGTGATTAGGCCGCCTGTCATCTCTGTCATAATGTCTGCTCATTAAGGCAATTAATCATGGTAATTAGTGCACGATCATTAACGCAGGTCTAATGACACATGCAAGACTCGAATTGCAGCAGCTGCTGTCATAATCGAAATGAATTCTTCAAAGGGCTCATTGTGTTTCTCGTGCTGGATACAAAAGAAATTGCATATCCAACTTTCTACACGGTGTGTGCTACGGTGGTAACAACACATGAAGGGACAAGGTTATTTTAAATACCTAGAAACATGATCCTTTAATTCTCAGAAAGATGTGCCTCACCCCCCATCCCCCCCCCCCTCCCCCCCCAAAAAAATGGGTGGGTAATGCAAGACATGTCTACTTTTGTTTATCTAAAACAAATATATGCCATGTCTAATATATTGTATGTGCTTTGCATAACAATCAATAAAAAGGCATAGAAAAGACGCAATGTACTGTAGCATTGTAGCAGTGTTTCCATCTTCAAGGTGCCATACACAAGCAGGTGTGTAATCTCCCACTGCGCTTGATTTAAGGGATGGAATTGGATGTTCACGTTCCCAGAGCAAAGGAACCATTAGGCCTTATGCAGCATCACTCCTGTAAATCACTGCGCTGTCAATAAGTGTAGCGCTTACATATTAAAAAAAAAAAAAAAAAAAACTGCTCACATTCTCATATGAGCGCCTGCCGGTGATAAAATCTATCCCTCGGTGGTAGTTTTTGCATTAGTCATTTATACCCCTCCAGCTCCATCACTCTGCACACATACAATCATCTACTCAGCGCTTTTTAAGGAGGCTATTTATCCCTGAATGCCTACTGCATACTGAAGTCACAGTTCAAGAAAAGCACTTGTACTAGATTGAGGTTGGAAAATGTTTATGTATTAGGGATTAGATGAAGTATATTATGTAAGGAGCATTACATCAGAGAGCATTTATTAAAGGTCATAAAGGTCATACTGGTGTATGGCCAAATCAAGGTTTATATACTATTATGTTGCATTATGATGGACGACTAACGTTTGCTGACAAATAAAAATAAAAAAATCTATCTGCCCTGTGCTTTATAAAAACATATATTTTTTATGACTTGCTTAAGGTTATAAATTTGCAAGACAATCTATTCTTTTTAAGAGGAGATATTTATTTATGTTGCAAAATTAAATACATTGATAGTGTTCCTTCCACTTTATAAGGAAGTTGCATGGTAAAAATAAATCAACAGTAAAAAAAAACGTGACTATGTGTAATAGTGGAAGTAAGAGCATTTCCATCACACTTTGTGATGAGAACTCACAGGACTGGGATTAAACAGCTGTGTGTCCATGAGAAAGCCACTTGTTAGTGAAACTAATCAGTAAATTTGCTAGGGAACATAAAGATTAGACTATAGAGCAATGGAAAAAGGTCATGTGGTCTGAAGAGTCAGATTGGCCCTACGCCAGAGCAGTAGGCGTGTCAGGGTAAGATGGGAATCGCCTAAAGTGATGCACCCATCGCGCACAGTACCCACTGTACAAGCTTCTGGAGGCAGTGTTACGATCTGGGGTTGCTTCAATTGGTCAGGTCTAGTTGATGACATATATTTCAGGACCCAAATTGTGAAATAGTGGTTCTGGGAGCATGAGGAATCATTTTTACACACGAACTGCCCACAACATTGTACCACAAAATAATCAAAGCTAAAGGTGACTGAATGAAATCTTGGGGGAGTTGGGGGGGAGGGGTGGGCTGGAGGCAATCCCAGGGAACTCTGGGGACAAGACAGGGAACAGCCTGGATGGTGTCACAACACGTCTCAGGACACAGGCACACATAATCACATGCCCTATTATTCACTATGGCCAATTTGGAAACACCAATCACCCAAAAGCTCATGTCTTTGCACTGGTGGGGGAACCAAAGGAAACCCAACAAGCACGGGGAGAACTTCACAAACACACAGCCCGGAGGCAAGATTCAAACCCCCAACCCTAGAGGTGCAAGGTCACAGGGCTAGCCACCATATCCCCTGAGGGGGAAGTTTTTATTGAAAAAGTATGCAAATAATAAGAATGTCATTAGATGCCTTCATGCCATTGTCATGGATGCTAGTTAACTACATTTTGCAAACTACATTTGCAAATTCTTTAGTAAAATATATTGTGTGAAATAAGACATTGTTGCCTGAGATTGTTAAAAAAATATTTGTGGATATTTTCTTAGATTATATTCAGTAATTAAAGATTTTTAAAGGTTCCAATGGCTAAACCTCACCACAACCATTTAACCACATAAGCCTTTATTAACTTTACTATAACGTGTAGTTACATTAAAGCCCTAAATAAAATGTTTTTATTTGCAAAATTACAAATAATAATCTGTGAGGTTTATTTACTGTCATTCAACATGGGAATTGTACTACACGACTTACAAATCCCCCAGAAATATATAATATATGGAATCATTGTATATGTATGAAACGTCAGACATCACACTAAAGCGTCAGATGTTCAAGCTTTTATAGAAGTTATTAGTAAATTGGCATAATTCATTCAGCCCTTAGTCAGGAGGTATTGTGAAAACAGGGTCAGATCTGCCAAGGCTGACTGACCTGATGGATGAAACCCCACGGCGACCAGCTGGACCTCACCGTCGAGCCGTGCATGCTTTACTCCTCGGAATTTACATAACAATAGCACACTTCATTTATTACACTTCAGCAAGCCTGAGAGATAGAGAGAGAGAGAGAGAGAGAGAGAGAGAGAGAGAGAGAGAGAGAGAGAGAGAGAGAGAGACTGATCCCTGACAACATCCTTCTTATTTCATCTTTGCACTTGTATTATTTAAATATAAATTCTACAAATCATTGTGCTTGCATAGGTGACAACTTATTATTATTATTATTATTATTTTAAAGTGACATATTTTCCACAAAAAAAACCTCTTTTGTGTACAAGTGAACTACTTTGTGTCTGTATCGATATATATTTATACTATCTATAAATAATGGAGAAACACAGAGAGATTTAAATGGTATTGTATCTACTTATCTAATTATGTCTATAGCAATTATCTATACGCAGTAATTAAGGGAAATTTGTTTTGTTTTCCCATTAAGTTAATTACAGCTTATCCTAATTGCTTAGACACAATTCTCAGAAATATACTCTAGTGCCACAAAATGATCACTGCCGTGCTTTCAGATTAAAAAAGCCCACATAGTCCTTATATCTCTGTCTCAAAACACTCATTAAACAATGTGTGGCAAAAAAAAAAACAAAAAAACAAAAGCCAATTGAAAGTGGGAATGAGCCTATGCTGGGAACATTGGGTGTGATGCAGGAATACACCCTCACCCACATCTAGAGACATTTAGATATAACCAGTCCCGCTGACATGTTTTCGAACCTGGAAATATGAACATATGGTACATGGGGACGTTAATGAAACTTCAAAAGGGGAACCCAAGTTCAAGCTCATGATCAAACCTTGGACCGCTTCATTTAAAAAAAGAAAAAAGGAAAAAGGCAAGCTTGGGAAACAGTCTCCTACCATGAATAATCCAAAGTAGAAAGTTTAAAGTGAATACAGTCCTCTTTTAATCTCTAGAGTAGTAGTGTGTTCCTGAGAGTTATGGAAATGTACATGAGGAAGGAAAACCACATAGATCTGACCCAGCTGGTAAACCGACTGAATCTAACTGCATTTTAATATATCATATATGGTAGTGAAATATAGCAGTTTTTTTATATAGGTAAAAGCTGTATCAGTTTTCATATAAACTTTTGCACATGACATCGCCTGTGTGTCCGCCATGGTCTTGCCCACTTCTGGATGGCAAAAGGGATATTACTTACAGTACCGATCGTTAGTTTTAAAACCCACATACAAAACGAGTCGCGGCAGCAGAAAAACACATCAGCCAAAGCGATGTCATCTAAACACTTTGTTCTGTTTGTCTGTGTTCCATATATTTTCATGGCTAATGAAAGCTACTAAGGAAAATCCCTCCCTAACCCCTGATCAAGGGTCCTACTTGGAATGTGAAACAATAAATTCTCCACCTTACATAGTCCACTGGCTTTGTATTTTACATTCAGTTAGTTAGCTACTAATTAGAAAGTTGAACATATCAGTATTAGTTGCCTGAACATCATTTTATGAAGTGTAAGGCACAGCATTTTTCATAGTATCATCTTATCTGGAACAGAAGCCCTAAATGAGCTAAAACTATCTCTAGGTAACACCTCCAAATCCAGGAGGAATCACGTATTTGTACACCGTCTGAGGTAATCACATGAGGATAACAAATCGTACTTCTGCAAATGAATATCCGTATAGTGTTCTTCATCTGTTTTCACACACTTGTTTCTCTTTTTTTAAAAAGTTATGGAGTCCACAACAACATACTGCATATGAAAATAATCTGCAGAACAGAAGCTTTTATCAGTGTGATAATCTTTCTATTATATTTTTTTAGGCGGCGAAATACACTTTGTAAATAATTAGCAAAAAATACGTAGTAGCGTATATGTATATCAGTTAACGGTCAGTTAACGGTACTCCCACCGTACACTGTTGTGATTAACAACATAGTAGTCAACATTGGTATGTCAAACGTCTATAGCTAAGCTACATATATCTGATTAAAGACTGAAAGGAGGGAGGATAATATACAGTTGGTGAGGATGATTATAAATTATTTCATCCTATCTACAGAGGCAGCCAAAAATATGTATACACACTTCAGGAAAAGACAAACGTGTCCAGTATAAATATTTTAGTATGTATATATGATAATATGTTATATATGATAATATGATAATATTAGTATGGTATATTTTTTTGGCTGACTCTGTATATAAATTTTAAAAAGGCTTTGTCTGTATATTGGTCAGAATAATTATATTTTTTCATTTCATACATTGGAGGACCCAAAATTTGGAGGTCTCAGAAAATTTTCTGTCTGTATGGATGTATGGAAGTATGGATGTGCAGAATGTGTGTACTGTATGTCACAGAATTAAATTTTTTTGTTGTTGTTGTTGTTGCAATAATTAGGTTTTTGCCTGAAGTTAAACCTGCACAAAAAATGAAGTCAAAATGTTGGGTAAACGTGACGTTACAGTATGTGCCAGATTATGTCACAACATCAAACAAAACTTGCAGGCTTTCATCTTTGGCGCAGGCAGACGTGTATGTGGGCTTAAACCTGAAAAAATAATATCACTGATTAAATTAAAGCTGATCAGCTTATTTTTAGCTTGAACCTTTTAACTATTTCTATAAACTCTTTTCCCGTCAACGACGGCTACTTACGCTGGTTTTACAATATATGAGCACTCTCTAAAGATTCAGGTCAAAGTAATGTATTGTTTCATGGACTTGTGATCTTATTGATCTTTTCAAGAAATAATCAATACCAAGAACTATTACGTCTTTGTGTTTTTTCTACCTTAATGTATTACTCATTATTTCCCATTAGTACAGTGGGAGTATCTCTGACTGTCTTGCACAAAAACAAGGTGTGATTCCCTGATGGCCAGCCCCAGCCAGAAGGGTGCATACTGTAAGTCAGTGCACTCTCAATGCCTGTTCCAAGCCAAGATAAAATGAAGAGGGTGTTACGGATTACCCTCATTCCATACAAATTGCTTTCTTCTTTCTCTTCTATATACTTTTTGTTTTGAGAGTTTGTTGCCGCTCTGATTCTTTCTTCCTGGACACATTTTCGTGAACTTTTAAAGTAGACATGTGATCAAAATATGCATTTAAAATTACCAAATAATTTTTTTTAATCTGATTAGTCATGTAAAAGGTAATGAAGAACTGTAACAAGAATCGCAAATGAGTTGCACAAATGAGTCACTGCGTGACCTGTTCTGGTAAAAATGGTTTCCTGTTTTGCATAGTATACAATTAAAAAAAATGAAATTTGGGTGTGCATATACTGTAAACATAAAATACAGTTAAATCCAGAAGTAATCATGGTGGCTAGGCAAGACTTTCAACGATATTAACGTTTTTGCCTACTAATTAGTTTTTCTTCTAGTTTGAGTAATTTCCTTTATATTTATCAAAGTGGAATTTAGGCCACACACACACACTACACCTTTTGAAAAACATCATGTGTATAACACTGTGGTTTTGCAGTTTTCTAAACCTCAAGAGACATTTCCTGAAACACTGCGACAATTTCTCTTAAAACCATTTTCATTTTAGCACTTCACACACCTTGGTTAACATGAAAAGTTTCGACCTTTTCCGTGCAAAACAAACTTTCCCTTTAACTGGCGTGCAGAAGTGATCAAGTAGATTATGTCAAGTGGTTTTAAATGGGCTGAGTATAGTGCTCTACATTTTTACTTTTTTTTTTTTTTTTTTGCTAAGATTGCTATTGTTAAATCATCATCATCAAATTGACAGTAATTCTAAGGCTTCTGGGGAGAAAAGTTCATCTCCTTTCCTGTGTTGTAAAGACAGGAACAAAAGATAGAAGACACTGATGAGCATTTCCATGGAAAAGGAAGAGTGTGTGCCTTTACTAGACTGGAACCGCCACTCTGTGAATGCTGTGATGTGGATCCGGTGGTGCCACACAAACCGAGTACTGACACCTACACAGCCTGCTCCCAGAATGCAAAAGTGCAGATAAGTACTGAGATTGAACTCTAGTACAGCGGTCTCACATGTAGACATAGATCCTGTTGTGCTATTTACTGGACATGGACCCACTTTGATCGGCAGGGAGTTAGACTAAATGTTAGAATGTAAAGAATTGCACAGCACAGCAGTGGCGTGGAATGCCCTACAGACTGATGTTAAGACAGCCTAGACAGAATTAAAACCAGCTCATCGACCTAATATAGCTGGTGTGATAAGTGCCTAATCTGTTTGGTAGTGCAATCACCCAAGTGAGTGATTCGATTTCATTAATGAGTTATTCAAGCCGCAAGACAAGAATTACTGCCTACAAAAAATCCCAAGGCTTGAGATCAGTGGTTGTGCTGTAGAGAGACCAGTCACCTCAATATTAGTACAAGCTGATGAAAACCAAACAACTGATTGCAAAATATATATTATACTATCGAATGAAGGTTTTATCTTCAATGCAGTATTATTATTCCTTTTTACCCTCAAGAACATTTATTAAGAAGAATGTAATGCAATGCAATGGTCACCAGGGGTGCAAGACATAAAGCTTTACTGAAGCTATTACTCAAATCACACGTTCTTTCCTCGAATGTCTCTGTACTGTATATTTATGCAGGTTAAACATCATCGCGTTGACATTTTGGATTGGGACAAAAAACTCATTATTATAAATCTCAATTAATCCCCTGCCAAATATAGGAGCTGGTTAAAGCTTTAGATTTTACTGGGGTGCAGCAAATCAATACTGGGGCACGTTTATATTGCGCTTTGTAAATCACACAAGCAGCTTCTCGATTATTAATTTTCTGCCTCCAAAGGTACAATAAGGACAGACGATTTTCTCCTCATCACCAGAGTTAAAAATGATTGGTATTGATAATAAAAAATAGAAACAGTACAGTACAGAGTACTGATGGCTTAGTGACTAGCACTGTCGACTTGCACCTCCAGGGTCCGGGTTCGATTCCTGCCTCGGGTCTGTGTGCATGGAGGTTACATGTTCTCCCCTATGCTTGGTGGGCTTTATCTGGGTACTCCAATTTCCTCATCCACAGTCCTAAAGACATCCAGACTAGGCTAATTGGTGTTCTCAAATTGCCTGTAGTGTGTGAATGTGTGTATGCCATGTGATGGTTTGATGCCCCGTCTAGGGTGTACCTCGCCTCGTGCCCTAAGTCTCCTGGGAAAGATTAAAGCAATATAGACAATATGAGATGGGAAGAAAGTACTGGTATGAGTGTGCTTTCACAGATCTTCCCACCCATCTAGGAATCTCTGTAGTCCAACTTGGGACCGTAGACGCCAACGGTGATCATTGTATTTATTCCCATTTTCACAACGGTGGTAGGACCTCAGGTCATCATTCACACACACATTCACACGCTACTGGCTATTTGGGAAGGCTAATCTGCATGTCTTTAAACTGTGGGAGGAAACTGGAGTATCCTGAGGAAACCCACCAAGCACGGGGAGAACATGCAAACTCCATGCACACAGCCCCCCGAGGCAGGAATCAAACCCGGACCCTGGAGGTGCAAGGTGACACTACATCACTGTGCTAACCACATAGTGCTGACCACTTAACCACCGTGCCACCATACGGTATATGAGATATGTTATAATGACTGTGAAAATATTTCTACTCTGTAATTACACTTCAAGGGTTTTGCAATGCTTGAGGTAAAGCATTGACACTGTATTACTGTCCAAAAAGCCATGAGTTAAGTTGTGAAATCACAGGACTGGCATGGAGCTGCTGTTGCACCTCCTCACCTCTGCTCATTAACTGTTTAGATATGTCACTTTTCATGTTACAGTTGTTTTTTCTGCTCCTGAAGACGGGTTGCCACAGCAGACCATCCGATCCACACACAACTTGGCACAGGTTTAACTAGGGCATTCAAGAAACCTACAGTACCACTCAACCACCAAATCTCACTTTGCATGTAAATGTAAATAAATGTAAAGGATTCAGCACTTTAAAGATTTAATCTTTATTGTGTTTTTTTTTCAGTGCATGAAAGAAAGCATATCACAAGGATCATATGCTAACACCAAATATGTCACAAAGAGTACACTATTGGTTATTAGTAAGAAATGATCAGTAGGTGGCAGTAATTTCCTTGTCATGGTGTTACAGCAGAAAGGCCCACTAGCTCCATCTGCAGGATTCTGCAATGATGCCTTTAGTGCCTGGAGGGGAAACAGCTGGACTACAACAGGCCCACTACTACATCAGAAGGCAGCTGAAGGCTAATGTTAGACTCAAGTGTGTGTGTGTGTGTGTGTGTGTGTGTGTGTGTGTGTGTGTGTGTGTGTGTGTGTGTGTGTGTGTGTGTGTGTGTGTGTTTGTGTGTGTGTTTAGGTGTGTGTGTGTGTGTGTGTGTGTGTGTGTGTGTGTGTTTAGGTGTGTGTGTGTGTGTGTGTGTGTGTGTGTGTGTGTGTGTGTTTGTGTGTGTGTGTTTAGGTGTGTGTGTGTGTGTGTGTGTGTGTGTGTGTGTGTGTGTGTGTGTGTGTGTGTGTGTGTGTGTGTGTGTGTGTGTGTGTGTGTGTAGGCGTGTGTAGGCGTGTGTAGGTGTGTGTGTTTGTGGTACTGATAAAACTTTCCAAAAACCAATGAGCTATAAAGCTTAAAAGACTCAAAAACACTAGATTTTACTTAATGGCTAACAAAGTAAATGAATATCCATACCATGCCAAAAAATTGCTATGGTTAGTCACACAAATCACTTTCTAGCACATGACAAGATATTTATAGCAGATCACTCAAACTACGTCCAAAAACATGCTTCTCCAAATCACTTTTGCTACTGTATTACATCAGAGGTCATAGGTCAGTGTGATAAGTTTAGAACAAACCATGTTCTAATGACACATCTTTAAAGGAACAAATGACAGAAGTCCCTCAGTCATTCACTAGCATGTGATTTATGGATCGATCTATTTCATCTGCTTATTCATGGCCACGTCCTTCACCCCTGCTGCTACCACAGAAAAGAAGAAGCTGGGCACGACTGAGCGGATGTAGAGAGCAGCCCAGGGGATGGGGTGCGCCAGGAGCACCTCTCTTCTTCTCCGGTTCACCACTCGCACAATCTCACAACCCAGGGCTTTAGGGCTCACGCCGTGAGTGGTTAGCTTGCTTAAAATGTCTAGAAAAGGAGAGCGCTGAGGTGAAAATATGGAATTAAAGACAATCAAATATGCTTTTTTTTATATCCCCCAAAGATGATTTTTGACACTTCCTCACACTTTTCCTTCCCATCAAGAAACATGAACTGAAATGTAATATTCAGCATTTACCTGATAAGGTGCATATAGTGCACAACTTATTATAAGCTTTTAAATGTAAAGATACATCTGTGGTCTAATTGTTTGCCTTAAATTATTCTAAAGTGATAAAAGATCAATAGATATCCTTCATGTTTTGCGATGGTTTGGGACTCCGTCCAAGGTGAACCCCACCTCGTACTCTAAGTCTCCTGGGATAGGCTCCAGACTCCCGCATCCCGGTCTACAGGATAATGCGATATAGATGATGAGTGAGTCGATGAGAATGAGATATCATTTATAGTACCACTTTAGTGCCAAGGAAAAGTACAGAATATAGGACTAAAGCATTGTTTTATTCTATAACAACTGAATCTAGGATTCTTTAATAGTTCATATATTTTTATTTCCAATTGTCTTGCAGTTATTTAAAAGGTTCCATCTGTACATCCGTTATCTGTTTATTATAAGACAATAAGCCATGCATACTGTATTAGTTCAATTTCAAACAGAATAACATGCTACCAGGGTCACATAAGCATTTTCATTCTTCATATAATAAATACTAATGTATTATGTAGATATTTTTTGTTTGTTTTTTTATGAAAAATTTGATTATTATTTTTTGTGGCTTAAATACAAAATCAGTGATTTTTTTTTCACAGTTCACAGCTCAGCGATTGCATTGTAATCCATTCTACTTGTATATCACAATGGATAAATACTGTTTGATTAAAGGTATGTAGAAAAACCTGCATATGCCAGTTGAGACTTTGCGTGAAAAGTAACCAGGATGGTCTGCTATGTCGTCTGCATGTTTTTGTGTAGTGGTGTGTAATTACTTACATGCCCACAGGGCGTTGGTGGGCTGAGACTGGGAAGGAGTGACTTCCTGGGTTGTACCGTTGATAAACGTGTGGTTGATCGTGCTGACAGAGATGCCGTACTCCTCCACTTCTGCTCTCAGACAGTCGAAGAAAGCCTGCACTGCATGCTTGGAGGCAGCATCTTGAACACACAAAAAAAGAACATAAATTGAGTAAAACTTTATCTGATCAAGGTGTGGGACATGCTATAATAATATAAGGTGTGGTGCCATTTGGAAAGGTTTTATTAATAGTATCAATTTGTCTTTTGGACATTAATGCTATATTAACAGCATGATGTTAATATGCAATATTGTACTCTTACAGGAGGTGCGGAATGGGACAGCAAGTCTCCCTTGTATGCTGTTGATGATGACGAAATGACCTGTTCTTCTGGCAACCATTAATGGCAGAATTCCTATTCACAAGAAAATACTATTCTAACAGATGTATAAAACTGTGAAGAATTGAATTAGTATTGAATTATGGTTATAACACTCATACCCTTTGCCAAAGTGATGGGCCCAAAATAGTTGACGTCCATGACGATTTTGTCCATCTCCAGTGAAAGGTTCTGTACTGGGGCTTTGACCTTCATACTGCTGTTACATATGAGCACGTCCACATATCCATAGCACTCGCTAATCTCTGTAATCACATCCTCTATGCTGTCTGTATCACTGAAGTCCAGCAGTACCAACTTGGGTGGAAAGGTCTTCAGCAGGAAAAACAGATCGCAGTCAGCAGAGAGATGTAAGCAAGAAATAATGGGTTGGAACAAGTCATAATGAGCCTCATGTTAGACAAAAATAGACTGATGGGGTCAAAGTTCATCAAATGTTTTGGCCTTGCAGTGCAGTAAGGGCACTTGATGGGGTTGGTTGGAAATGAATAATGTTAGATAAATGATAAATACAGCTAACAATTAGAAATAGAACATTGGAGACACAGAAAAGTTGGCCCACTAAGATAAATTAGGTTTATTTTTAATCATAAAGAGAGAACAGTGAGAACATTTTTGTTATATGCAAAAAAGTTTAAGAGAAAGTATATTTGTTCAAAGCACAAAGGTTCATAGTCATTCAGTCATTTACAAGGGGTAGTGATCATTTTGTTCCTAAAAAGCAAGATCCACTGAAATCACAGCGGCAATAGTCATAGTTTGTTGAACCTGAGATGATGGTTATGACAATAATGTCTGTGGAGTGTCCTGGAATTTGTTAGATAGCAGGAGACAGCGAGCTGTCATGGAGGAGGATATCCTGCCATTGTTCATCAAAGTAAAGGAAAAAGGAAAAGGTCTTTTTATCTTATGTGTGGGTTCAAACATAAGAAACAGATATGTGGGTAAACATACTGTATGAAGTCCTACTGAGAGGCTGTGTCGGTTCTCTGATAGAGGCATTACTCACTTTACTGGGATCTGTGTCGCTGCACAGTGAGTCGCTGAGAGACTCCAGCTTATCCCAGTTGGGTCCACACAACACCAACTGTGCACCACCTTCATGCAGCAGCCTGGCACATTCTGAAACACGAGGTGAGAGAGAGAGAAAGAGAGTGAGAGAGATGACTTAATATTATAACATACGGTATGCAACAGATAGATAGATAGATAGATAGATAGATAGATAGATAGATAGATAGATAGATAGATACTGTAGATAGATAGATAGATAGATAGATAGATAGATAGATAGATAGATAGATAGATAGATAGATAGATAGATAGATATTGTAGATAGATAGATACTCCATAACAATGTGTGATGTGGTCATGTAGTTGTGATATCGTACCATATGCTGAATGAATGACTTATGGCCTATAACATATTCACTGACATATGACGTATACGCTGTTACTAACTAAAGCATCTGCTACACACCAAACCATCTGTCTCACACACACACACACACACGCACACACACACGCACGCACACACACACACACACACATGGTGACTGTGTGCTTGAAGTGAAAGCTCATATTTCTGTTCAATTGTTTTGTTTCTGTTGGTTTTTTTCGAAGTGGAATGAACAGCTAAATAAACCAGCTTGGCTAAAATTTCACCTGAGCCTACCATTCACACCCTCACACACTTGGGTTCCACAGAGTGTTATCAATAAGACTTTTTAAAAATCTTGTCATTAGTCTCTAAACAATTCAAGTAATCTAGAGATGATTTAAAGGATGTATCCAATGTCATTTTTAGTAGTAATGGTTTGTAAGTAATTCTATCTTTTGAAAGCAACTCAATATTAGTGTCCATAACATTGCCACAGTAAGTTTCCACAATGTTGTGACAAACATTAGCACTGTCGTCTTGCAGCTCCAGGGTTCTTATTCCCGCCTCGGGGTCTGTGTACATGAAATTTGCATGTTCTCCCTGTGCTTGGTGGGTTTCCTCTGGGTATCCGGTTTCTTCCCACAGTCCAACGACATACACATTGGGCTAATGGGCGTTTCCAAATTTCCCGTAGTGTGTGAATGCGTGTCTAAATGTTGACCGGAGGTCCCAGCACGGTCGTAAAATGGGAATAAATACAATGGAAATCACTGCTGGTCTCTACTTCCCGTAGTTGGACAACAGAGGTTCCTATAACGATGGATGGAATATCATGACGATACTATAAAAAATATTGGTATATGAGCAGGTATGGATGCCTATTATATTACAAATATACTTAATGTACTTTGAAAAATTCATTGTACTTTTACTTAAGTTTCTTACAAGGAAAATATTCCAAAATAAGTTTGATTCATAATTAGTGGGTCACTGTGACAAAATAAACAATAATGCATTTAACCCCAGAACCTAATTAACAAACATTACGAACAAATATCAAAGAAGCCAATTGCAAAACCACTTCAAAAATAAAGCAGTTTCCTGATACTAGTCCTTTGCTTAGCAGCAGTGTTTGAAGCAGTGGAGACGAAAGGTGGACCTGTTTATCAGGTATCTTAATTTTTACATGTTTAAAGGAAACAACCCGTGGAGATATTTCTGTCTCACAGCTCAACATTTAATCTGTGGGAACATGTACAGTACATGTAACCCATAAGCCAGCTGAGTAAGCTAGGCTAGCTAGCCAAATCATTAGGTGCTTTACTGTATGAAAACATACATAACTTCAATTTTTAGTCCCATTTGCTGGTTGTGTTATATTATATATCGCTTTGTTAATTATTCATATAATGTAGGAAAAAAACAAGGCTCGATTAACATAGCTAACTAGCTAGCTGGCTAGCTAGCTACTGAAACGCAAACAGCATTTTGTTGAGATTGGTAATCAGCTAATATTGTCTTTCTGTGTATTATAATCAGGGTAGTGTTCACTTCAACAAAGCTCACTGAACTGTTAGTGAATTCAGTTGTTGAAAAAAAAAAAAGCATCGCATGAAAAAAAAGCATAATTGTTGAATTGTTGATCAGATTAAGAAGTTCAGCCTGGAGCCTAATTTAGAGACATAAGTTATTACTTAAGGTATTACTATTCTCTCTACCGTTTATCCTGTTCAGGGTCATGGAGGCCATCTAGGAGACTTCAGACACGAAGTACACACTACGGCCCTTTTGGAAATGCCAATTAGCTTAATCTATATGGCTTTGGACTGGGAGGAAAACCACCAAGCACAGGGAGAACACGCAAACTTCATACACACAGACCCAAGGCGGGAATCGACCCCTCCAACCTGGAGGTGCAAGACCACAATGCTAACCACTAAGCCACTGTGTTACCTCACAACAGCATAATTTTATACTTTTATTTATTTAATTTATAAAGTGAATTATTACAAATATTACAAATGTACTTTTATACAAGTAACAGTCTTTTGTCATTTTTCTTTCCATCATTAGGTATGAAGATTTGGACATTGGACACCTGTCAAAACAAATGTTCAGTGAAGACATTTACATTAAGCCTGGAAAACTTACTTGGACTCATAATCAGGGGTAGTCTTTTTAAATCATTGCTGGTACTATGTAGTCAAAAGACAAGGAGAATATATCATGAAGGTGATGGATAGTAGAGTAAAGTTTCTCTTTATGTCTCCATTTATTCTGTTTAAGTATAGCTTCAGCTAACTAAATATTCCAGCGTTTAATCCCAAATAGTAAAAGCTTATGTAGATATGTAATGTGTAGGATCCCTTGTTCCACACAACAATTAGCGTGCTTTTTGGGGGGTTAGAGAGAGATTTGGGAATCAGCCTTGTGTTTGAAGTTAGTGAGCTTTGTAGCTTGCATTAGCATTTGCCATGAACAACATTATGTCATCTTAAACAACATTTAGTTATTGCATCTATGGCTTATTAGCTCATGGCAAATGCTAATGTGAGCTACAAAGCTAACTACTATTAAATTGAACCACAACATGGATAGTTCAGAGGCAATTCACTTAGACGCAATGACTTAGAAGCAATTACTAATTGTTGTTTGAGATGACGTAATGTTATCAGATGTATTTGCTTGCTGAAATGCTTCCTTGACTGGTTTTGAACGTGGGTTTTGGCAGGCAGCTGCTCTCCCATCTTTGAAGTGCTGCATACTGTCAGTGAATCTTTCAGTACCATACTGGCCTACTTGTACCCATGGCCATAGTGTAATGCACACATTGTATGATGCTGAAATTATAGCTATGGGGTTCACTTACCTAGTTTAAAAAATATGGAAAATCTATAAAAGGAAACATGGAAGACATGGACATGGAAAATATTTTGGCTGATCAGCTGCTTTTAACTGAACTATTATTTTAAAATATGTTGTCTCACTTTCTATTTTATTTTTACCCTAAATGTCAAAAGTATAATTCTGTCTAACTATATACTCTACTGACACATGTACTGTGTAGACAAACCAATATACTGTATACATACACAATGACTAGATCAAAAAAGAAAAAAAGAAACGTGAAAACACGTGAAAACAGAAAAGGTGTTTTACTGAGCATTACCACTTCCCATTGCAGATACGGCATCTGTAATCACCACCACTTTGTTCCGCACTACGGACTTGGACATGAAGTGGATGACTTCATTGTAAAAGTAGTAGATTCCAGCAAATACCACCACCAGCAGGGGCAATACCATTACAGATGGGATAGCCATCTTTGGAAAAAGAAAAACAGTGGAAAAATTCTTCATTATAAAAATTCCTGGTGTAATACATAACATTATAACCATGCGGAAAATGGATGCAATGATTATTAATCAGGTTTATTAATAAATCAACAATTAATTCAGTAATACATGGGATTTTAGACTTGTTATTTAGTACAGGGTTTTTCCCACACACTGAGTGCTCTCTGATTATACTGTATACGTGTTAAGTTCCACTTCATGTTCATATTCCTTGTTTCTCTCACTCATTCTCAATACTGCTTATCCTGTTGAGGGTCATAGGGAGCCTGGAACCTATACCAGGGGATTCAGAGCACGACGTGATGTACACCCTGAATCGAGTGCCAATCCATTGCAGGGCACGAGCATACACACACTCACAAGCTTGCTCACACACTAGGGCAATTTGGGAACGCCAGTTAGCCTAATCTCTTAGCCTAATGTCGTTGGACTGTGGGAGGAGACCGGAGTACCCGGAGGAAACCCACCAAGCACGGGGAGAACATACAATCTCCACGGATACAGAGCTGAAGGCGTGAGTTGTGCCGTCAACCCTGAAGGTGTGATGCAACAGTTCAAACTGCTACACCGCTCGCCACCTCAAGACATTTATTTATTTTTTATTCTATAAATGCTGTGATCTATTTATTTATGCTTAAAATAAAAGGAGTTATATGTTCATTGCACTTTTCTTTTTTGGAAGAACCAACACTATAATATGCAATAACAGTTTTGGAACAGCACTCTTTTAACAAATTATTTCCGTGACCATATCTGTGATCTAATCAGCAGACTAATGAGACAAGAGTGAAGCTACCCAGTCACAAGAAAAGATACAATTAACGGGAGCTCACACTGGTTTTATCTTTTTTTTCTTTTATCTGTTTGGTCGGGTTATTCTTGATAGCATGGCTGTCATCATTTCCATGTAAAGAGTGGCTGAGGAAAGGTTCTAAATATACTTTGGCCTACACTAATCTGTTGCCACAAATGCCACACTGTGTGTCAGCTCCTTATCCTGGATATTCAAGGAAAATACATTCCCTAGATATGTCATGGCACTCTTGAAAAATTATATCAACCTTTTATTTTAGGTTCTGTTCAGAACACATAGAGCACACACACATGCACACGTGGGGACAAACATCCATCTAAAAACACACACACACGCACACACACACACACACACACACACACACACACACACACACACACACACAAATGTACTTGTAATCTTCTTTTCAGCCCACTTACAGTGCATGTCATGAGTTAAGCCCCCAGTGGAAAAGTCAGAGGTTTTCCCGTTAGGTAACCAGCTTTAAACTCTTTATTCCACCTCGTCCATTCACAGACCCCAGGCTCTCGCTCTCTGTCCAGCACCACGAACAGACCGTTAGGATCTGGGGTCTTTTAATAGCATTTGGCTGAGTCAGGTCATCTCATGTGCACTGTGAATACTAACCTAGCTTAGGCATGTGGATGACAACCACACAGACAACAAACAGTTTCACATTCTACATAAAAACGGGCTTTTACTGAATATACATTTATATAGCACAAAACCTTGAATGATTTTATAGTTTTATTTAAGCAAATACTTCTATGAAAAACAAGAGAGCACAAGTTTGAGAATCTACATGGAGAATGGAAATGTACTGTACTAAACTTTACCTATACTTTTGATTGTGTGCTATCACCAAAAGTACACTATTTCTACCATTTTCTACCACTATTTCTAATTGCCATATACTCACTCACTCACTCATTGTCTATACCGCTTTATCCTGTATACAGGGTCACAGGGAGCCTGGAGCCTATCCCAGGAGACTTACAGAACGAGGGTGCAATTCCCATCCAGTGCATGGCACACTACAGTCCAGTTAGCCTAATCTAAATGTCTTTGGACTGTAGGAGGAAACCAGGGTACCTGGAGGAAACTCACAGGGAGAACACAGACCCGTGGTGGGACCCTGGAGGTGCATCGCGACGCTGTTTACCCGTATGCCACCGTGCTACCTCACCATTTTGTGCATAATTGATGGTACCTATTATTTCTAAGAAGGAAGATTTCCATATTTTACAGAGTTCATATTGTGCATTACTCAGAGTTTAGGCAAATGAGGAGTGTTTAATAGCAGCTCCACAACCAAAGAGAGTCATAAAACAAAATACTGTAGTTTAGGGCATAAATACAGAATAATTGCTTTGGTAAGCATGGATGGTAATTGTGAATGTGGCAGAATCTAATGAACACACGATTACTCACTCAACATTATATACTTTATACTGTATAGAGTGTCGCAGAGGGCCTGGAGCCTATCCCAGTAGGGCATGAGGTGAGGAACAGCTTGGACAGGTTGCCAATCCATCGCAGGGCACACATGCAATTCCACACACTCATATTCACACTCTATGAGCAATTTGGGAACGTCAATTAGCATAATCTACATGTCTTTGGAATGTTTGAAGTACCCGGAGGAAACCTACAACGTGCAAACTCCATGCACAGAGACCCGAGGTGGGATTTGAACATGGACCCAGGAGGTGCAAGACGACATTGCTGACCATTAAACCACTGTGCCGCCTCGCCATATACTTTAACCTTTAAAAATAAAGTTTCATGTATAATGGTATCTATTATTTCTGAGTGTAAGGAAAGATTTCCATATTATACAGATGCTATTTTTGTGCGTTACTAAGAGTTTAGTCAAATGAGGAGTGTTAAATTGCAGCTCCACAGGGTCATAAAACACAATACCCGAGTCTGGGGCATAAATAGAGAATCATTGCTTTATTCTTACAAGCGCGGTAATTGTGAATATGTCAGAATCTAATAAACACACACACGATTAATCACACCACAGATTAGTCCTGTATATCTGTTTGACTTTCCCCAAATCGCGTTCTTTTTTCCAACACCTGTATTCTGGCGAGTTCCACCTGGTCACGTGTGCAAGTACCATCCTAACCTAACGCAGGGAATATTAAGCGCAGCTAATCAGGACGCGTGCTGTTTAAAACGGTTAGGGAGAGGAATAGAGAAATCTCGCGAGATTAAGTGAAATTCCAGCCCGAACGTGAGAACTGCCCCCACTCCTTTCTTTCGCTCGCGCTCTCTCTCTCGCTCTCCCTCCTTAGGGAGCGACCTCCTCCTCTCCAGCCCTGAAGAGGGAGAAACACTGTGTGTTAGCCGTGGGAACAGAAACAAACCGACGGAGCTAGGCGGCCATAACGTTATGTTGAAAGCGTAGCGTTTAGTTGGAAAAACGATGCGGTTGCGGCGGAGGCTCAAACGGGATCCAGAGGGACTGGAAGCTGGGATTCGCCCATTATACTGCTGAGAGAGAGGTTTAGTTTGCCTGTTAGCTAACGGACAACACGGCTAGCCTAGCGAAACTTCGAGCCTAGCCAGGAGAAGGAGGAGGAATTGCGGTTAGAATTTGCAAGTCTACCTCAACACTCGTCTTAATATTCAGAGTGGGATTTATTTATCTATAGTCAAATAGTTGCGAATAATTCTCAGCTGATGGTTGAACGCAGCAGAGCGTGTTTTGTAATTGGTTTATTTGCTAACAGTGTTATTGATCAGAGCAGCTTGTTAATCACTCGGGGTCGGCTTTGTGCTTCCAGGCCATGGACTACTGAACAGCCTGCTTCAACCAGAAGGTAGCTAGCTTCCTTGCTGGCTTGCCCTGGGTGTTAAAAAAAAAAAAAGAGTTTCTACTTTATTTTCTTTGTTTTTGACTGGAAGGAACAAGGAAAACTAACCCATCCGCTGGGATCATGTTCTGGATGCTTGGCTCGGTCCCAAATTGGATGTGAAGGGGGGGAAAAAACACTTCTTTTTTACTTTTGTCGACATTGTGGCATTGACCAGATAAGCTTAAAAAAAAAATTATAATGTCTACTGCGAAAGAAAACCCTTGTAGGAAATTCCAGGCGAATATTTTCAACAAGAGTAAATGTCAGAATTGCTTCAAACCGAGAGAGCTGCATCTGCTGACCGACCCAGACCTGAACCAGGTAAACAAACCCTGTGTCAAGGTTATACTGTAACCGTGCTGCTGATAACATAACTCATTCCTGCTGGTTTCAAGTGTCCTCTATAGAAGAGGTATGTGTGTGTTGTAGGCTATACATCTTGCACAAGGTGTTGAAATGTTGGCAATGTGAAATGCTGCAGGTGAAAGCCTGAGGTTTGAGTGCTTATGGAGGTGGTGGAGACATGACATTGGTTGTGTTTCATAGAATATTAGAAGGTTTATGTCCTTTACTCAGTTGTTCAAGATTTTTTCTGACGTTAATTAAATATCTGGTTGATGTACTGTACAAGTCAAACAGACATTTCCTTGATGTCAGAAAAAATAATTGAACAACGGTCACCTATATGTGTATTTGTCTAACAAGATCCAGTTCTTTCTCTTTGCCCTTTGTTCTTCAGGTCAAATTATATATTTTTTTCTTTTTTCACTATCTAACTTTACTGACACATTTACTTTTTTAAAAATAAATTCATTCCCGTCCCCAGTAGGGCTGTGTGATACAAGATTTATTGCTATTTTACCAAAGTTATAATAAAGTGTTATGATATGCTGTCAAGAATATTATCGTATCTTCTTAACACATTTTTTTTATGCCTAAAAAAAACGATTCTTTTAAATTATCTAATGTATCATTTTGTGTTCAAACATGTTTGTCTAGGCTAACACAATGACCTTGTTAAAATGATTTTGGCTAGTATTTATTTATTCACTTAAAATTATTTTAGAAGAATAAACAAATGCCTAAATTATTGACAAAGTCTATATAAATTCCTTAGAATGTGTCTATTACCTGTAATAAATTGCAGCCTTTTGCGATTAAATGATTGCACAGATTCATTCATTAATGTGATTTTTATTTTTATGAGAGTGCAAGACTAGCAAGGAAGCAGCTGATGCTTTGTTACTGATGCGGTTTTGTATGTAATCTGTTTACATTTGTTGTTAACAATTTTTTTATTTTCTCATTTTCTTCTCATCGTTATGAAACATTTGTTTAAATGAGTAATTACAAAATAGACATTCTTATTCCTGAATGTTCCACAGGCCAAAAGTCTTTTTGGATTATTTTTTGGATAAATCTTGGATTAAATCCTTCATTTGAAAAGCCCAGTCAAACCCTCTAATACCTATAAGACATCTATAACAAACATTAAAGGTTATTTGTGGTCACAGAGATCCTGGTTATGATTCTCTGATCATCGGAGGCCGTCTGGCGCCACATGAGATGCACTTTCACTTTTATAAAGGGCAGGTAGCATTGTCAACTTGTGCTGTTAGCACTACCAGGTAAATAGGTGATAAACTGTTTCATCAGTGGTGTTTCTTCATCTTACGCACTTAAATCTTTTAGTGAATGGGAATCATATTTGTTTTCATATGCTTGCTTTGTGTGGCAGAAAAGCCTGTTTAGGAGTCACTGCAGCGAGATGGGACTGACCCTGAGCTGAATCTTGTATCTAGTTTCTTATGATGATGATTGAATGCATTGAAAGTATGAAGAAGGTATGCCGTTTAGTTGAGCAGTTGAGGTTATCCTGCCAGTCTTTTTGTCTTGGTGAATCTTTTCCTTTTTAAGCAATATTTGGTTGGGTTGCTGCTCTGCTTTCCATCTCTTTCCTTTCAAAAAATTCCTCACGCCGTGCTGTGTTTGCGTTTCATTAAACCAGCAGCCACGCACAAATTTGTCTCCTTTAGAGGAGTAATCTAAGCAGGCTGCAACCAAAATCACATCCATTTTGCGAAGCCAAACGAAAGCCTCGCCAGCTTTAGCGCTTCAATGGGAAAACCGAGTTTTTTGCCAAGGTCTCCAATGATGGGGCTGCTTTGAAAAGAACATCTCCACACTCCTTTCAGGTGCTCCAAAAAACGTTTCAGCCAGTCCAGCTACTGTCAGTACTGTTCAAGCTCAGGCCTTAATTGGTAATCCTACCCCTGCTTCTGTTTACTTGAGCATTAAGAGGTGGTTAGGTGTCATCTTTTACATTGACGTGGCCTGTATGGAAACATTAAGCCTTCAACAAATGGACTGCATGAAGACATTAAGCTTTGAACACTTGGGAGTCATGAATGAGAGGAAGCTTTAGACCATTAAGGCATGTTACATCCTGTTAATTGGACTCTCTCTCGCTCGCTCACACACACACCCACACTACCGAAACAGTTAAACCGGAGATGTCTAGCAGCGTCAGCATCTTGTATTACACATGTGGGGAGGATTCGGTGTGATTGAGTGGTTAACCCTTGCACCGCCTGACTCCTGACGCACCTTGTTGATCTCATGATGTCAGCGGTGATGAAATGCAAAAGGTGTTTGGTGAGTAACTCAAACTGCTACTCCTGTTACAAATATTAACGGTTCGTGAAGTGAAGTGAATTGTGTGCTATGTGAAAAGCAGACCTGCTAACATTAATACATTTTGAGTTGTAAAATATAAAAAAATAAAGCTGTTGCACCAGTCAGCATGTGAATCTGGACTTTTGACAGTCACGAAGGTGTTTTGATCCATGACAATGATTGACTTTCTGGAAACCTTGTCCCTTCCCCCAGGATTGTAGTCCTTTCTTTCATCTTGTGTTTTAAGGTTTTTAATACAAAATAAAATCTATGAGTAAATGTTTGTTTTCGCTTACATAAGACCATTTGTAAGGTCAGGTCTTAATTGTAATAAAATCTAGCAATTGACTGTTTTCTTAACCTTCTGCATGACTGCTCATTATTCCTTTTTTCGGGCTTGGCGGGTGGGTTTGACAAAGTAATTTCTATGCATCATTGAAATGACTGTAATGGGAATGTTTATACATTTCTGTACTTCTATACCAAGTTCAGACTAAACTGCTGCTAATAGGGGAAAAAAAACAGGCATCAAAATAAGTTTGAGCTCATGTGTTCCAAGGAATTCCAAGTTAATTAAATGCTGAGACTGCATTATTTTGATTTACAGACTTTTGTGGATTACATAGAACACGTCTTCTCATCTGTTCCCAATTAATTTATTTCTAAGCAATGCAGCATGTGACAATGGTTAAAAAGCTAGCGCACTGGATTTCTTTTCAAAGTTAAAAGCAAGCAAATTTCTTTCTAGGCTAAATGTAATTTTTCATTGACACAGTCCCCTATGTGTGCGTCTCGGTGAAGCCGGAAGGTGTCCCCTGTGTGCGCGTCTCGGTGAAGCCGGGAGGTGTCCCCTGTGTGCGCGTCTCGGTGAAGCCGGGAGGTGTCCCCTGTGTGCGCGTCTCGGTGAAGCCGGGAGGTGTCCCCTGTGTGCGCGTCTCGGTGAAGCCGGGAGGTGTCCCCTGTGTGCGCGTCTCGGTGAAGCCGGGAGGTGTCCCCTGTGTGCGCGTCTCGGTGAAGCCGGGAGGTGTCCCCTGTGTGCGCGTCTCGGTGAAGCCGGGAGGTGTCCCCTGTGTGCGCGTCTCGGTGAAGCCGGGAGGTGTCCCCTGTGTGCGCGTCTCGGTGAAGCCCAAGTACGTCTGAGATTAGCCTTCACGACTTATCGTTGGTTTGAATCTAAAGACTGACGCTACCAACAGAGCCACTTTTGAGTCCTTGAACAAATCCCTGAGCTATTAAGCAGTTTGTGTACAAACTTTTTAAAAATCATATTAATTCAAGTTAAACTAAATAGTCGCACCTTATTTTAGATGGACTTGCATTCGCTTGGATGACAACATGCACTGACTGTTATATCATGTGCATTGCTACAGTAACACCCCTACTGTCAAAAACCCTAGACGTCCTTCTACAAAGTGTTTCGTTCAGTGTAAAACTAAACACATCTGACTTTAGAAAGATTTTTTTTCTGTAAATTCTTGCTTTGATGAGCAGAAGTGGAGTAAGATTTGACTAAAGTTGTTACACTAAGCCAATGCTTTCTAAGGGTAAGATAAAAGTCTAGTTATACACCACAACTAACACTGAAACTGTAACAATCCTAGCCACGACTACGAAGCACAAGGTTGCAGAGTCGAATAAAAAAAAAAAAAGAAATGCAGTTCACAATCAAAGCCAACACAATTCTAGCTATTCTCCTAACCAACAGAGTAGTAACAGATACATTTTGTTGTCTTTCGTGCCTGATTTTTCTATCTGCTCAAATAATACAATGTAAACATCTCATTTGTTTATCTCTAGCCATCCTTGCAGCTCGAGGGAGCAGGATTTGTGGATTGTGGGAGGCTTTGGGGGAAGGAGAGCTTGTGAAAGGAAGTGTGGGTTGGGAAAGCAGCATTTCCCCCAAAGGTCGCTTCAAACTTCAGAAGCAGAAACCGAGTGAGTCTACAGAGAAAGGGGAGCTGGTTGGGTTGAGCGGGGAGGGTCCTGCGCCGACAAGGACCCGGAGAGTGCATCCAGGGGTGAAAGTGGGGGATGCTGGGAGAAAAAGCGGTCCCCTGGGGATGTCCTGGGGCCGGGAGGAAATTGGAAGTTAAGCGCAGTGCCGGCGGGAGGGCCGCAAGGTTAGGAGAGGAGCTCAGGAGAGGAAGCAGGTCGTCAATGTGTGGAGGAAAAGTGCAGGGGTGTGCCGCAGCTCTCCTGGGCAAACCACTCGACCAACACTCCACACGGCACTCACAGCTGGCTTTTGTTGTGCTTTTTCCCTCCTCCTCCTCCACCACAAAAGAGGAAAGGAGCAGTTCTTTTTTTAGATTCTGTTAGTTTATAAGCCTTATTAAATGGCCTGACGCCCGTTATGCTGTCGGCTACAATAAAGTGCGTTTATCTGACCTTAATCGCGGAGGAGAGAATATTATTTATACAGCAGATTTCCTTAAGAATGAAACCGGAGTGCTTTACACACTTGATACACGGCATTTAAAACAAACAGCAGACCTGCACAATTTTAAAAGTAACGTATTGTAATTATATAGACCGTGTGTCATGGCACTAGCTCGGCTAGCACGGCTTCATGTGTGTTAGTTGAAGCCTATTAAAATGCAGGTGAGACGCTTGGCCTCATTTTTGTGTGTGCGTTTCAAGTTTCATGGCCATTAGCTGAATGTTAATATTATACTCAGCTTTTCTGACGTGGCTGTTGCAGCCACACAAACTTGTCTGGTCCTGCACCGCAGGGTGCCTCCGTGGCCTCCCTCAAACAGCAGCCAGCATTCAGGGTCTTGTCGGGGCAAAGTGTTTGAGTGATAGGGATATTCTACATCTAAACCTACATCAACGCAGTATTCAAGTGTGCGCCCACTGCAGTGCAACATCAGGATACACCTTCAGGATCTGCTCTCTTTGCAGTTAGATTAAATGCCTGCAGTATAGCTGCAGCTTAGCACATCTGCAGCTCATGGACCTGCACATCATGTCTTTTGTGTAATGCAGAGTTGATTGAATGGGTTCCTGTGTGACTGAACATTCCTGTGTGTGTGGTTGTTGCATTATGCCAGTGCTGTTGTGTAAGCTATTAACTTCTGTTTGGAATGTTTGCAAATTGCATACTACACATGCAAGGGCTTTGTGTGATTATATAGAGTGTGTGTGTGTGTGTGTGTGTGTGTGTGTGTGTGTGTGTGTGTGTGTGTGGATGGATGGATGGATGGATGGATAGATAGATAGATAGATGAATTTGCCTTATTTTTTGCTTTTATTTTTTAATAACAGGATATCTATTTGTTTTATATATTAGCAATTTTTGAATGGGGAAAAAAGTTCCATATTATTATAAGATGAGAAAAAATATAACTGAAATAGTTTGCCAGTTTTAGATAAGAACATGTATATTTATACACACAATGAGCAAGCACAGGGCCAAGAGCAACCCACTTGCATAATCTGCAGGCCCTGATTGGCCAAATCGCTAAATAGGACACATTTTCGACCGATTATGAAACGCCTTGCATGCAGTTGCAAAGTAGTGGGTGGTAATGGGTTTTTTTTTTTCTTTTCCACCCTTGAATTGACTGGCAGTTTTTGGAAAGTCTGATATAAATAACTAGTATGAAACATTTTGTCACCTGCTTGTAAAGCATAGGGACTCTTCGTTGTCTTTAAAAACATGTAGCCTGTTCAGTGCACAGACAAAAATGTATGTGCACATTCTCACTTTTTTTTTTTTGAGGTGCATTTCCTTAGAACAAATATCCACAATATGTCTATAATACACATTTCTGCATTACTTTGGTACAACTTACCAGCTCATATTTACAAAAATCCTACTTTCTGCAACCTAGAATAAATGACGCAGAATACGGTCACGTTCAAAAGATAGTCACAATAAAAAAAAAATCTGATCATTGTGCGTCTTCGTATTAGGCAAACAACCTCAGACAAAAAAACTACAATTAAACCTAAAAAAGAAAAATATGAGTAATAGTAGCTTAGTGCTGCTAATCATCAGCCCTTGATTAATGAATCATCACGTGTGCGGATCGATATAAAAGCAGAAGTTTTTGGCAGTTTGCTAGTCTGGAGCATTCAGATGCGTGTTAATAATAATGCCATGAGGGAAAATCATAAGCAATACCATAGAGAAGCAACTACTGCTTTTCATCAATCTGGAAAGGGTTATAAAACCATTTCCAAACAGTTTAGAGCATTGTTCTGCAGTGAGAAAGATTGACAATCTTCCCAGGAGTGAACGTCCCAGGACATTCACCCAAAGGTCAGACCATCCCATACTCAAAGAAATAATATTAATAATAATAAAAAGAGCTTAATTTCATACAGGACTCACTGAGCATGTTAAGTGTTTAGTCCATGTCAGCACAATTAGAAGATGACTGAACCAGTACGTTTTGCTTGGAAGTCTGGCCAGGAGAATGCCTCTTTTGTCTACAAAGAACATGGAAGCACTGTTCGCAAAACTGCATCTGATGATGATGTGCATCTGAATACTTTATCACTCATGTCTTTTTTTTTTTTCTGTTTTGGCTTAATTTTTGTTAAATGTCATATAAAAAAATAAAACGTTTTATGTTGTTCATCCGAGATTGTATTTGCATAAGACTAATGTTTTAAAGTCTAACACACAATTAAAAGAGGGGGTACACATTTTTGAACATGACTGTAGATGTTTGACCCGTGGCATTTAATCACTTTCTTACTGCAATCGAACCACAGTTCACTTGAAACCGAGCGCAGTTGCTGCGTTCTCTCTCAAGCTTGCGTGAATCATGCCATGAGAAGAAAACCCACCAGGATTTGAGTTTGAAACAGAATATGCTAAAGTGAATGTGCACAAAATGCGAGCTGATGACTTGTTGTGGAACTAGTACAGTTCAATGATAGATTTAGACCACAAGACTGTACTGTAATCTAATCAGCGTTTCTGCACACAAGTGCACATTTTCTGTAAATGTGCCATGTAACCATTTTGACCTCAAGCTTCACATGACATACTAGCTTTGTTTACATGGATCCTAATATTCCAGTAGAAAACAGAATAATAGCCCAATCAGAATAAAAATGCGTCATGGAACCATCTCAGTATGAACAGTCTGACACGATCCAGACAGATCAGAAGGAATTTTCGTTTCGAATAAAAAGGATGATGTGAGCTTTCTTGATGATCCGTTCAACAGGAAATATAAGCAGTTTAGCCCTCTTGACAAGCTGACAAGTCTTGCGCACTCCTGAAGTATTTTACTTCCGAGGTTGCTGCTTAATTAGAAAGAACAACAGCAATGAAAATACTCAACATGGATCCATCTTAGAAAGTTTGCTCAATGGAATGAACTGAATGTTCTTGATGTTTTTGGATTGCCAGAACATCAACCCGCCTGCACAGAACTGAAAACCCTGTCCACCCTAATACAGTGGAACCTTGGATTATGAGCATAATTCGTTCTGGAAGTGGGCTCGTATTCCAAAACACTCGTAAACCAAATAATCATTTCCCATAAGAAATAATGAAAACTCTAATTATTCGTTCCACAGCCCCAAAAAATAAATACATAAAAATAATTAATACAATCTATAAAATGATGATAAAACAAATTAATCTGCACTTTACCTTTAAAAAAAAAAGTACAAATAAATCCTGACAGATAAGTGTTTCCGTTGGTGTGTGTGTGTGTGTGTGTGTGTGTGTGTGTGTGTGTGTGTGTGTGTGTGTGGAATTAGCCCCTTCCCTCGCCTCGTTTTACACAGTAACACTCCTCCTCCCTCTCCCCACCTCGCTTTTTACCTGGTGTGAGCGCATACTAAAGGAATCACTGCTGTAAAGTAAAACAAAAAAACAAATGAACCAGCACCTTACCTTTGAAAAGAATCGCGACAGAGCAGAGTTTCTGTGCGTTTGTGAAGCCGGGGAGGGGGTGAAAAGGCGAGAGAGCATCTGTGCGTGTGTGTCGGTGTCAAATTGCGCGCGCACACTCATAAGAGACGAGCAGAGTTTGTGTGTTAGTGAAACCGTGGGGGGAGGGGGGGAGTTGGGTAAGGTGAGAGAGTGACGCTCGGTGTCAAAATAAGAGTCGCATGCGTGATACATGATACTCGGCGCTCGTAAACTAATACTTGCTCGGTTTCCGAATAAAAATTTATTAAAAATCTTGGCTCGGTTTGCAGAACACTCGTAAACCATGTTATTCGCAATCCACTGATTCCACTGTACATTATATTATTTTTTTTTATAATTAGCTTAAATAATGTCAGTATAATTAAGCTACAGTATGTGCTCTTGTACTGTCTGGTCCCCCCCCCCCCAAAAAAAGTCACACACAATAATATTTCATTCAGTCACCATTACCTATTACGACGCGCAATGCGGTGACTAGTTAATGTGTGAAAAAGATTTCTCATATTCCCAGAACCATTTTTTTTCACAGTTTGAGTCCTGGAATATGCAGTTGCAAGAAACGGTAGAAAAACTCCATTGATGTGATTTACCTGATCATTCACTCATATAAATAAAATAAAAGTAAGTCCTTCCGAACAGCAACTGTGGTTCCGACATGATTTCTTCTAGTTAGTACTTCCAGTGAACCAGTGTAAGGATATGTTCACTGATGTATTTAGCACTTATGTAAGTCGCTCTGGATTAGTGTGTAAATGTAAATATACCTTTGTGTCGGGGAGGAAAAACTCCATGGATGTGATGGCCCAGTCACTCAATACATTCAAGCCAACAGCTGACTTTGTTTTATTACAACGTCGCTGTAGACCTGACCAACTGAATATCATACTCACATTGGTCAAAACATTGCCTCCACAAGGCCGTACAGGGACCACTATGCATGATTGGTTCATCGCTACTCTGATGCACCCATTGTTCTTAAATAATGGGGTCAGTCTGAACTCATTAGATCACATGACCGTTTTCCAGTACTCCAAAGTCCAATCTTTATGATCAATTGCAAATTGAAGCCTTTTTTCCCTGACGATTCTCACGATCAAGTGGTTTTCTTATGGCCACACAGCTGTTTAGTCCCAATCCTGTGAGGTCGCATTGCATTGTGTGGGGTAATGCTCTTAATTTTCACTATTAAACATGAATATATTTTTTTTGCAAGTGTTTAAGTGATCCCTATTCAGGATTTTCTTTTGACCATTTTTTTTCCACAAAGTTGACAGTTCAGTTCAAGCCTCCCAGGTTTTGATAATGTATTTAAGGGTTCTTAAGGGTTATTTCTTTGCTTGATGCAGCTCAATAATTTGACCCTTCTAAAATGGTGACTTGATGATGATTTTTATTTATTTTTTGACCAAGGAATCTACGTAATTTGTTTCATTAAAATGATGATGATGTTTATTACCTGCTCAATACATTTAACACATGTTAGTTATATTCTGATTGGAAATTGTGAACGTTACACGCACATCTCATTGGATCAGTGTTTATCTAAACAGCTGCATTGGAATCTGTAACCAGAATCATTCCAATGAGATGGAAAAAATATAGTCCATGAAACTGCAGCTACTCCTTTAATACGGATATAATTACAGTAATATGACTGCAGTAGCTTTTACAATGTGAGAAGATCCCATGATGCGTTTAGATAGAATTTGAAGAGACTAAACAATTTAATAGACAAAGACATTCCTGGGCTGCTTATTGGTTTAGTGTGATTTCAGTAATATTGTGCAACCACACATGCCTATGTTCATTTGAAACTTTTTTTTTTTTCCGTGCATGAATTCTGTGAAATCTGTTGCGATACAGTGAAAATTACATCTTAAAAATGGTGCAGATCCACCAGTGAAGGTTATAGCATTATAAATGTCAGTCACTAGCGTATGCTTAAGAGTTCAAGTAATATTTTTACAATTTAAACCACTTGTCTGATCTTGTTCAACATTTTATATCTTGTCCTGTCCTTACAGGCAAAACCGATCTATGGAGGCTGGCTGTGCTTGGCTCCAGAGGGAACAGATTTTGACAATCCGATGCAGAGGTCTCGGGTAAGTCGTTTGTCCACGAGATTTATACTGGGTGTGATCTATGTCTAGCAAAATTGTGTATTAAATAGGAATCTTACAAAGTTGTTAGTTTAAACGATTATTATATTTTTCCTGCAGAAATGGCAGCGACGCTTCTTTGTCCTGTACGAACATGGCTGCTTGCGCTTCGCTCTGGACGAATCGGTAAGCACTTATTCACTCTTATTTATAAAAGCTTTCTGACGTGCTGGCAAACACCGCATGGCATGGTGACTCGCTTTCCATGAATAAAGCAGTCACCCAGTTATTCAAAATGCTGAGATCAGACACTGAATAGAGACAAACTGTCATGTGATGCTTCATTAAAGTGTATGAATGGTGCAGTGTGAGAGGCGGATGTGATGTGGCGATCACAGGGCTGATGTGAGCTCGTTTAATTTACTGCAGTGTGTCATGAGTGAAAAATTGGCTGCTTGATCAGGCTGCAGATTACTGCTCTTGTATAAAATCTGCGAGGCCCACACACTCACCACAGCAGCAGCATTTAAATCCCTGCGAATAATATTTTTCGAGTTTGTGATCCTGTCAGCGACTGCAGCCCTGTGTATAGCTGATCCAGTTTAATATTCGCTGCGTGTTATTAATCGAGATGAGAATGAATCGCTTGGCTCACATCATGTCATAATTTCAGAAGAAACTTTAGTAGGCTCACGACGAAACGACACGTGTCCAGGAGGAGAAACCTCAGCACCTGGCCTGGATGTCTGACATCAGTTCAGAGTAATATAGCTTTTCCTTCAATTATGGAGGTATCAGGATTTTGTCAGTCCTATTGTCTGCGCTCGCTTTTCATCTGTGCCGAGACCCCTCAGGAAAAGCCAGAGAATTAGGTCAGGGACGTGCGGCTCGGGAGGAGGAAGAGGCCGAACTAAAATTTAAATATAACTCTCAAATTATGGTTATCTCAAGAGGCTTCAAATATAAATATAAAAAATGCTATGAGGGAGAGAGACCGTACGTTGTTTATTTAGCTCACTAGGGCTAACAGTGCCCCTCGTGTTTAAGTATGTGATATTTAAATATAATAAATGTCAAATGTTAACTTTTGTTTTCCAAACGTCAGGGAGTCGTTTTTTTTCCTGGTTATTAAAAGTATGCATAATGGTAATTAATTAGCATGCATGAATAGCAATTGAACTTTTTTACTGTATGTGGCCAAAAGTATGTGGATGCTTCACCATCACATCCATGTGGTCCTTCTTCAGACTTTTTCCACAAAGTCTACAGCACACAATTGTATTAAATGCCCTTGTATGTTGTAGCCTTTTAATTTCCCTTCACTATTTAAAAAAATAAAAACTTTGCCAATGCTCTGTACATAATTTGAGGTCAATGAAGACATGGTATGCCAAGTTTGGAGTGGAGGAACCTCAACCACACCGAAAATCTTAAACTGTCAACTGCGTATTGCCTAACTTGCCCAACAGAGGCACCTGAGCTTACTAATGGTGTTGAGGCTTTTGTCCAAAAATCGAGTGCAAAGCCTTCTCAGAAGAATGGAGGATATTATAACCACAAGAGAAGACCAAAATCTAAAATGGGATGTTTAAGACTCAAGTACTTGTTGGGTGTACATAAACTTTTAGTTACATAGTGTAACTGTTTTTTTACCCACTAAGAAGAACGGGCATTAATAGTTCAGATACATAATCGCTTTGTCTGTTCTGGTCTTGGTTACTGATTTATCAACCCCTTAATATGCTTAATGGATTAAGGTAAGATTTTTTTTTTTTTTTTTTTAGTAAGTGTTTGCTAGTAGAACAACAAATCTTGCAGTCAAACACTTAAAGCACAACATTTGTAATAAATGAATACATTGTGATTTTTAGTTTAAATGTACAGTCGTGGCCAAATGTTTTGAGAATGACACATATTAGTTTTCACAAAATTTGCTTCTAAACTTCTTTTAGATCTTTGTTTCAGTTGTTTGTGATGTACTGAAATATAATTACAAGCACTTCATACGTTTCAAAGGCTTTTATCGACAATTACATGACATTTATGCAAAGAGCCAGTATTTGCAGTGTTGGCCCTTCTTTTTCAGGACCTCTGCAATTCGACTGGGCTGCTGTCAATCAACTTCTGGGCCAAATCCTGACTGATAACCAATTCTTTCATAATCCCTTCTTGGAGTTTGTCAGAATTAGAGGGTTTTTGTTTGTCCACCCACCTCTTGAGGATTGACCACAAGTTCTCAATGGGATTAAGATCTGGGTAGTTTCCAGGCCATGGACCCAAAATTTCAACGTTTTGGTCCCCGAGCCACTAAGTTATAACTTTTGCCTTATGGCACGGTGCTCCATCGTGCTGGAAAATGCATTGTTCTTCACCAAACTGTTGTTGGATTGTTGGAAGAAGTTGCTGTTGGAGGGTGTTTTGGTACCATTCTTTATTCATGGCTGTGTTTTTGGGCAAAATTGTGAGTGAGCCCACTCCCTTGGATGAGAAGCAACCCCACACATGAATGGTCTCAGGATGCTTTACTGTTGGCATGACACAGGACTGATGGTCGCACTCACCTTTTCTTCTCCGGACAAGCCTTTTTCCAGATACCCCAAACAATCGGACAGAGGCTTCATCCGAGAATATGACTTTGCCCCAGTCCTCAGCAGTGCATTCGCCATACTTTTTGCAGAAGATCAATCTGTCCCTGATGTTTTTTTTTGGAGAGAAGTGGCTTCTTTGCTGCCCTTCTTGACACCAGGCGATCTTCCAAAAGTCTTCGCCTCACTGTGCGTGCAGATGCGTGCAAATGCGCTCACACCTGCCTGCTGCCATTCCTGAGCAAGCTCTGCACTCGTGGCACTCCGATCCCGCAGCTGAATCCTCTTTAGGAGACGATCCTGGCGCTTGCTGGACTTTCTTGGACGCCCTGAAGCCTTCTAAACAAGAATTGAACCTCTTTCCTTGAAGTTCTTGATGATCCTATAAATTGTTGTTTTAGGTGCAATCTTAGTAGCCACAATATCCTTGCCTGTGAAGCCATTTTTATGCAACGCAATGATGGCTGCATGCGTTTCTTTGCAGGTCGCCATGGTTAACAATGAAAGAACAATGATTTCAAGCATCACCCTCCTTTTAACATGTCAAGTCTGCCATTCTAACCCAATCAGCCTGACATAATGATCTCCAGCCTTGTGCTCGTCAACATTCTCACGTGAGTTAATAAGACGATTACTGAAATGATCTCAGCAGGTCCTTTAATGACGGCAATGAAATGCAGTGGAAAGTTTTTTTCGGGATTAAGTTAATTTTCATGGCAAAGAAGGATTATGCAATTCATCTGATCACTCTTCATAACATTCTGGAGTATATGCAAATTGCTATTATAAAAACTTAAGCAGCAACTTTTCCAATTTCCAATATTTATGTAATTCTCAAAACTTTTGGCCACGACTGTAGACAGATTTGCATTTCCCCCTTGACTTCAATTTCCATGCATTTTATAACATGTTAGCTGAAGCTGTGCCTGAATATGGCTATAAAGAATTTTAATGTTGATCTTGTTAATTCCACTTATCTTTTGCTTGTTTCCATGACCTGTCCTTCATCTGTCCAGATCAGCATGGAAAACTATAAACGTTACATGAATTTAAGGGCTTGACTCCAAGCCCTTGAAACTATTGTTGCTGTTAGAGAAAGAGAGAAGGAGAGAGAGATGCTCTGACTGCGAAGCCTGTGCTCAGAAGAGCGTTCCCCTGATATGCCCTTATTTGGCGAAACTGCGAAGAGGCCCATCATGACGTTGCCATACTCTGAGAACATTAGCCCCCTGAAACCACATGGAAATGCAAAAAATGCTCAGAAATTCTCATTCCACCAAAGGCCCGACCGCAATACCTATTTCTGTAACCAGAGCCTGTGTTTAGAAAGCCTAAATCAAATCATCTGGAGAAGACAGATGGGTAGAGGGGCAGAGGGGTCATCGCTCATCTACTCTTAATGTCCCTTTGGATGCAGCACTCATGCAGATCTGTTCATTCGCTTTAGTGAGCACCGGAGCAAAGAGGGATGAGTGCCATGTGTCAAATTAAGTGCTTCTGGATTATTATTAGTTTAATAGCCTGAAAAGTTGAAGGTTTGTTGGTTGGGGGGGGGGGGGGGATTTGTCCCCAAGCTACTGCAGTCATTTTCTTTCATCCTACAACACTGAACTTTTAATTAGATGCACTGCAAGTCAAAACACATTCATGCTTTTTAATGTGAATCTACAATGCCATGTGGTTAATCTTTTCCCCTGCAATACAAGTCTCAATAGTTATTAGGGTGCACACCTTCTTGATTTGTCAGTCATGGTTCCATTTAATCTGCTAGCACAAAGGAATTTTCTTTTTTTTTTTTTTTTTTTTTTGCTACATCAGTTTTATTTATTTTTTTATATTGTCTCTGAAAATAATCAGCTAGTTAACCAAGCTGAGACAATAGAATCATATGTTATTTGATTCCTTGTTTTAGGAAGCTAATGTAAAGCGTATGAATGGCGGACTTGGCAAGTCGCTCTCTTTGTGTGGTTGCCAAAATCCGTCATTTGTTACCCTGACAGTATAGCTGCACATTAAACTCTGGGTTTTTGACTTGACCAAACTCTGATTTGTTGCTCATCTCTTAGCTAAAAACCGCTTAGTTGTCCACCCCTCACTGAGTGCAAAGATCAGACAGAGGTGTCTTATAAACATTACCATACCAGTGAGCTCCTCCTGCATGCCTAGTGCTCTGTATCACTTCTGATAGTTGATATTACAGTCCTTGTCAACTTGGCCATTCTGTTTTCTCAGAGCTTTGTGCTGAGTGATGTGCTATTATTCACTGTGCACTTCTGGCTCTTGTGAACTGCTGGTGTCTCATTACTCAGGACTTTTTTTTTTTTTTTTTTATCCCTTCAGAAGCAGTCTGTCTGGTGAGGCAGAAAGAGTGCTGCAGTTTTGTAGCTGTGACACACTGCAATTGCCATATTTGGCAGTCGCCGACATTTGCTGCCGGCCTTTTAATAAAGCGAGATCCATTTAAAATGTCCATAAAAGGAGCCAGGAACAGACAGCACCTGGTTTACATCGAGGGGCCGCAAAATGGCTGATAACAGCTCAGACAGAAACATTGAGATGCGCCACCGTGAATCTGAGCCTCTTAGCAGCTAAACGTCCCAGACAGACATGTGGGTCACGCATCCTGCTATTTGTAGAGACGAGATTAAGCGTTTTCTCTAATGATTGTCTTTCTCGGGATTTGTCCTCCACATTAGGGAGATTTATTTTTCACAGAAACAGACATTAGGGTTGTCCGCTATTTTCTGTATACGCTCGCCTGACCCCGGGCTGCATAAATTTCTTAATTGGAATTACAGATGCACATGTAGTACCAGTCAAAAGTTTTGACACACCTTCTAATTCACTGGTCTTTCCTCATTTTTATTTCTTTCTGCACTGTAAATCAATGCTGAAGGTGTCCAAAATATGCAATAATCTTTGAACAGTTGATATTGAGATGTCTGCTACTTACCCTGCGTTCACACTGAACGCGGCGAGAGCGTCAAAATGGCCGGAAGTCATTCATTTTCAATGGGAGCCGGCGGCGAAGAGCGGCGCGGCGAGGGCGGCGAAGGGAGTTGAAATCAGCTCAACTTTATGGTAATGAGCTATGACGCGGTTGAGCGGCAACCAGTAAAAAAGTAGAGGTCCTCCGGCTTGCGCGGATTCTGCGGAACGCAGTCCTGTAAACTTTTGTTCCGGCGACATTAGTTCCCAAGCAAAATGGGGGGAGAAGTTAATTATTGCGGTAGCGGGTTTCCCGGTTATTTATGACATGTCCCTGTTTGTGTACAGGGACATTAATAAAAAAAAAAAAAAATGATGCGTGGACAAAGGTGTTTGAAATTGTTGGTGTTTAAATATAATATAATATATTAATAAAAAAAAATATTAAATTAGACTAGCAATTCACAATGAACAGAAGCCACATCATACAAATGCCTTATACTTTGTTTATTTCTACAATACAGTTCTTTCTATCCATCAATTTCTTGTTTTCTTCCACATTTTGGTCAGTCTCCATAAGATCAAGCTTGATTGCTTTGCGGCCCCTTTAAACACAAGAAAGGCATTCGGTCTATGTCAGAGCGGCGAAGCGTAGCGACGAGCGGCGACAGGCGTCAGCGGCAGGGCGGCGAGAGCAAACCATGACGCTCTCACAGCGTTCGATGTGAACGCAGGGTTATGCTCTGTAAAGCTTCATAACGGCTCTAATCCGAGGTGCTGTTTGTTAATTGGTGATTTCTGAGGCTGGTAACTCTAAATGAACTTCTCTGCAGCAGAGTTAAGTTTTGGTCTTGCTTTCCTGGGAAGGTCTTCATAAGATTGATCAGGGTGCTTATTGGGTTTTGCAAATGCACTTGACAAATACTGTTCCAGAACAGCAGTCCTCTGTGCCTTAAAATAACAACTGACTGTAATTATTATCTATTTACTTACTTCTGTGTGTGTGTTTAAATCTTATTTCATACTTTTAAATCTCCAGTATTCTTCTGGAATGTAGAAAATTAATCACAAAACAACAAAAAAAAAAAATGGGTGTGTTCAGACTTTTGACTGGCGCGGTGTGTGTGTGTCTGTCTGTCTGTCTGCCGGTCTATAAATGTCTGGTCACACCTTCTGGATACACCTTCTAATTCAATGATGTTGTTTTTTTCTTTTTTTTTTTGTGATTTATTTTTTGACATTATATAGAAGGTCTGGACACACCTTCTTATTCTTTGTTTTTTCTTTATTTTTATATTTTCGATTCTTCAAAGTAGCCACCCTTTGCTTTGATGAAGGCTTTGCACACGCTTTGCATTCTCTGTCAGCCTCATTAGGTAGTCACCTGGAATGGTTTTCTAACCCTCTTAAACAAGTTGTTAGAGTTTTTAATTACTTTTTTGGATGCATTCCCTTCACTCTCCGGTCCAACTCATCCCAACCTAACTGGATTGAAATTAAGATCAGGGGGAGTCATTATCCTGTTGGAAAATAAATTATGGCAATGCTGAGTGCAAACCAGATGGGATGGCATGGCGCTGCAAAATACTGTGCTGTAAGTGTGCTCTCAATTTTTAAAAAAAAGTGTCACCAGCAAAGCACCCCCACACACACCTTCACACCTCCTCGTCCATGGTTCACAGTGGACATCAGCCATTCAGTTCACAGAACTCTCTGTTCATCCTCTGTGCGGCTAACAAAGACATGACACTTAGAACCAAAAATCTCAGATTTGGACTCATCAGACCAAATAACAGTTTTCTACAGATATAATGTCCATTCCTTGTGTTTCTTCTGCATGTTCTTTCTCTCTGCATGAAGCTCTTAATCTTCCTTTCCTGGGATGGACTTAATGAGAGCCAATTTCATCATAGCGTTTGATGGTTTTGGTTACTGCCCTTTGGGATACATTCAAAGTTTTTGAGATGTTTTGGATTGACTGACTCTCACTTCAAGTCATTTTCTCTTTACTCAGAAGTGTTTGTAGGACTGTTGACTCTGTACACACCTGTCCTCTGCACAAGACAGCTAATGGTCACATTAAGAAGACATGAAATGTCACAAATTAACTTTTGACAAGGCACACCTGTGAAATTAATTTGTCAAAGTGACCATTGTCAAGTGAAATATATGTCTGTGTTTTTATTTTAATTTTGATGCTTACAGTTCACGCAAATCAAAAGTAGATTATATTGAAATATTTTATAAGATCAATTCCAAAAGGATTTACACTACAGAAATGTCCAAGTTTTGAAAAGTATGTAAATTTATGCACTCAGTAACTGGTCTGGACATTTACATTTACAACTGGTCCTTTAGCATTTACATATTATATTGAGTCTTGGATATTATACCTTACCCTATTTTATTTATATTTGTTTAACTAGTAGTAAGATTGTGGAATATGTCTGTTCAATACCACACAATTATTTTCTGACATATTGGTACTTAAGGATGGAGTCACATGCAACAAAATCTTTTTGCCACATGGAAAGTTATGCAGTTGTATAGAGCGTTGAATCGTTACAGCCATGAAATCTGATTTTGATGGCTGTTTGTGTTTCCTTTTTTTCTCTCCTCTCCACTTAATGTTTGGTTGCCAAAAACTGACATGTGCTTCCTTTGTGAACTAGACTTGGAAAAATCACATTTTCCATCTGCTTCCCCTCACAGCCAAGCACACTACCGCAAGGCACTGTCAACATGAACCTGTGCACGGACGTGATCGATGCTGAACCCAAGACCGGCCAGAAGAACACACTGTGTATCATCACGCCTGAACAGGAGTACTACATCCGCGGGGACAACAAGGAAATTATCAATGGGTAGGTTGCTCGTGCACACATGCATGCCATGTGTGTGATATTTTCATTTCTAACAGTGCAGCACTCTGAAGGTAACCCAATTGGTTTTACCAGGTGGAGCGAGCAGCTGGTTGTTTATCCGAGGACCAACAAGCAAAATCAAAAGAAGAAGCGCAAGGTAGAGCCAACAACGTCTCAAGTGAGTTCTATGAGAGCCTTAGAAAGACTTAATATTAAACATGACACTTTGCTCTAAAGCAAAGAGAGTTCCCAGATTGCTAAGGAAAATTGTCTTTGTCTCTCAGGAGCCTGGTCCAGCTAAGGTAGCCGTGACTGGCTCGGGCATCCCTGAGGCAGAGAAGGTTCCAGACTCAAGCTCCATCATATGGCAGGAGGAGCTGCAGAGCAGAGAAGTAGAGGTGTCTCAGGCATGGTCCTCAACAGACATGACGCCTCAGGGCTCACTGCCAACCCCTGCAGGTACGGGGGACTTGAGGCGTTCTAAACATTGTTGGACACGTTCCTGATATTTATTATTATTAATAACCAGTATGGACACAAGTGCTAGTGTTGTAGCTAATAAGCCAGTACACTTGTATATTTTAAGAAATAAGTCCTATATTTATCCCTTACAGAGATCAGCAATGGTGATCACTGTACAGTATAAATTAACTTTCTGTTCAATAAGCAGCTGGGTTCAGAAGACTTGGTTCCTATAGTTACAATGATGTATCTGATAATCATAATACTTAAAACACTGGTATGTAGTCATGCTTTACATTACAGTAAAAAAAAATGCAACCACTAAATGTGGTGGGAAAGGAATGCAGGAAGGAAGAGATAGGAACATGAACATCCCTGTTCTTGGCCGTTTTGCCACCCCGCCTAATGTGTATACATATGGTTGTTTGTTCATGCAGTGTCCGTCATGAAGAACAAATAGATGAACAAAAACACACAAAGCTCTGTATACTCTAGTTATATATCATATTAAGACTAGACAGAACATAAAATAAGGCAATCCTTGACAGTGGTGTTAAAACAGTTTGAAAATAAATTAATTCGAAAATAAATAAATAAATAAATAAATAAATCTGTTGAAAATTGAGCAGAACTACATATGGGTATGATCTGTCTGTCACAGTGTTGATAAAGGAGAAAGAAGTGAGACTGCTCTTCATCTTGTCTGCTACACCATCAACTTGCAGGGGTTATAAAGCAAAGATCTCTTAATTTAAAGTCTCTCCCCACGTTCTTTCTCCTACAGAGGAAGCATCCGTGAGCCGTAGTTCAGACCTGGGTTCTGTCAACGGAGATGAGGTGGACCACAGTGCGTTCTCCTTTTCCCCGTGTACGTCTCAGCCTCCGCAAGACCTGGTTTCGCCGACAGCAGGCTTGCTGGGGGGTGTTCCACGGTGTCCATCACCCGCGCACAGTGAACCCTTCCCCTCAGGTAGCAGTCTGCTGTCTAACGGCTCACACATCAGCGGCTCGATAAGCTCTCTGGACTCAGATGCCAGTACAGACAGCCACGCGCCACTCCGAGGACGCAACAAGCCTGAGAAACGCAGAGAGAGACAGGACAGAGAAACCGTACTCAGCCCAGAGAGGAGGTGAGCCAGTGACACGCAAACGTCCACCTCCATCTACCGCTCTTACTTCAAGGCTTACTTCATGATTTTCCCTTCGATATATGAAAAAGAGTAAAAAGTTGATGTTTGTCATCCTGTCTATTTATACGTATACTAGACATAAAACACAGGAAAAAAAACTTTCTGTTCAGTTCTCCAATTCAGATTTGTTTTTTAAAATAATTAATTAACTAGTATTTTATTAAATAAATAAAATGTAAAGCTATTAAAAGCCATGCTGCTGCAATGGCAACATTGGGAGGAGAAGAATAGAGCAAAAAAAATAATAATATATATATATATATATATATTTTTTTTTGGATTTTTCCCCGATTTTCTCCCTAATTTAGTCGTGTCCAATTCCTCCCCGTCACTAGGGGGCTCCCACATTAAGGCTACTACTACCACTCAGCCGGGAGGACCGAAGACTATCACGTGTTTCCTTCGAACCACGTGACGCCAGCCGAACGCATCTTTTCTAACTGCTCGCTCGCGCACCGTTGGGGGCGGCGCTATCCGCTACCTCCGTTGCGCGAGCTCACAGACGCCCCTGACTGGCTGTAGAGCCGTGATTAATGTGGGAGCACTATGTACCTCTCATCCCTCCCCTCTGAGAGAGCTCGGCCAATCAGCTCTCTCTGGACCTCCGGCTGCGAGAGGTTACAGCACCATCCGGGATTCGAACTAGCGATCTCCGGATCAAAAAAATATTTTTCATTATTTGTTATTCATCAAATAAGTTTTCCCAGTAAGTTAGTACAATTATAAGACAATAATAGCCTCCTAATAATATTTTATCACTTTCGTGGTGCTGCACAAATGAATCATAAAAATATCTAAATTGTAGTATGCACTGCTACCTGTGCAATTATTTAATCACAAAAGATGGTAATTTATTACAGGTAATTTGTGCATAGGTGGGAATTTATGTGGAGTTAAAGTAACAGTATTTGTTAATTTTTTGTTATTTTGAGTTGATAAATATTAACGAGATCTTAAGATCATTATTTCTATTATTTGCTGTTAGCCTGGATAAATACACTTGAATACACAAATTTTACAAACATTTTATTGTTAAATATCACAGTGCAATACTCGAAGAAAATAATTGCAGTATTTTTTTTTCCAGCTCTATATGGTAGTTTAGTGTATGGGTTTGTTACAGTATATTGCAGAAAGACCAGAAAAGTGTGCCGAATATGATCCGAATCAAATATGAGGCTAGGACACGATTCTGCTGCTAGTCAAAGATGCGTCCTTTAACATCTCGTGCTATTGCATATGTGATTTTCATTAAAATAAAATGATGAAAATTACAGATATGCTGGGCTATGTACAGTGTGTGGTCGCAGTTTGGATTGCAGTGCAAAATCTGAGACACTTTTACTGCTCTGGCACACAACTGCATACTATATAACATATAGTACTGTTATGCAAGACATGCTGTATGAAACCACATTGTTCAGTAAATTATATACTAGGTTCATAAAGTATGAAAGACGCACAAAAAACTAAATACACCACAGACTGTAAGCAAATACCTACAAAGTGCACTGATATGGCAGAACTGCGTAATAAAACGATCACTAAATTTAGTCCCACTGCAGATGTACCTTGTAAACTGATCTCTGGATAACCCACACAGTCATGAAGGCTCTTTGCATTAAGGCTAGTTGCATAGCTTTTTAAAATGGCTTGATTTGAAAGTGTGTAATTTCCCCAATCTTAAGTTCTCTGTTTAGTTTTTTTTCTTCGTATAAACACATTTGCAATAAACAGCTCTGGTGCTCTGAATAGGGATCATATTTCTGGGATTCTCCTCTCCCACAGCTCAGAGGTCAAAAGCCTCAAAGCGAAGCATTTCAAACAAAGATGCTGACGTGCATCTCTGTAGTTGAGAAGGCATCCTGTGTGTCTTTTTTGTTTTGTTTTTCCCTCCCCCTTCTCATAAAAACTATTCAGTGTCAAGAAAGCTTGAACACTCTGAACCTGTCTGATGGGGAGAGAGAGAAAGAGAGAGAGATGGCTTCCATTTGGGTTTAAGCTAATTTGGGTTTATGGGAACTGTGCCACTTTATACCCAGTAGCCAATGAGGCTGAAAGCAGTCATGTGACACAAATAGCTCACTGACTGGCTCTTTTGCTTCCTTTTAAGGAGGACATTCAGTGCTGTGCATTCCCCAAATAAGGGCAAAATTCAAAACGAGCAATTTAATATTTCCACCCGCTGCTAGGAAAACTAAATTATTCTTCTCTTCAAAGCCAGAAGGCAAAACTATTATTATTATTATTTTTGGTTTTCCAAAGTCAACACCAAAGCACTTTCTTTTTTCGTCCATATGCGTCTTTAAAAAGATTTTGAAGTGAAGAAATAATTTCAGTGGTCTGACTTATTTATAGTTCATTCATAGTAACCTTTTTTTATGTCATTTTGTAATTTTCACCTATGGCAGATGTTTTCAGTACATTTAAAAAATAATTTGTGTTAGAAAAAATATCATGAGCAACCTTCTGTTCATTGTCTGTGTTTAGTGGCCGTTCTAACGTGATTGAGAAGTTGGAGGCATTGGAGCTGGAGAACGCAGAGAGGATGGAGGTCGAAGAGACGGCGCGGAGTGAGGCCAGACAGGGCCGCAGTGAAATGAGACGCTTCAACAGACAGGTACAGAACTTGCTGAGGCCTGAGTCTTTGGGGGGGGGGGGGGGGGGGCAGGACGCAAGCTGTTTTTTTTTTTCTTTTCTTTTTTTTTCTAGTGTCTGCATTCTGTTGATCTGCATACTGACTCGGTTTGGCATCCTATTATTTGTTTAAGAGATTTGTTTCACAGCTCTTCTTATCTGTATCTTGTAAAATGCAAGTAACATTTCACAGTATCGTTAAGTATATCTGTTGCACAGACCTTTACAGTTTCTCCTCCCTCTACCTCAACTCATTACCTCATCACCATGAAGTATTGAAATGTTTTGCGTTGTCACTTTTTTCGTTCTTATTTGCACATGCGCACTTTGTCTCTTTTGTATAGAACTTCAGCTAGCCGGGTAGTTAGGTGTCTTAGTTAGCTAGTTAGTTTTGTTAATTTATGTAGCACCTTGGTCCTGTTTCACTGTGTGGTGAACCGTATATGGTTGAAATGACGATAAAAGCCACCTTGACTTGTATTATTCAGCGACATGCTGCTCTTCAAAAACAGGACATTTCTGCTGAGTCACGATACGGTCCACTTCAAACCGTGTAAAATGCCTAGCTATTGCTTTTACTTGACAGTTCATTTGAAGTAAGATGTTTACTCAGGAAAGATGGCGATTTTGATAAAGGAAGCAGCTGTCAGGGTTATCAGTTTTCACTGGAAATTAGGACTTCAGAGACTGAAGTCCGAGTCTTCCGTCTTTCTAAACAGTTTCATCCACCGGCCATAGTGTTTCACTTATTACTAACAAGACCACTGTTGCCTTTCACAAGTTCTGCATGTTTTTTTTTTCCCTTGTAGGATCAGAAGCTTGACCCAGCACAGGGTGAGGACTTCCACCACTCCGCTCTTCCACCACTCAGAAGAGCCAAGTCACTGGACCGCAGGACAACAGAGTCAGTCATGACAGTAAGTACTCATATTTTCCCTCCCCTCCTCTGTTAGCATGGGTTTTTGAAAGAAGAGCATCGATATGAGGGAACATTGTCACCCAAGGGTGTGAAGTCAGTGCATTCAGAAAGATCGCTGTGACAAGGCTTTTGTTGTTCTCCAAAGTTTGAAGGTCAACAAGAATTCTGAGACGAGGCCTGTTTTGTACAAGACAACAAACTTTGGAATGTTTTAGTTACTCGGACAGAGTGCGTCAGTGCAGGGTGAATGACAGAGTTCGAGATATTTCAGCACTGCTGTTTTATCTGATAAGTGTTCAGGTGTTGATGAGCAGTGTTGACATGCAGGATGTTTCAAAGGTCTCCATATGTAAAGGGAAAATGATTTCAGAATTCCTGAATTTTCCATGCATGTCTGTATATTATTCTTTTTTTTTTTTTTTTGTAAATAATCTGAGCCTACCTTTTTTTTTTGAAAGGGGGGAGGGGTAGGGCAGGAGCTGCACAACGATTGTTTAAAGGAATTAAAATTTGTTAGATATGATAGCACGAGGAATTGAGATGTTCTGCAAATAAAGTTTCATTTTGCTAAAGAAAGGTTAATTTCTTCTGTGTGTGGAGACACTTTACATTTTGTGAAATCAACTCATGTGATTAGGAATTGATTGCAACACTTTGTAAATGTCTTTATCAATCTAGACTAATCCTGATCGCCAACATGTTTCTTTGTGGCATCTTTTTTCTGTTATTGTGAGAACACAGATACCCTAATCCTCCCGTGTGTTCTGCTGGGTGTAGCATCCTCCCTTCTCATACCCAGGTCATCTCTATATCCTCCCTGTATTCAGCCACACATTCCAATCCCTTCTGTTCGGCTTCATGTCTCTTGTTTTTTTCTTTTTTTTTCTTTCCTGTCTGACACTCTATGAATGTTTTTAGTCTTGAGGGTGTGTGGGCGTGTGTTTGTTTATTTGTGTATGAGTGGTAATTTAAGTGTATGTGTACCTGTATAGACTCTCTTACACTCTTTACAACCTGCATTGCTAGCCACGGTGCACAAATGCCTGATTTGACTTTTTACATGCACTGTCTGATCCACTTGAGTATTTATTTCCACTTAAACATTTATGATACGGAAAACTAGACGCATGCGGCGTGTTTTTCCTGCATTGTTTGGCACCATGAGAAATCTTTGAAGCTGTTGGCAAATGTGTCACCTGAGTATTGCACACCTATTGGGCAAGCGCATAAGGGGAACCAAGGACTAGAAAACATTTTGTCTCTCCTGGTTCTCTTTGTTGGAATGTCTAAGTGCTTTGTTGAATATCGTGTTGTGTTGAAGGTTTTTTTTTTTTTTGTGTCTGTTGCAGTGAGTAAAATTTAAAGTGTGCGTGTTTATGTAATAAACATATGCAGCACACAGGTCATCCGGCGTGTATTGTGTGTGATGTCACAGAGGGATAAACACGGCATTGCCTGGATTGGTCCAGTAGACGTTTGATAACTATGATCCTTTCTTTTTCTGCTTACAGCCAGACCTGCTGAATTTCAAGAAAGGCTGGATGGTGAAACTTGATGAGCAAGGACAGGTAGGTGTCATGTATTGTACACGGTCAAAGTCCAGAAGCCTGTGTTAATCTTAGTTTCTACACCAAACAAAAAGAGGTTTAGTGCATTTTGCTTTGTTGTACTTAATTAAGCAAGTAGTTCCAAGTTAATTAGCATTTTCCTGTTTGAAACTTGCTAGGTGGTATTCACTCGTTTAAGGCTGTATACAGGGTGTCAGGAACTAATGTTCTTAGTTTTGTATGTATTATTTAAAACCTACTCATAGAAAGTACAGCTTTTAAGTATACCTTAACACTTCCACATTCATGCAGGTATATAATCCGTCAAGCATGTGGCAGCAGTGTAATTCATAAAATCATGCAGATGGATGTAAATAGCTTTTTAACGGTCACATCCAACATTAGAACAAGTCTGATCTCTGTGACTTCAATTTTGACATTTGTGTTGTGTACCAGATGGGCTCATTTGAGTATTTCATGAGCTGGTGATCTAATGGGAATTGCACACAATTCAATGGGAATTGAGTCGTCTCTAAACAGAATTGTGTGCAATACATAAAAAAAAGTAAGTGAGCAGCACGTCTGAAGCAGTTTTAAAACACCTTGTTGGTAAGAGAGATCAGAGGAAAATGGCCAGATTAGTTTGTGCAACCAGAAGGATATAGTAACTCAATCACTCTTTACAGCTGTGGTAAGCAAAGAAGCATACTGTATATCAGAAAGCAACAGGACATGTGAGCAATTACAGGCGGATGAGAAGACTGCACTGGGTTCCACTCCTATCAGCCAAACAGGACAGTTGAAGATTAATAAACTACACCTGCTCAAAGAGAAATTGGTCTTCTTTTCCAGCCTTCAACGGGGTCCGTGCTTCAGATTCTCAAGGTTTAAAGTTTTGTGCATGATGAGAGGCTTTTCTGGTCACCACATTTTCAAAGAGTGCTTAATGTTGACTTGTTGTCAGCTGAGAGCAGTGTGGTCGTCCTCTCTGATCTCTCTCTCATCAACAAGGAGTTTCAGCCTGCAAAAAAATAGCCCCCCCCCCCCTCCTACAAATGTTTGAGAAAATAAATCCCAGTACTCTGAAATACTCAGACCTGCCCATCTGATATCAACCAGTCATGGAGATCACACTTTTCCTTCATTATGCTGTTTGATGTGAACATTAATTGAAGCGTTTGAGTCTTGATCTATAGCCACAGAATATTTTTTTGTACAGATCTCCCTAATAAACTGTACTTCGTGTGCATGTGCTTTGCATGTTCACCTTTACGCCCTGCATTTTTGTCTCAGCAGTATGTCATGTTTTTGCAGATTTTTTCGCAACATATTTAATATATTTCACTGATTCCTGACCATGTTAACACTCGCTCACTGTGCTTTTTTATTTATTTTTTTCTCTTTCTTACTGTAAAGCTTAGAAATTGGACCCGTGGAGTCTTTTATATCTGTCACATCAGAAGCTGAAATGTATGCAACATTTTTAGATTCTGTCAAACCTGTAAAACAAGCAGTGGCCATTAAACATGTGTGAGCACATCCTGGGTTAAGTTAGGCTCATTCCTTTCGCTGTAACAGTCGTACTTTGAGATAGACTTTAGTGTCTTTTTAGGAAACTCTTCATCTGCTGTGTATGGTGCATTTATCAAAGTTGCATCACATCTCAAAGGGCTGGCTGGAGCTTGGAAAGGGCACTGCTAGACTTTGATAGTTTTGCTTCAATGGGTAAAGGTTTAAAGGTTACCGTCCCTCTGCTCTTTCAATGGGCTTTAAAAGCAGGCTAAATGTCTTCCTGAGCATTTATGCATCTGTGTGAGGTTTTTTTCCCCCCATTCATTTCCTGTATGCCAGTTTAATAAGCCCAGCGCTCTTTTCTCTGCTTTTCAGTGGAAGAAGTATTGGTTTGTATTGACGGACCACAGCCTACGATATTATAAGGATTCAATTGCAGAGGAGGTAATTTCTTCCTGTCATGCAACTTCATTTTGACAAGAATGAACTAAACTTTAAAAAAAAAAAAAAAAAAATTTAAGCTCCACTCCCTGAATTGCCTTTGTGTACATGTCACGGCTTTTTACTGGTGTCTCGGTTTCTGTTCTTTTAATGAATTTTCTATTAATCATTCTGTTAATAGGCATCAGATCTAGATGGAGAAATTGATCTCAGCACATGCTATAATGTTACAGAGTACCAAGCCCAACGCAATTATGGCTTCCAAATTCATGTAAGTAAATCTCATGCATAATACTCATGTTATGATGAAAATAATTGTAGTAGTTTATAGGTAAATACTTAAGGTTTGTTGTAAAGTAGGGACTAAGCATGGTTGAACATTTGTAGCACATTTGTGTTTTTATTTAATTTTCCCATATTTTTTTTGTTTTTTTTTTATCCTCCTCTTAATACCTTCATGCTTTTAACCATTTTTCTTTTTGTGTCGCTATACATAATTAAGTAAGTAAATTTTAAAGTTAAAACTCAAATAATCTTTCAAATAAATTCCAATTAATATATCACATACACATTTAACTCCTGAACTTATTTTTTTTTGTATAGTTATTTTTTTAATGCTTTTTTTTTTTAAAAGATAACCTGGCACATTAATTAATTTCAAGTAAGTATAATAGTATAAGTGTAATCACTTTGACTAAATTAAATCTTGAAAATAGAGTTTAAACAAATACCTTTCAGGTTATCTTTAAGTAAACCACTTTGATATACTGCATACTCCCTCTGATCATGTTATGTTTCTTGTTTCAGACCCAGGAGGCACTGCACACTCTTTCTGCCATGACAGCAGGAATACGGCGCAATTGGATTCAGGCTGTCATGAAAAATGTTCGTCCTTCCACAGCACCCGATGTTGCAAGGTCAGGATCTATAACAATAACTGATCAGAGTTCTTCTATTTGTTGTTGTTGTTGTTGTTAATAATAATATTATTAGGCATTATTTTTGCCTTCTAGTTGGTTCTGCAGTTTTACAGAGAAGCACAAAGAATGACAGCCATGATAACAACATTGGAATTAGTTTAGAATTAATCTTTTTTTTTTTTTTTTGAAAGCCTGTACATTTAGTGATATTTCCAAGGCATGATTGAGAGTGAGAGACAGAGAGAGAGAGAGAAAGAGAAAGCACAAAGGTTGTAGTACATCCAAGACTTTACTAATGTTGATTTAAGGCGTGGTACATTTCTTTTTTTTTTTCTTCTTCTTCATTTTTTTTTTCCTTAAGCAGTGCTTATGTAGTTGTTTATGTACTGTAAGTAGACAGAATGATTTAAGTATTAAGTATTGTGTGTGACTTTGATTCTTTCTTGCCTTTGTTTTGTTAATGGAGCTGTAAAGGTAAATTAATTTCCATGTGTTAAAATCTGTGCATATTTGACAGCTTGACAGATGAACATGGTTCCTTTGCCCCCTTGGAGAGTCTCACACGACCCGACATCACTCGGGACTCCCCGTCCTCTGAGGCGTCGTCTGTGGAGCGTGAGCCGAGGAAGAGTCGAGCACGAGAGCGACGGCGCGAAGGACGATCCAAAACGTTCGACTGGGCCGAGTTCAGACCCATCGCCCAAGCTCTGGCCCAGCAGCGAGCCTGTGAAACCGACGCCCTCCAGGCTCAGCTCGGCGACGGCGACCGCAGCAAGAGGAGGGAGGAGAGACGGAAGAGGTACGAGTGTGTCACGGGCAGCTTGTTCTTCGAGCCTTCTCCTGACTCCAGCAGGACGGACTCGGAGAGCGCGCAAACGAACATGGCCAGTGTCTGTCCACCCTCGCCGGAGCGTCAACAGAAAGTGGAGGATGAGATCGAACAGCACTGGCAACAGGTGGAGAAAACTCCAATCAGAGATGAGAGGAGAGTACCACTGTCCACGGCATTGAGGACCAGAGAGACGACAGAGCTCGAAAAACTACTAGAAAGCTACAAAAAGGGGGTATGTCTCAACGTTCCACAGGTTTGTCTCTGAAAAGCTGAAAAGGAATGGATCATGCTTGAGCTTGTCCTGGTGTGTTTTCTTATGTCCTTTATTATTAGTAATCTGACACTGTAATAACAAGAGTCTGTCAAACATTGTTTTTTTTAAAGATACTTGGGTGTAGCTGCGTTTGATGTCAACTTTTTTTCATCTAAAAAAAACTTGGCAATAATAGAAAATGTATCAAAACCAACAATCTCTAATCGACATAATCTTGCCTGTGTCAATTATTTTTTATTTTTATAAGTTTCTGTTGATACTAACCCAGCTGTGTTTGGTTCATGTACTGTGCCCTTAAAAACAATCCAATGCATGTGCTATCGTCACATGACTTTATCCTGTCCAATCTGCAACATGGAGGAGAAGAGAACTTTCATTGGGTAGAAAAAATTCTGCTTTAATAGTAGAACATATTTACAGTACAAACCATGTCAGTGAGGTTGACCAAAAAGAAAAAAATTTATAATTGTAGGGAAAATGTTCAATTAATCATATTGATTTGAGGTCATATTGCCCTACACTGTTTTTGTGAATTTCATCAATCCGTTATCTATACCGCTTATCTTGTGTAGGGTCACAGGGGGGGGCAATTTAAAATCCCAGTCAGCATACATTGCATGACTTTGGCCTGTTCGAGAAAACCATAGTCCACAGAGGAAATGGACCAAGCATGGGGAGAACATGAAACTCACCAGTTCAAAAGATACACCTTTTATTTCTAAGCATAAACTATTCCTGACCTATGATATCAAGAAATGAAGTAGAAACAATGCCCATCAGATCATAATATTTACTTAAGAAAAAATGACACACTGTTAAATTTTTTCTTTTTTGCAGGTAGAAGATCTGAAAGCACAGTTAGAGACGTGCCACCAGCAGCTGGCGGATTCGAACCAGCACAAGCACGAGCTAGAGAACCAACTCAAGGCTGCTCTGGATCGAGAACATCAGATCCGCGCTGGGTACATCTCACCGGTAAGGTCGCATTCCTCCCGCATATGTGCTTTTTAGGATAGTTATAATGATTTATTCAGGCAAAGAGTAACTTTATTTCCATTAAACAGACTTTGCATGTCTTGGTTTGAGAACAAAATAAAAATCCCAAACCTCTCTTTAAAAAAAACAAAAAAACATCTGCTTCAAAGTTGCCAAAAAAGTGCCTTTTGCATGCTCAGAGCCTTTTGCATGTAAATGAACCAATTCTCTCCCCTGCCCCTTTTTCTTCTCCATTTGTCTTCTCCTGTCTTTTTAGGTGTTAATAACGGCTTGAATTTTTTATTCAGTCTAAGGTTGCATGCAACATAATCCATTCCCAGAAAGCTGCCCTGTATAACATGGGTTTAATTTATTATTTAGATGTTTTTGTGCTAAATGGTGCTAAAAGATTCCATTTATTAATAGTTAATTTATACTCATTACTGTTCATAATGACCGTCCTTTTAAAGATTTATATTTTCCCTAGTTAGTTATGTCAAATTTTAGACACCTAAGAAAAATCTACATTTAAATTCTTCACTACATACTCATGACCACTTTATTAGAAGCACTTATGCACCTGCCGGTTCATGCACTTATCCTGTCAGCCAATCATGTGGCAGCAAAGCAACACAATAAAATCATGAAATTGAACATCAAAATCTTTAGCTGGTGTTCACATCAAATATCAAGGGGAATTAATGTGAACGTGGCGTGGTGGTGCCAGATGGACCAGTTGGAGTTTTTTAGAAAATGTAGCCTTCAACAAAACAAAACAAAAAACTTGAGGGAGGAAAGAGTGGAATGGGCAGATTGATTGAAACCAGACAGTCGATGATTGGAAAAATACCAGGTGATGGTTCTTCAGTCTTCAACTGCCCAGATTATATAGTAGAACCTGATGTGATGTGGTCTTGTTGAAACGCATCCACCTCAAGATTTAACATGTTGTGTGTTCTGAGATTTTTTTTTTTTCCCGTACCCCTGTTGAAAAGAGTGGTTATTTGAATTACCATAGCCACCGTCAGCTTGAGTCAGTCTAGCTATGGTGTTTCCGCTTACAACTGTTCCTCGCTGGTTGTTCTGGAGAATGTGTGTGTGGGTGAAAATCCCAGAAATTTCTGAAATACTCAAACCAGACTGTCCTGCACCAGCAACCAATCTGAGCACTTGGAGTACTTTATTTACACTTATCTATTTTTTCCCCTCCCATTCAGAAATGTATCATCAAAATTAAGCAAATCTCTTGGCCTGAATCTGTATGATTTAATGCATTTTGCTGCTGCTGCATGATTGACATGATTGGTGTTCCTTTAATTAAAGTAGCCAGTGAGTACAGCAACGTATAAATAAAAGCATGTTACGTGCTTGGGGGGGGAGGAATACATTGCAGCTATGTTTATTCATCAATTTAAAACTATAAAAATTTCTCAGGATGATTTATAGGTTAAAATTTGCTTTGTATGTCTGTCTTTGTGTTTGTCAGTTTTCAAAGCTTGAAGACTGCTTCTCTTGTAAATGAGTCAAAATATTGGGTTTCGTTAAGAGATTTAGTAGCAATCATACCAGAGTAATACGGCTTTATTTACATCTTGTGATCAAATCCTTAGAGAATCGGATCAATTCAATAGCGATTGTTTTATGTACTTTTAATGCAGCTTTCAATTTTTCCAAGAATATGTGTGAAACTTTTGATTTGTAGCTACTGGATTGATAAAGGATGGGTAGAGATGGTATTTAATAGGCTGTTTTGTATTTAATCTTGACATATTTGAATTTGGACCCTTTTACTTTCACACATCTGGATCTACAGCAGGCATAGTTTGTTTGGTTGACTGTTGTATAATTGGTCTATAAAATAAAATCCTTTACTGTATTTATACTAATAGTCAGCAGGGAGTTCAAAACAACATGCTTGTAGTCATGGCGTGCAGTCTGTTTCAAATTAGAACGCTAGCACTAATTTTGCAGTACTTACTCCATGAATTAGGTCTAACCATTTGTGCATGCCCTGTCGTGATTTACTAACCATAGCCATTAAACTTCTTTTTCCAGCACGCTAATTTGCATCATTAAATGAACTAAACTAGACATGTCCATTCTTACTTTAACCTTAATAACTGGGCATGGGTATTGTAATTTTGATGTAAATATACTTCAGAACTTCAGAGACATTATTGATGTGATCAAGAAATTTAATTATCCGTAATCACCTCTGCTAAATTTTAACCAACTGTCTGGTCCCCTTTTCCAAGCTGGAGTCACCTTTGAGTCTTGAGACAAAGCCCCAGATGAAGAAGCCAGAACTGGTTAGTTCTCAAGCTCAGAGCTTAACAAAGAAGTACCAGGAAACCAAAGAGCTTCTCCAGCTGCAAGAACTGAAAAAACGCAACATGCAGGCACAGCTTGGCCTTTCGCTTTCACACTTGTGCACCAAGGAACCTTACCATTCTGACACCAAAAAATCATCCACCTCAGAGATCCTTTCTTCTAGTCTTGTTGCAAAATCTGTCACCTTTGTGCTTCTGGATAATGAGGGCAAGCTCGGAGAGCTTGAGGAGTTGATAGATTGTAGTAAACCATTGTCGGTTAAGGAACTGACCAAACTGCTGCAGTGTCACACTGATTCACGAACACCTGATTTCCCACAGGACACACTTGAACACGATAAACCAAGCGACATAACAAAATGTCAAAAACTTTTGGAAAGTCTTAAAAATCAAGAAGTGGAGAACGAGACAATGAGGAAGAGTTTGGCCAAGGCCGGGGACAGCATTCGGGATTACGAGGCTCGGCTCATTACAATGGAGGACATGTTAGGAAGGGTCCAGAAAACTCCCTTTATATCTCCTTGTCAACAGGATGACCCAGCACAAATGACAAACCGTGGTCTGTCTCAAAGGGTTGAACTGCTAACGAGTGAGAATGAAGCACTAAACCAGCATTATCAGGAAATTGTCAACCAACTGAGAGAGGCAGACAGAGAAATAGACAGACTAAAAGCAGAGCTTCAAAGATTTCAAAGTGGGGAACAGTATCAGCAAAGCAGAGTAAATCAAGATGTGATCGAGCCAGGAGACAAGGAAGCTTTTAAGAATTTGCATGAGCAGGAACTCTTTGACAGGTCTCAGAAGCTTGAAGAGGCCCTCATCAAGTTGGAGGTACTTGGGAATAGGTTGAGAGATACAGAAAAGAAGCTGCAGCTCAAAGAGGCTACTCTGCAAGGTCTTGGATTTCAGGTGCCAGAAAACAAAAAGGACGATGAGTCGTCTGAATTGGAGAAAGATCACCTCAGACATCATGTAGAGGTCATTGAGTCCAAGCTTTCTGAAAAGGAAAAGTTACTCCAATCTGTTGAGCAAATGTGCAGAGAGCTTCAAGCACAGAACATGGAACTCCGGATGAAAAAGCAAGAAGCTGAACAGACTTTTGAGGGCAAGGAGGACATCAGAATGATGAAAGAGAAAGGTGTGAAGGAGATGGAGTCAGATAATGAATGCAGAGTAGACAGTAAGTGCCAAGTGTTGATGCAGAGTGATGATGGTGTGATACAGGAAGTGTTGGAATGTTTTAAGAGGAGGTCTAATGTTCTTAACCAAGTACTAGCCATGTTGGAGTCCTGTGAGGATGCATGTGATGGATCTGGCAGTGCTTTCGAGGACGGTAATGTGGGAAGGAATGTGACAGGAAAGATGTTGGCATTGTTTGAGAATGAGATTTTGGGTAGAGTTTTAAGTGCCATTGAGAATAGTCAAGTAGGGAAAAGTGAAGGTGAGCAAGAATTTGTTAAAAATATAGTAGAACGAATGCTAGTGGAAAATGAAATTCTATTCTCTATGATGAGAAACACTGAGAGCCCAGCAAACACTGAACATGAAAAAATGCAGACTGATGATTTAGGAGGTAAGAAAATGAACAATGTCATGAAACAGCTTGTTGAAACTATGAAAAGTAAAGTAGCTCTGTTGAATCAGATTGCTTTAACCATTAATGAGCCAGTGAATGAACAGATCAAGTCTTTGGCTTTAAGGATGTCCAGCTGTGTACCACAAACACAGTGGTCTCGATTTATTCAAGACGCCATATTGGATGTAATTTGCACATATGTTTTTATACGGCAGAGATTCCAGACAGAGAACGAAATACCTTTGGACACTGAAGTAAGTGTACCTGCTTGTGTTTGCTGTTCTCAGTTAAAGGAGCAAAACCTGGATCTTAAATTAAAACTTGACCGAGTGTCGGCCCAGTCGTCAGGCCTCCAGAATCCTTTTGCTGATGAGTCAATGACTGTGACGAGCATCCATATAGAGGGTGAACCCATTGATTCTCTGGACAAGGCCATTCAGTTACAAGACATGGTGGCGAAACACAAGAAGGAGCTTCGAGAAGTTAGGGAGGCCTATGAGCGAGAAGTGGCTAATCTGAAAGAGCAAGTGTTGAAGAGTGAGGAAACCCTAAGACTGAGATCCGAGGAGAATGTAAAAGAGATCGACTCTTTGACAATCTGCATGGAGAACCTAAGGAAGAAGCATGAGCTGGAGCATGACATGTTGGTGGAGCGTTTTAACCAGGAATTGGCCGAGCTTAATGATATGATGGGGTCTCTTGGAGCAGACCTTCTAGGTGATGGCCAACCAAATGCCGCTTCCCTCAAACAGCGCATCCAGAAGCTAGTGACAGAAGAGATGAAACGGCGGGATCGCGAGGACGACACAGCGTTGCTTCGTCTGAAATACGAGAAAGACCTGGAAAACCTAAAGGTCGTGATGTTCCTTGCACTTTGCTTTTTCGTCCGTGATGGCTTGTGTACCCTTGTGGCAACTTCTGACTTGCCCCTTTTCTTCCCCCTTTCTCCTCACTTAACTAATCCTGTCATCCTTTTCTGCTTTACCTTTATAATTCATCGCCAGCCTTGCATGGTTGTTAACTTTAGGCATGCTTTAGGTAGCTTTTGATGTTGGCTGTGTGTAGAGGAAACCATTTTGATAGCACATAGAAAGTTTAAATTAGGAAAACCACAGTTCCTCCCAAAAAAGCAAAACGTGTGCCTCATTTGTACTTTTTGAATTAATATAAAACCTGCAGGTTAAACCTGCAGAGGAGGACAAAATATAAGTAACCTGTTGGCTTGATAAGATGAAAGATTAGATTAAAGAGGAATGCTGTGCAACTTGCACAACATCCATGTCAGGCTGCATGCAGGTCACATGGCTTTTGTATGCTTGATTTAACATTTCCGTTGTTCTTTCTAATATCCTACACAACAGGCTGTCTTATTAGTGGCTGAAGTTGTGTAGTAGGCGATCTCGAAATGTTCATCATTGATTTCCTTATTTATTTGTATGTTAAAACTGAACTCTAGCTTGAATTATGCCTGGCTCACATTCCATTTGTCTGCCTTGTCTAGTCTAGTGACTTATACACGATTTGAACACACCAGGATGTTGCCTGGAGTAGCTAAAAATGATCGACTTGATTACTTAGCCTTTGGGTACTTTTGTTTGTTTTGCAAGTTAATGAAACCTTGACAAATTGGTCTTCTTTTTTTTTTTTTTTTTTTTCCAAACCTGTCTATTCGTAGGCATCATTGGAGTTTTTTTCTTTTTTTTCCCCATGCTATTAGTGTGTAACATGTACAGCATTTATTTTTGTAGTGGTAATTAACAGAATTTAATATTCTATAATATTAAACTTCCTTTTAGTATATTGCTCTTGACTCCAAAAGAGGAAATTGGATTTTACTTTAAAGGGAACGGGGGAATAAACAAGTGCAGGTGTTGTTGTGATGTGGGGACAGGAAGCTGCTCTGTTCACAGTGGGAGCTGGCTGCCTTTAAAGTTGAGGTTCATGAGACAGGGCTCTATCCTTGGGACTTAGCCATATGAAAACAAATGCCCTGTATGCTCATCCGATCAGGCCTGCAGAGAGTTGGACAGCTTCGATGACTGATTTCCAAGATTAGTGCCATTCAGTAGGCGTCGGAAGTAAGTTTGGCTCGACACGTTTAGAATGGCTTTCAGATCTCCTCGTGTGGGAACTTGCACTGTAACTGTAATAACAGTTTGCTCTGAAGGCGTCCTTATGAAAACACATCTTCCTATAGATATCCTTTCATTGTTTGCAGATGGTTCATTATTGTTCGTTTTTTTTTTTTTTTTTTCCCCCCCCAGATGGGCAGCAAAGCTGTTCGAACACAGTGTGGTTTGCTGTTTACTTTTTGTTTTAAGTCCTGACCTGCTTTCCATTAAAGTTGAACTAAAAGGAACAGCTCGTTAAAAATGCTTCTCAAATTATAATCACTCCATTAGACAAAGAGAAACGTGAGTCATGTTTGAAAGCAATATTGGCAATAGGATGTAGCTAGGACAAAAGGCAGTCTGGAATAATTACGCTAATATAGTGACAACTACTCGATCTATTCCAAATCTCTGTCTGGCTTCTATGTGCTGTCTGTGTTTAGTGTAGAGTATTAATTTCTAGCTTTTTATGGAAACTCTGTCTCTGCCATGTGTGTGCGTGTCGTCCTTGTGAAAGGCAGAATTTAGCTGCAAAATCTGTTAAACGAGGGACTAAATGATGCCCCCTATCACCTAATTTCTTTGCCTGCTATACAGGCTACATGTGAAAGAGGCTTTGCTGCCATGGAGGAGTCGCATCAGAAGGTCATAGACGAGCTGCAGAGGAAACACCAGCGGGAACTGGAGAACCTGCAGGAGGAGAAGGAGAGACTGTTGGCCGAGGAGACCGCAGCCACCATTGCTGGTGAGTCGTCATAAGTTGTTCACAGGAGTGAGTTTACACAACTAGCAAATTGGTGTGGCTTTTTGTATAGACGCGTCTGTCAATCTGTTTTGTTTGTTTGTTTTTTAAGCTATTGAAGCTATGAAGAACGCGCATCGGTCTGAGCTGGAAAAAGAACTGGACAAAGCACGTAAAGCCCATAGTAACACCGAAAACGCAGACATTGAGGAAATTCGCAGACAACACGAGTAAGTAGTTTACTAAAATGTCATTCAAGTTGTGAGAGGTCATATAGTTGTCTGTGCATTATCCTGATCTCTGTATCACAATTGAAACAGGGATTATCTCATCTATTGAGACAGTATTAACAGTGATGTACTACTTCCTTTTGTGTGCTAAAGGAATTGAGTGAAGCATTTAAGATAATTGCCCAAAAGCCTTAATTGTGTGACTCATCCTGTCTGCCAAATGAATAATAGAGTTTTAGGGCGGTGAACTCTCTAACACCGGTATATAACGCCATCTATTCTTCCACATGCCTTTTTATTCAGTCATGATTTGTTTACAGACCTTTTATTGGCATGATCTGTGTTTTGGATTAAAACAGGATGAAAGAGTTGAATAGAAAAGCAGTGATAGACATGAGGTGTGTGTGTGTGTGTTTGGTAGGGAGGAGCTGCTGTCATTTCAGAGGGAAATCGAAGTGCTGTCGGAGCAGTACTCGCAGAAATGTCTGGAGAACGCTCACCTGGCACAAGCGCTGGAGGCTGAGAGACAGGCTCTACGTCAGTGCCAGAGAGAGAACCAGGAGCTTAATGCACACAACCAGGTAAGCAGGAACACACACACACACACACACACACACACACACACACACACACACACACACACCACCATCGTTACGGATACATAATGAGGTTTAATGTAAGACAACACAATCATAGAAACCACTTAGCGTCATGAGCTTTACTCTCTCTCTCGCTCTTTTTTCCCATAAATGGTTAAGCCTTAGAGTTTGTACATTGACCCTTTTGTGTTGTTTGGTTTAATAAGGAACTGAACAATCGTCTGGCTGCTGAGATAACAAAAATGAGATCAATGACCAGTGAGGAAAGCGAATCTGGAACGGTCATTCAGGGAAAGGAGCTATACGAACTAGAGGTACGTGTTCATTCCCCTATCCTTGAGAACACAAACACACTATTATGTATCCGGGCTATAAGATGTACCTTGTTTGCTTTCCTAATTCTGGGTCTTGATTTTTTTTTTTTTCTTTTCCATATTTTCATGCATAAACATAATAAACTAATCATCAGTCTGTTCCTGAGTCGTAGTTGGCATGTCAGAGCATGTGTAATGTGCATATTTGGTGCAAGGGAAGACCTTACTAAATATACTGCTATACCCAATTTCTGTAAAATTGATTGGTTGATTAAAATTGTTTGATTGATAATGTTATAATTAAATGAACCCAAACACCTATTTTATCATCACTAGCTGGGTGTGACCTTGACATTAAATACCTTGTAGGTTTGCTAACACAAATTAGCTTGACTTTTAAGGCACTGATTTGACGCGAGTGAAAATAAAATTCTACTCACAAAAAATAGTACTGTATTTTCCTGCTTGTAGGTTATGCTGAGGGTGAAGGAATCAGAAGTACAGTATCTAAAGCAGGAGATCAATTCCTTAAAAGATGAGCTACAAGCTGCCCAAAGAGTATGTATTTAAATATCAGCTTAAAACGTCTAATTTAATCCACAGACAGAAACACTGAAATGCTGAACTGATCTGATTCCTGTGCACTAGGATAAAAAGTATGCAACAGATAAATACAAGGACATCTACACGGAGTTGAGCATTGTGAAGGCCAAGGCCGAGCGAGACCTGGGACGGCTAAAGGAGCAGTTACAGTTAGCCCATGAAGCACTGGGAGAGCCCACGCCGGAGGAGGTGCAGCGGGGTGGATATGGTAAGAGTCCCCGAGTCAGTAGATCCATAATACAGATCTCCAGAAATTAGGTTTATTTTTCAATTGTTTGTTTTATCAATTCATCTAAATCAGTTAGATGATTGAGTTTCCTCACAAGTATGATCTTGTTTCATGCTTTTCAGATATCATGAAATCAAAGAGCAATCCAGACATTCTGAAGATGGCTGCCGCAGCTGCAAAACGCTCCGAGCGTGCGATGAGATCAAAGGTACGGATCTTGAAACAGAAATGTTACTTGGGTAGAAATCTCACTCCCATCATTTTAGTGATGAGATGCTTCCAAAAGCGGTCCTGAAGCAGCCCTGAGTAATACACTTAACAATCTGCCGTGTTTTATAGTAGCACTATATGGCCAAAAGTTATGACCTCCTTCGCCATACTGCTACCACAAAGCTGTTAGAAGAAAATTTTAAGCAATGTCTTTGAGTCTCCAGTGAAGAAAAATATTCATGCGCCAGGATACAAACATATTCTCGCATGACCATGACCCTGTGCACAAAGTGAGTTCTATTAAGACATGCATTGCCATGGCAAAATCCAAAATTAACTGGATTTCCTTGCTGACTGACTTCCAGCCTTATTGCTTATCGCCAGTGAACAGAAGAACCTCAGTCACGCTCCAAAATCCAGTAAAAGTCTTTACAGAAACTGGATTTTATTACGAGGTTGTATCAAAAAGTTTCAAGACTAGTTTTGTAACATGCCAACAGATGGCAGCACAAGAGTGCACTCACCATATCAGGGATAAGACATTGTCCCGTGTACATCAGGAGCTGCGCAACTGGTGCTATTCTGACCATGTGTGTGTTACCTCATCTGCTATTTTATCATGGACAGCAAGTTAGAGCAAAGAGCAAACATGAAATTCTTCATTGCACAACATTGCTGCCATTGTCGGTGTGTCATACGGAACAGGCCAGGCAATCCTCACATGTGATTTGAACATGCGCCATGTTGCTGCCAAGGTCGTTCCCAGGCTGCTGACCCAGTACGAGCAGAAGGAGCATCGCATCAAAGGCTGCCAAGAACTCTGCCAAGAACTCCATCAGCGTGTCATGGATGACCCATCCTTCATGTCGAGGGTCATTACTGGTGACGAAACTTGGGTGTATGGGTATGACCCTGAGACAAAGCAACAGTTTTCAGAGTGGAAGAGCCCATCATCTCCATAACCAAAAAAGGCGAGGCAGGTCCGCACCTCGACCAAGTGCATGCTCTTTGATTTTTTTAGACATTCTTGGCATTGTGCATCAAGAATTCATCCCCAACTGTCAGTAGTGAATTCTACCACCAGGTTTTAAGGCATCTGAGGGAGGGCATATGGTGATAAAACAGAGCTTGTAAACGGAGCTAATCTCAACTTTTTAATACCACCTCGTATAACGCCAAAGGAGCACTAAATGTGGAATGGACAAGAACAAAAAAGCAAATATATTTTGACCATATAGGGTGCTTTCACAGAAGTTTACTGAACAATACAGTTCAAATCCTGCCATGCTTGGCGGCATAGAATTTTTTGTTTATTTATTTATTTTTAAACATTCTAAGCAGGCCGAGTTGATCTCTAGTTTGGATCAAGATAGAAAACTTGAGTCAGAATCAGTTTTGGGGCAAATCTTTTATCAGGAACAGTTTATTTACTTTATGCACATGGTCATGAGATGCCAGTTCATTGCCGGACACTGTGCATGCACGCATACATGTACTCGTACTTAACTAGGGCAGATTTTAGCATTGCCAGTCCAGCTATCCGCATTTTATGAGGAACTAGGAGGAAAAGCTCAAGAATAGACTAAATCTAATTGTGCTGTCTAAGTTGACGAAATAAAGCATGCTCTTCTTTGAATTTTTTTTAAATTGTCTTATTAGTGGGTTTTTTTCATAGCACAGTTAGATACACCTTGTAATATTCCATTTCTGTGTTGCTCCCTACAGGAGAAAGCCTGGTAAGTAATGGTGAGAAGTGTGATTTTGAACTTTCCCTCCTCTAACACAGTGGTGTGCCTGAACTGTTTTTTTTTGTTGTTTTTTTTCCCCCTCTCCCTCCCCTGATCCTGTTTGTGAATTGTGCCTTGGTGTGGAATAGTTAAAAGTCTTAAAGCTGAACATCTATTTACTTCTAATGTTGGACGAATTGATAGACAAACAGAAACAGAAGACATGCAGTTGATGGACTGATGTGCTGTAAGACGTGGGTTAATAAACTAGAGAGACTCTGACTCTTATTATTTTGTTTTTCCACCTGATGTAAAAATATAATGTAAAGATACAAAATACAGACTAATGTCTCCATAACGTCTGATCCCTTGTTCATTAAAAAATGTAATCTTTGTTTAATCCTGGCAGTTGTGTAGTGTTTGGTAATTGGAGATATTTGACTTTTGGTTTTGCAGATAAGTAGTACTACCATAATAATATTAAACATGCACTCACCAAACACTTTATAAGAAAATGTATAAGTAGGGCCTTCATTAGGGCTTTCAAAAACAGTTTCAGTTCTTTGTGGCATGGACTCCACCATGTGTTGTGTAAGCATTGCTATGGGATTGTGGTCCATATTCAAATGACTTCATCATGCAGATCCTGTAGATTTTTCAGGTTCTCTTTCAAGCTGCGACTCTCTCGTCCAAAAGGTGGTATTCTGTAGTTACCATAGCCTTTCTTTCAGCGCAAACCAAATTAACCAGTCTCTGTTGATCTCTCTCATCGACAGTGAGTTTCTTTCAACAGAACAAACTGAAGCTAATTGAATGTTTTTTTTTTTTTTTTTTTTCCTTTCTTGCACTTTTCTGTTTGAACTGTAGATAACTTTTATGCATGCAAATTCCAGAAGATCAGCAGTTTCTGAAATATTCAAACCAGCCTGTCTGGCACCAATAAGCATGCCATGGTCAAAATCACTGCAATCACATTTTTCCCTCCACTCTGATGGTTTGTGTGAGCATTATTTGAAGCTGCTGGCCTTGTTAGCTGCATGCTTTCATGCATTGCACAGCTGCCCCATGATTGGCTCGCGAGATAGTTGCATGAGTGAATAGGTGTACCTAATAAAGTGCTCTGTGAATGTATTAGCGTGTGGTATGGTCAACTAAACCTGGTGTAATGCATGTTCAATTGTGGAAAAAAAATGCTCTCATGGCATTAATTTGTAGATGGCAACATTTGGAGACAACTTTTTGAGCTCCTCAGATCTGAGAAATGGGGAGGAAAAAAAAGAGTAAGAAATAAACCATAATGGGGAAGACTGTTTGAGGAAATGAATCAGTGCTGAGGTGGGAGTAATGCTGTTCCCATTCCAGAAATGGTTAACAAAGGTCAAACTGTTGCATTTAAACTCGTGGAACATTTAAATGTTAGTTAATATTACTGCTTACATTATAGCAGCTATAAACGGTCCTTTATGGAATGATATCCAGGACATTTTTCAAAAGGAATTGCAATTGCGTTTTCCATATGTGGACGCATAAAGTGTGACATAATTCAAATGCAATTGTAAACTTTGCATTACCGTTTGCTTTTTCGCCTTCGTGAACGCACACTGACTGGCAAATTTCAAAAGAAAAAGCAAAGTCCATTTGCACTTGCACTTCCCATGTCTTGCAGGTCATGAGCCTGTCATTTTTAAATAGCAAAATCAATTACCACATCTGCTTTTTCACTTTCTCTGAGTCGCGCATGTAGCCTGCCAAAACTCAAACGCAATCGCTAACCCATTTGCAATTGCATTTCCAACACGTTACACGGAAACCTGTCAATCAGCATCAGGGGCTGGTCTATACTGGGGGGGGGGGGGGGATACGTGATTGTATGGGGAGTGACGTCACTCGCAGTCGTCGACCAGGAGGGGGAAATTTGAGCAATCTGTTTATCAAGAAATAAACACAAAAATGGCAAATCGCATATTTTCCTACTATGGAGTGGACAGAGAGGCTGTTAAAAATAAACATATTTTTTGATCTTCTCCTCTTACAGCCTGTTGGAGCTAAATCTGTCAAACGCTGCTTGCCGGCGCTTTATAGCTCATGACCTGGATATCATTCCACGAAAAATGTCCTGGATATCATTCCATAGTCCTTGCCTTGGTATTCTTGTTTCCTCTCAATCGAAGTTAACAGTGAGCCAAAAATAAATAAATAAATAACATTATTTAATTAAGCCATAAAGGGTCAAGTGCTCCGTCTTGAAAACTTATGAACTATTAAACAGAAACTTCTTTTCATAAAGGTCATACAACTCTTTATGCAATGATCGTCTTTGATAAATAATACATTTATTCTTTTATTATTTATCTTGTATAATGTAGAATGTTTGCCGTACCAGTTCCTGCACACAAGCTGTTACTACAGAAAACATCCAGACTATTTAAATAAACGGTCAAAGGTTTTATTCAATTATTTTCTTGCTTGCTCATTCTTATGGAGTTTGGAGCCTATCGCAGGGGACATAGAGGACTAAGTGGGGTAAACCCTGGATGGGATGCTAATTCACAGGCACAAGCAAGCACGCACACACACTATGGGCAATTTGGAAACACCAAGTAGCCTAATCTGCATGTCTGAACTGTGGGAGGAAACCTACCAAGTAAAAGAAGAACATGCAAACTCCAAACGCACACAGCCCCTAAATTAGTTAAAATAAAATAACCAATGCCTTCTAATTAATTAGGTTCAAGGATTTACCAGAGCTGTGGTATATAGTTTATATGTCAGGAAGCAGCTTTTAACTGGGACGTTAAGAGTTCACCAATCTCACAAGCATGTCACTAAGTGTTCAGCATGTCACATAGATCACTTTGTGTTCAAAAAGCAGCATTATTCGTAAAAAAAAAAATATTAATAATAAATGACCGTTCCTTGTCCTGTCTGTGCTTTCTTCTCAGAGTCTTAAGGAAGGTTTGACCGCTGAGCAAAGACTCCACTTGTTTGACAACAAGGACACGAAGGAGTTCTGAAACTTGATGCCTCAGCCTGGCTTTGCTGCATGTTATAGAGGTCCACCATATTTTATCCCAGTAATTAATCACTTAGAAACACACTGGTCACGGCACACAGCATATTATAAACATGGTATGAAGTTTGAATTTTATGTTTCTAGTCTGCATTTTGTGCACTTCAGTTACTGTGACTTTTTTGTTGTTGTTGTTTTTTGTTTTTTTATTGTCTTAATGTAAATAGTGTTTTTAATGAAGCATCTATCATTCATACACTAAACATGACTGTGTCAGCTACTGTTTTAACTCTAGTATGTGTGAATAGCCAAAGGATTGATAAATATGTAATGACTCGAACTACACTTACTTAATAAAGAGTAGAAACAATCATATCTGCAGACGTGCTTATTATGCTAGATGTGATAATGCACATTCCCTCCAGCTTCCTGTTGATTCTGATTAAATCAGATGGCTGGCAAAGTGAAACACACACACAACAAAAAAAAAAACACACACACACAACAACAAAAAAAAACACTACTTGATACCTGGAAGTGTTGGTTTGTACATGGAGATAGCTGAATGTTGACCAGTTAAAGGCATGACGTTTGTATCTGGAGGGCTTTTTTCCAAGTGTAAAGTATATAAACAGATTTATATAGGGGGTTTCTTTGTGTAACATGATGGTCAATCCACTGATTGGGAGTCCCCCCCCCTTTTCCTGTCTTGCCCTTCAAGCTGATAATGTCTGTAGTGATGTTCAGTCACAGTCTCTTGTATTTATTTAAATGTCATGTTTGTTTTTTTGACTCACATTTCCATTCCTCTATACATTGCTATTGTAAATATACCACAAATGTACACCGACTGACAGCAGGTTTATTAGCAATAAATATTTTTGCACCCTGTATTTTGACTCTGTCATAGTTGAAAATACACTACACATGACCCGGTGTCCCCGACTTACAGACCTTGTCAACACCTTTCAAAAAAAGAAAGACCCTAGAGACACATTTCTTGGTTTTGATCAGACAGTTGTCACTGTCCTGAACTTGATGTGTCTCTTCTGATTTTGACTTAAGAGAAGAGGTTTGATCTACCCTTCACAATTGTCACAGTTGCGTAAAGCCTTAATGAGTTTGCATGGTTACAAGAACCAGTACCTGGTCACTAATGTTTGTCCCACCTGCACATTTAATTTGTTATTTTTATAAACTTTCTTCATCGCTACAATTGAGTAATAAATGTAGGGTCATATTTGTTCAGCACTTTTCCAGCTCTCTTCTCTATTTCCCAAGCACCCATCTAGCACTGCTTCATTTTGTCTATGGTGTTAATAGAAATTGTAGCAATTTGTAAATCCCAAATCATTAGTTATGCCACGATTAGTGCTGAACAATTGATTTCATAAACATCTACATTCCAGTATGGACCATTGCAATTATTTAATCTCAAAAGGCTGCAATTTATTACAGTTAATATGTGCATAGTCTGGAATTTAGGTAGAAATTGTCAATAGTTTAAGTTTTTATTATTATTATTTTTTTTTACTTTTAGGACTGGCTATTAAATATAGGCAAACATCATCTTTATATAAATTTCAAAGATAATTTGTGCCATTATTTGATTTTAGTCTGGATAATTAGGTTAGAATAAAAATGGCATATTTAATAGTTATGGATCACAGTTTAAATCGCAATACATGTCAAAAGAAAATTCCAATGTTTGATTTTTTTTAAAATTCTTTTTTCTTTTCTTTTTTTTTTTATTGTGCCACCATAGCCTGGATTAGATTATTTGCATATTTTATACAGTATGATGGTGCTTTAATGTCATGGTTAAAAGAAAAAAAATATTTTGAGAAAGAAGTAATACTATTTCAAGAATAAAATCCACAGCATTATATTTAAAAAAAAAAGTGTTAAAAAAAAAAAACTCATGTGAAGTAACTTGAATTCGTTGGAAGCCATTGAGTACTATTTCTTTTTCAACAAATTTTTCTCCAAGTTCGTGGTTACTTTTTTTATTTTTATGAGGTTACTTTTTTTAATTGAGGTAAACTCATACAGGTCATTCTTACGTTCCTATACTAGTGGATGTGCCAGAAGTTTTTTGCATAGTGTTAGTGTTTTTTCTCACAAAAAACGACTTCTTAAAATATACCCTTTTTGTAATATACGTTTTTCTTGTAATATGATTATTTTTTTACATTTATAATGCACATTCATTTTTAAAGTAGTTTTTCTTATTGTTTTGTTTCCCTTTTCATATCTTTTTTTTCTTTTATTATTATTATTATTATTATTATCAAAAAAATATTTTTTTCTTGAAACATTACCAATTATGCTTAAAATATTTCGACTTTTTTGCCTTTTGGTTAGCATTGTAGCCCCTCACCTCCAGGATCCCAGGGTTCGAGTTTTGCCTTCAGGTCTGTGTGCATGGAGTTTTCATGTTCCATGCTTGGTGGGTTTCCTCCAGGTGCTCCAGTTTTCTCCCACAGTCCAAAGACATGCAGATTACTCTAATTGGCATTTTAAATTTTCCTGTAGTGTGAATTTGTGTGCGATGGATTGGCACCCTGTCCAAGATGTACCTTGCCTCATGCCTAGGCTCCAGGCTTTTACACAATGAGTGGTATAGATAATTATTCAATTAATATTTTAACTATTTCCTCATAGGACTTGTGCTTTCATTTTTAAAGACAGTGGATACAGCATTCGAATTGAATTTGTTCTGCAGGCGATTTCTTAAGATGAATTTGTATATTCCCATAAGAAATAATGTAAATGCAGATAATCTGTTCCAGCCACTCAAAAATACAGTGGTATCACAGCATACGAACACCCTGAATAACAAATTTTCAACCTTAAGAACTGAAATTTTGCACAAAAAAAAAAATTGCCTTGGCATACAAACACCAGCTAAGTTGCATGTATGTCTTGGAGACATTCAAAACTTGTTTGCGTCAGTGGAAAGCCAAATGATTTACATATTTTGTTTGTCGATTTTTAGGCATTTTGTGCACGATTTAGTATAGCGCCATTTAGCATAACACCGTGAGTCCCAAGAATGTTAGCAAGGGGTAGCACGAAGAAAACGGAGCGGATTAAATTCATATGCTGAGGTACCGCTGTATTAACAAAAAAAAGAAAGAAAATCACTTAACTTGTGAATGCACATCGAAGGCAACGTTTGACTCTTTCAAAACAGTTTTTGCTGACCGGAAAGAAAAAAAAAAGTAAAATGCTTTGTATGTCGATGCAAATTTCTTGCAAAATTTAAAATTTTAAGGTGAATTTGTGTAAGGGAGGGTATTTATATGCCGAGATTTCACTGATTATATCTTTTAAAATATATATATAAATAAAATAATTAATACGCAGTGCCTATTTATTTGTGACATCATCTGGTGACTTATTTTTTTAAACCATACTAATTTCCCCTGAAAGGATTTGATGACACTGAAGTTTGAAATTATTAGTTGTGAAGCTTCTGATGAATTAACCCTGCTCAAATCTGAAAACATTTATCTCGTGTAATAACAGATGGATAAATGCAAGCTATATAATAATAATAATAATAATAATATAGTCTGTACAGCGTGGACTCTTCCTACATGTCCCACAATGCTCCATAATGGCCTCATCACTGACAATACTGCTTGAACGTTAGCACAGCCTGGACAACGCTAGCTTAGCTTTACTATGGACACAGCACTTGGCCATTGTCTCGCCCAAAATCAGCACACAATTATACACGATTTTACTGTTGAACTAAGCAGTTAATTGGTGTCGGAATGGGGTTTAGACTATTCCATTATTCCGCGTATTAACCCGACGTCTCTTTGTGGGTAAGTTTTACCGTAGCCGCTCGCTTCTTTGTTGTAGCTATAGCTAACATACAAGCAGACATTAGCTTCAGCTAGTACATGATGCGAACCAGTGTGTCCAATATCTCTCCCCTATTTTACCAGCACTAGCGTTTTTAATTAGCTTAAAATATGAGTTAGCTTGATAAAAGGCTGTGTTAGATTTCTCAGAGGTTTGTGGTGTTTAGAATAGCTAACGTGCTAGGTTTTATTTAGCTAGCTAGCTAGCGTCAGTGACAGGATTAGCTTAGCTTGCGTTGCTAGTATAGTCAGCTGTCATAGGGGAAACAAAAAAACAAATATAACAGCACCCAGATGTGTGAGCTTGTTATAAGCTTCAATGAAATAAGTGCTGTGAGGTAACTGAGTTAAAAAAAACACGGAAACCAAGCAGAGCTAGTTAGCTTACAAGCATTAGCCTGCTATTTAACTGTTTTTTTTCTGACAGTTCTTTAGTCTGCTAATGTCAAAAACTCAAGAACTGATATCACTAATAATATATATAATATATATATAATAATAAAATATATAATTTAAAAAATGTCAACATTAATGCACATTTGACTTGATGTGATAAAAGTCGAGGTGGATGTCATCAGACATTCACCTTAATAAAGCTGTCATGTGTCTGGTTATAACTTTACCTGAGACATATTTGACATGTTTGACACAGCATGTCTTTTTGTTGTGTGTGTATGCTTAAACTAGTCTTAGTTGTGGCTAAAATAACATACCTGTAGGGCATGCCTTTTGGTGAAGAGCTGGCCAGATGTTGTGGCTGCTGTTTCCTCAAAGCCAGACCCTTAAAGCGACTTTTTATGCATCTTTTTAATTAATTTTTTAAATCTATTTATCTGATAGATAAATTAATTTATCTATCAGTAATTTTGCTTTTTAGAGATACTTCCTAAAACCCGGTTTTGTCCTCTCTGATGATGGACGTCATGTGCAGTTATTGTAAGTCTGTAAAAATGAGCAATTGAAAATTCAGTAATCTTTGTCAATTTTCAATAACTAGATTAAACATGTAGATTTTTATGGGCTTGTTTATTTCGTAGAATTTGTATGGAATACAAACAAGAACTTGGTTGCTCTGTCATTCTTGGCTCTCAGTTCAGGTATTTTACATGCCCTCACCTCAGACTGCTGTGCATATGTTGGCCCAAAGACCCGTGTTTTATGTGCGCCTCACGCTACTGCTTTTTATTAGCATATGTTTTGGAACAAATGAGACAAACTGGTTTTAAACTTCCTACAGGAAGAATAAACATATATGGGTCTGTTCATTTACCTTTGAAAGTTCAGTTTTCCTAGTCAAATAAAAAATCTTATTTGTCACATACACAGCCATACAATGCTTATACGACTGCCCTTGACCTAAAAAGAAGAGTTTTTCTGCAAGAATAAATTGCACTAGCGAGTACAATAAATAAAAGAAATAGAATATGAAATAAAAGTAAATATACAAATATAGAAAAATTCAAGCTGAAAAATTTATGATATGTACAAGGTTGCTAATAAAATAGAGCTGCAATAGAAGCGCATCAGTTGTTAAGTGGTACATTCACAAAGTGTACTTTCCTTTATTGCTCTTTTGTTTCTGTTTCTTCCATACACTGTCTAAACATGATAAACTATCGCATTGATTGGCTCTGTTGAGTGATACGTATAGTCACCTTAAGGAAAAAAAGTGATATAATATATCATAATATATATATATATATATATATATATATATATATATATATATATATTAATTATACATATTTATCAGAAAAGCATGAGGGTCCAGATAGAACTGTCACTCAGTCCAAAGCAAGATTTAGTGTCCTGGCTGGAATGAACTTTCTTTGGATGTCCATACAGCCGAGTCTTTAAGCGATGACTTGTTATGCATATAAATGGCCCACCCTGTATACAGATTTGTTTCTTATGTATTTGGGTTAACTCTTCTCCAAAGGCGGGAAAAAAGCCTTTCCAACAGATGTTACTTCTAGTTAGTAACCTAGTGTAAGGACATATTTAATAATGGAAATTTAAATCACTAAAAGTCACTCTGGATATAATCGTCTGCCAAATGCCTAAATGTAAACATAAATATTAGTGGGTGTGTGACTGTTGGTGTCATTGGATGCATGTATGAATGCTTTGTGTGTTAATTGCCACATTGTATTAAAACATTTCCACATATTGTGCTTGTGTTACAGCTGATATGGAACAGCCTTCTGACAGCTCAGATGGTTTACAGCCTCAGGAACTCTCCTCCGCCTGCAACCTTCCTCGCGTTTTTGACCTGACGAAAAACAGCGAAGAATGTCTTTTGAAAACCAACTCGATCGAGGCCTTGCATGTTGTCCAGCCACCAGGCTGGTATCTCAGTTCCGGACCTAGCAATGGGGCAGTGCTTCCAGAAGACGAGACCGATCCGGCACTGCAGCCCAGTGAGCAGATCCAACCTGACAACGCGCTTTCCAACACGACGGTTACGCTCTCATATGTGACCAGTTCCCATGTCTTTTCTGCCAATGACTCACTCTCGCAGCATTCGCAGATTTATAGTGTACCGATAAGCAAAGCGTTTTCCCTTCACCCCACCGCGTATGATGCCAGCCAACTGGTCAGCGACGAAGGTGTGGCGCCGCTCTGTGTGGAAATGGACCAACGCTGTCTGCAGCAGGTGTCCGTCCCTGTCGGCTTAGCCGCCTGCGCCAGCTCATTCGATTTTGTTACACCGGCACAGGTTGTGGAGAATGTCGCAAGTCTCTGTTATCTCCAGCAGGCACACAATATCAGCGGCATACAAGATGTCGAGAGCCTTGCTCTGGAGACACTCAGAACTCTACAACAGAACAACCCGGCTGAATGCAAGATTCCGCTCAACCTGGATGAAATTCAGAACGGCGCCGTTGGCAGCTTGTGGAACGCAGGACCTATTGATGCGAGCTTTCCACCTGGTCACGTCGAGAACTTGGTGGATCAGCACAAGAACGGAAACCCGGAAGTACTTTTCCTAATCTCTAGAGCTGATGAACCGGTTATTTTATCAAATGATCAGGAGCCTGCGGGTCTTGCTGTTTCACTAAATCAAGATTTTTTAACAGCACTGGATGATTCTGTGTCACCCTCCTTTGCCTCCCTGATTGGGGTAAAAGATGCACCCATTTTGCCACAGACTGCAGGATCCCAAAGTGAAGGGAACCTTCTTGTTGAAGAAACAGACACTAGGCAAGATGAATTAAGTAATGTGGAATCTGATCCTCTAACGAGTCCGGAAGAAAGAAATTCATCTTCTGCCCCTGATGCATTAAGTACCACCATTAGTGCTGAACTAACAGAAAATGCTGTTGACACATCCAGGACAGAAGAGTCCGAACAGAGCAGGGCGTTATCTGAGGCTCAACAGAAAGAGGAGACACATGTACATGATGTGACGCATAAGAAAATCCATTCGCCTAGAAGTTCGTCTGCCAAAAAGGAAACACTAGTAAGAAAAGAACTTCCTCCAAGAACTAGAAGAGGGATGAGATTAGAGGCCATCGTTCAGAATATCTTCCCTTCCAGGTACAAATCCAGTCACGTCTCTTCTGCAAAAAAAATTCGGCGTTCTGATGCCCAGTCGGATCAGACCACTCGTCTGGGATCCAGCCAAGATGTGTCATTTGGCAACAACAACAACAGCAACGTTTTACAGGAGGAATGTCATCAGAAGGTGGTAACTGAGACTAATGAAAAGACAGCTCAATTACAGGAAGAGTCCGAAGAAACAGATGTCACAGATTCAAGCAAAATATCTACCTCATGTTCTGAAACTGTTTCAAAACATTCACTAGCTAAGCAATCCCCAGGGATATCACACAAACCCATCACACACGTCAAGAAATCGAAGAAACGACAGAATTTATCAAACCGTTCGCCTGTAAGGGTAGGAAAAAGGACAGCATTGCATACATCCAAACGTACAAAAAGCCAGTCAAAGAAACAGACTTCACCTATGCGCAGCAAAAGTTCAGCAAGAGCAAAAAAAGTTCATACCCCTAAAAAGAAAAGGAAAAAACATAAAGCGGGACAGTCTTCCATGTTCTCCCCACAGGAGCCGGAGATAAAGCTGAGATACGTCAGCTATAAAGAAGAGAAAAGGGAAAAGAGAGATGAGACCTTCTCACCATTTGTTCATGTAGAACTGAAAAGATATACTACCTGTACAGTAATCAACTATCCTGATGAGAATCCCCGGCTGAGCCGAGGGAAACAGCCTGCACCAGTTGCGTCAGGGAAAATGCCCACTACGCCGGGTCTGCAGTATAGTCGCGTGTCTACGGAGGGCACCCGCAGGGGCTCTCTTGTGTGCTGCCTTTGCGGAGGCTCTGCTAATGCTATGGACCTGGGCGATTTGCATGGACCGTACTTTCCTGAGGGTTTCAGGCCTGAAGCAAGGCTGCCTCCTAATACGCAGGAACAGAGGGAGGATGACTCCAGCGACTCGGATTCGTCAAGCAATCGGACTCGAAAGCCGCATCACAAGCTGCAGGCAGCTGCTCTAGGGCCCTGTCAGAGATGGAGATGTAGCGGTGAGCTTTCCTGCAGCCCCGCAGCTAAGAGACCCAGAACGGACACTGTGACAGACTGGTATGCCCCACCCGTAGTGCCCTTAGAAGCCAGCGAGTATTGGCTTCACGAGGACTGTGGCATATGGTCAGCTGGGGTCTTCCTCGTGAAGGGGAAGCTTTACGGGCTGGAGCGAGCGGTTAAGATGGCGAAGGAGACGGTACGTTTATATCACTCCAGATGAGCAGCGTTTCCTTCCACCTGGATTGCACACATTTAATTATGCAACTTGTCAGAAACAAGAAAAAAAAAAAAAAAAGTGGTAAATCATCGCTCAGTTTGATGAGTTGACAGGCTTTATCTGTAGAATTTATTGTGTGAGTAACAACAGAAAATAAATCTGTGGTTTGTCATCTGCAATGGCTAAAACCACCTACTTTAAGCATTTAACAGCTATATTCTGACTTTCTCAGTTACCATGGAAACAGACCACTGCCAGTAATTACCTTCAGTGACTTATCCTACCATGATTAATAGTATGTCAACAAAAAAAAAGTTGCCCAAACACAGTAGTCTTTGTGGTTGTTGGACAATTTCGAGCAAAATTTCCTGTAAAGCCATACCCCCAAGGCTGGAACAACATCTACATCCTGTGTTTTGTTTGAATTGTCAATGCATGATTTATTTACTGGATAGTTCATTACCCACAGTGCATTGTAAATCCAGTGTAAAAGCAACACACATAATGTTGGCATGAAACAAAAGAAAACAGATTGGTACTTTAATTGTTGACTTTTGTATAGTACCCTCATCAACATAGTAAATTGTAAGGAATTGATTTTAGACATGGCGGCACAGTGGTGTAGTGGTTAGCACTGTGGCCTTGCACCTCCAGGGTCCGGGTTCGATCCCCGGCCAGGCTCAATTCCCATATCTGTACATGGAGTTTGCATGTTCTCTCCGTGCTTGGTGGGTTTCCTCCGGGTACTCCGGTTTCCTCCCACAGTCCAAAGACCTGCAGGTTAGGCAAATTGGCGTTCCCAAATTGCCTGTAGTGTATAAATGAGTGTATGTATGTTTGTATGTCTGTGATGGATTGGCACCCTGTCCAGGTGTACCCCGCCTCGTGCCCTAAGCCTCCTGGGATAGGCTCCAGGCCCCCCTGCGATCCTGAATACAGGATAAAGCGGTATAGATGATGAGTGAGTGACTGATTTTAGACACAGCCCTAGTGAAGGATGTGGTGTTTTTGCTTTGTTTTGTTTTTTGTCCTGATTGGTTGGACGTTTGTTATATCCACACGTATGTTTTTCCATTGCTCATCAATTCTGTTGCCAAAAGTGTGACAGAAATTTTCATTTAGAAACATTGCTAAAATCACAGACTGCACCCTTAACACACATCTGGATAGCTGTGGGAATGTAATCTGAGGTCACACGTCCAATGAGTTTGCAGTATTACTTCATATGTCACATACATAACAATCAGTGAGTTAGTCATACCATTATATTAGACTTTGAACACAGCCAGAACAGTTTATTAGGTAATCTTTGAAGCTATTGGTAACCATTTGTCTTGCTGTCCTTTTGAAAATGTGCTTAACGGGTGGAAACTTGAGCGTTTGGCTAAAGTAATGGTTCTCATTGATTCCTTAAATCTTTTCTGTTTGTGCAGCTTATGTTTTCATGTTCAAGTTCTATAATTTACATCTTTGCAGATTTGCTCCTCTTGCCATGAAATGGGAGCAACATTGGGCTGCTTTTTCAAAGGCTGCCCTAACAAGTATCACTACATATGTGCAATGCAGTCAGGTGAGTGCCTTTTGACCGATGATCACAGACAGCTGTTTGCCCCTTTTGTTCCATGTGCAATTTAACAGGTCTTCTTGAAAGACATGCCGAGCAACTCTCTGCGATTCAACCGCCCGCCGAGACGGCTGTGTTGTGTCTGTTAACAGCTGCACTTTTGGCTGTGTTTGTTGAGCAAACTTGTGCAAGCTTGAGGGTACAGAGCAATGAGAATCTGTTCGACAGGGTGGGGGTGGCTGGTGTTGAAATGCTCAGGGAATGTGTTTCAGCATGAACATGCGTTTCAACAGATTAATTAAAATAAGGTCGATGAAGGTTTATGGAAGCTGTCTGATAAATCAAAGGAATGCTCGCTACCAAGTTTAGACCGCACCTTTACATCTCCATATAAGACCACATTGATTCCATCAAGATCTGTTAGAGTTGGTGTAGAAATGTTTTTCGTTGGCAGTTCTGAACCTGTTCGTTTATTCATTAATGTTCACTTTTCTCTCCACAGGTTGTGTCTTATATGAGGAAAACTTCTCAATGAAATGCAAAAAGCACAAGGTATGGTGCATTTCATTTCCAGAGCTTTGAATTGGACATCCAGTAATTTTTTTAGAGCCCTCTGCTGCATACAGTGTGAATTACACTTAACTCACACAGACACCTCTTGTCCTGCTGAACCTGCTGTGTGTCTCCAGGGCTGCGTATTACAGACAAGTGGCAGGGTTGCGCAGCGTGCCTTCAGCTTGTGGTTTATCTTTAGGCTGCATAGAAACTCGCCAAATAATTTTCATGGCATTGCTTTTAATCACTCTATATGTGATTTATCTTTAATATAATATAAGTACAGTAAGTCCCCGAGTTACGAATTTCCGCAAATACAAATGGACCGCGAATCTACGAACATCTATAGATGTGAACAAATGGCGGAACAAATGGCTCACATGAATTGTACAAAAAATAGCAGTGAACCAAATACTAATATTTACAATTATTTACAATATTTTCAGTGTGTAAGTGAATGTATAAAATTTCCAAAGTCTTGGTTATTGCATGTGTGGGGGTGCGGGAGAAATCAGTCGGTCTCACCGGTTTCAAAGAATCAGTCCGGAAATAAATAGTGTCCATCTGTTCAAACGCGCAGTAAACACCATGTAGCATTTTCCTCTCCCGACGCCTTCATGGGCTTCCTTTAAATGAGGTCAGCTGATCCGGCTGCGTCACTCTCGCGATTTGTGGGTGCAGTCTCGCAAGAGTATAATACGTAACCAAAACAACTGTGTGTTTGTGTGTTTTTTGTGCAAGACTCACACAGGTCTCGGGTTGTGCAGTGAGTGTGGTCGGCTCTTTACAGATTTAGGGTCAGGGGTTAGTTATGCTAAATTACATACATATACAGAAATCTTAAACTTGGGTGGACTGTATGTTAATGTAATTGACAGTTATTTCACCATAATATTTAAGTAACTTGATTAAATCGACATAAAATTAAAGGAGCACTTTTTGTTTGGTTAAAATGGCTGTCGATATTACTACGTACCGCTTTGGTAAAACTGATACATGTGGAACACTGCCATTTTATTAAAGATTATTATTTGATGTGATGGAACCATTGAGGTTTAAGGTTGATTTAGGACATTCTGTCCTCCACGAGCTTTATATTACCACACAACCGTGTGGTAAGGGGTGGAATCATAAAGCACCACCCGATATGACATCATGATATCAAGGCACCTATTCGAATATCCTGATTTAAATTTTATTCTTACATTTTGTTCTTGTTACAAGTCTAAATAAACTCAAAAAATTATTTGTTCTACAACACAGGATGCTGTGCTCTTTACCAATCTGTGAATAGTTTAGCGTGCACCACCTGTAGGATTATAGAGGAACTGCAACATATAACCTACTCTATATATAACAAATATTAATTTACAGAAATATTTTATTTAACAGAAATTGATTTTGGAGTTACACAAAAGAATCATGATACAACACTGAATTGATTTTTTTCCTCCCCATCTCTACTTAATTGCTCATAGTTGTAAATCAGTGTATAAAAGAATGTGTGCATTTTAAGACCAGTATGAATCAGTTACTGAAAAAAAAAATCTGCCTTTAAAATGATTTATGTGTTACTATATTCCACTATATTACACATCTTAGCTTTAAAGTCAAAGCATTAACCAGTCTACCATGGTTGACGTAGAAGCAGTAAGGTTTGTGTTTTCGCATTTTCAGCTTTTTCATCATTTATTTTCTCCCTAGAACAAATCCATCAAAGGTGTATCATCTAACAAACAGAAGAGCAGGTGACAGATGAAGAAGATGCTACACAAGGGTACTGTTTCCAACATATGAGTTTTAGAGGGTCAATATATCAATAATCATATATACTGTATTTTGAAAGGGGTTTGTCATATGATTAATACCATGTATCACTTGTGTCTTCCTGCAGAACCAGGATCCTGTCTGCGGTTCAGCCACTAGCCTGCCTCCAAGGGCACCTGACAGAAAAGCTGCTCTGAGACTCAGACACCACAAACCTTAATGCTTTCTCCTGCCGCTTCACTGTCATCAAGTTCTCTTCCAAACGACAGCCGTACCGAGCGTTGACGTCAGACGCATCAACACAGCTTTGGCATGCTTGTGGCTGTTTACAGATGAAGCCTAGTATCTGAAAAGATCCTCAGTGAAGTATCCTTAAGGACCACTATGGGATATAATCTAGAACTAGACTCTCTGTCTTTCTCTCTCTCTCTCTCTCTCGGGGAGGATTGCTCTAAAAGTAATAAAGAGCATAAACCATTGGAATAAATAAATTGCACATTTATAGGGCTGAAAGTATAAGCCGTATCTACTCAATCTAACAACAGCACAAACCAATCTACTAACTAAAGTTAAATAAATTCAAGGACTTTGTTGTGTAATCAACTTGAACTTATTTATTACATTTGGATTAAATTAAATTGTAAGCTTTCGTTGTTGTTTTTATTTCTTTTTCTTGAGCTGCAATTGTATGTTAATTTAAAAACCTGACTCCTCAGTGGATTATTATTTTTTTATAGACTCTCTAAAATGTCAAAACTATTGCAGCAAGTCGGCAGATCAGACATCAACGTGACAATTGTTGGATGTCAGTGTGGCGGTCAACTGTCCTGTCATTGTCATTTATTTGCACCAATTTTAATATCCTTTTTTTTTTTTTTTTTTTTACATGTGTGAGTCATTCTTACAGCTTGTATGCTTGTGATTTCAGTGGGGAATGAGCAAACTGGACTTTGCAGTTCAATGTTAGAGCCTGTATACCTGACTGAGGCAACAGTATTGTCCTGAATTCTTCAAGCCCGAAATTTTTCTGATCCCGGCACTCCCTAGAAATATAGAAATAAAAAACAGAGTAAAGGAATGAAACCTAACAGTATCATAATGGAATAGTACCGGCAATAACACTACACGTCATCTCAGCACTATGCAACAATCGTCATTGGTATGTACACGTATTAATTGGTGAGCTGTGTACGGTTAAATGGTACATATCAGAAATCTTAAACTTGGGTGGACTGTATGTTAATGTAATTGACAGTTATTTCACCATAATATTTAAGTAACTTGATTAAATTGACATAAAATTAAAGGAGCACTTTTTGTTTGGTTAAAATGGCTGTCGCTATTACTATGTACCGCTTTGGTAAAACTGATACATGTGGAACACTGCCATTTTATTAAAGATTATTATTTGATGTGGTGGAACCATTCGAAACTCAGCACGTCACGTACACAGCAACGTGGCAAAAATGTTTAGTTTCCTTCCTTCCTTTTATTTGTCGAATCGCTGCGACAAATCTCAAGAGTGATTTATGTAAATGAAAAACAAGGGGCTGGAATGAATGTTGAAACTTGTGAAAGAACATGGCTATTAACATGTCTCTTTGACCACGGACGAGAAATCAAGCAGTGTTTGTTCATGACCAACGGACTCGATCCCGCTCCACGTTGTGTGCCATATTTCTCTTAGCTATGTACTTTTGTTGTATTTCTGCAAGTCTTGCTGTAACGAAGGTTGATTTAGGACATTCTGTCCTCCACGAGCTTTATATTACCACGCAACCGTGCTGAAAAGTACCAAAAAAAATGTGCTCATTTGTTGTGTTGATTTCATCTCTCATTGTTTTCTTGTATTATGTATTGTAGGATCCTATTCTCAGGGTTGAGCCTTACATTCTTTGTCATGTTTTTACTCCCGAAATTTATTTATCCAGGACTGACTACAAGAACACTCACTCAGTGCTAAATAATAAATAGGCTTCTTTTATTTTTCTCTAACACATTGCTGCACTCCTGTCTTATGTCTGCTCTGGCACTTTGATTTACGATGTTTTTATTCAATTATTATTCGTTGTTTAGTACAGAGATGTGATTTATTTTACACGGGAACATTGAAGGCGCGAGTGTTTGTGTGTCTGTTATTTGTGTCTAAATTGTAGGTCTAATCTGATTTAATCGTATTTCATGAATCTTTTTGCATTTGTTCAGGTGAGGCAGAACGTGAGCAGTTGAGTGTTGGAAGCCTTGCTCAAAGGGCAATCAGACGTAGAGAAGTTCAGGGATTTGAGCTCGACCTTCCAGACAGAACTTTTAACCACTGAGCTCCTGCTGCAAGTAGGTTAGAGAATACAGGTGTTTTTCTTTTTTTTCTTCTTAAATATAGCTAGGAACAAGAAGTACAGCAAGAATGCATGAACAGTATGAATTACAGAAACACAAAAGACAGGCAGAAGATGCACATGTCGATTTACGTTTAATAAATCTGACCTTACAGGAAGACAGTAGTATTGCAAAGACAGAAGTGGACAGAAGTTCAGGGTTTGGTTAGGTAACAAAGTGAACCCTCAGTGATTGTGTCAATTCCTATACTTGTGGAAAGGGTGGGTGCTTTATCGGGACACTCTGAGCACACGAGGGTCATCATAAAGCCAGTGTCTTACTGTTTCAGTAGTCACAGAAAATATTGGGAAAATCTAGTGTGTGTGTGTGTGTGTGCGCAGATTGCTACAGTACACCCATCCTGCTTCTACATGTCTACGAAGTAATACTACGACGTTAACCCATGTATGTGTGTTTTTTTTTTCTTTTCTTTTTTTTTTCTTTACAACTCCAGCACGTCTTAAATTCATGCAGAGGGGGAAAATAATACACACAAAACATTGAAAATCTAATTCTGAATTAATTCCATACAACCCTCAGGGGTGCAACAATAATCAAATTCAATTCTCAGTGAGGTATAAACCTGAGCTGATTGAATTTCATCTCAATCATGTCACTTCTGTGCATGGAACACTCTACTGGAACGTTACGGGACATTTTTCCCAGGGAATCCATGGTTTGAGGAAACGGAAACACAACAACAACAACAGCATGACAGCACAATAATACAACACTGAAAACTAACAATTATCATCCGCTTTAAGGTTGTTTTTTTTTTGTAGCCCTAAATTGTCTTGTAACATTGATCTGGTGCTGGAACAGTCCCCAAGAAATTGTGCTACAGCAAAATAATAAACTCACATTACAACATTTTTCACATATTTACATTTTTTTTGTTGTTGTTGTCCAAGCTAGGGTGCTTGTTTCATGCAGTTGGTAGATGTGATTGCGTACACGTCACTGTCGTTTGTTTCTTGTAAAAGTTCAAATCAATATACGAAAAAATAGATGTAACAATTTTATAAAGAAAACAATAGAAATAAACAACAGAGAATCAGCAAAAATACTTCCTTTTTGTACCTGTAAGTCTTGAAATAGATATGTTGGTTTGACATCGAGGGCTGGTCGGCAACTCGCTTGTTCGGCAAGGGATCACAAATCTGGTTACGATCAATCGAACATGAAAGTCAGCGCTTTCTGAGGTTGTTAGGGCTTTGCTCAGACTGAAGGGTAATTCCAGATGTGCAGAGTACATATAAACAAAAAACTTATTATTATTATTAGCATTTACTTGTGTGGCAAAGGAGATACAATCTAGTCAAATATGTGAGAAGTTGAAGGCTAACGGCGCAGTACTGGCTACCTTCAGGATTTAAACTCATAACCTTAAGGACACAGAAGATTAACCACTGCACCATAATAGTTTCATCCTCCTAAAATACTGAGTTTGGGGGAAAAGGCTGATAAAACAGACAGCTGGCTTTAGGCTCTGCACTTTCTCACTGGCATGAGATCTGTTCCACTTGTCACGCGTTTGAGCCAAGTACAATAAGCAGCCAACCTCAGTGCCACTTCACTATCCTGTTTTAAAGCTGTCAGTAAGAAACAGTCGTATACATCGTAGTGAGGCTGCACAATGCCAGCTGGGCTTGGCATGACGCTTCAACAGAGTACCAAAATAAATTAAATGTAAACCATTAAATTACCTACAAATTAATTGCAAAAAAATATATTTCTGAATATCGAGTTTGAAAGAAAAATTAAATAACTAAATCTCAAGTCACTATAAAATACACAAACACATTCACTCAGAAGCACACACGCTTTAAGCAACATTCCTTTTTCTCCCTAATCGGTTTTAAAACATTTCCATATTTTGACATCAAATACAAGTTCTAGAAATATTTCACGTCACCAATTCAAAATCTGGATCAATACACCAGTTCAGGAATGTAGATCCAATCCAGTTCTTCCAGTCTACATCCATTTTTGTCTTCTTTTTTTTTTTTTTGCATCATATATTGCTAAGGAATATGTTTTGGTCTAGCCCTAATCGGTAGTCTAGATCTGCTGTATCAGTGCTCAATTACATCGTGTAGCTTTTTTCTTTTTTTTTTTTTTTTTCCCACCGGTGAACTGCTTTCATGATGTAACTATTGTTTTAGTCTATTTTGCAGTTTGTGTGCACTTCCTTTCTTAAAAGAATTACACTGAGGACAATCTTTCCCAAAAGAGTGCAATGTGTCCTCGTTGGAGAAAAAAAAAAATCACAAAAACAGCTTAATAGGGTGTGTCTAATTTTTTGCTTCATTCACACTCTGCGGTGTTATAATACCATTGAAAGATGGTTTATTTATGTGATTAATCTTTTATGAAGGTGTGAGAAAATGTATTATCTAGTAAGGGAAGCCTTTTTTTTTGGGTTATGAACAGCAGTGAGCTCTACACACAAATCTCGATTGGTGTAGTGACAAGGATTCGGCTGTTGGTGGCGTTGTCTCTGGGCATTCGCTCATAGCTGGTAGTGGATGACACCGAGCTGTTGGTGGACACGGAGCTGAATTGGTGTGCGGCCATTCCCGCATCCGCCGGGCCATTCTTGCCTGGTGATAGGGTCTGCTGTTTCATCCGGTCCACTAGCAGCTCTTCCTCTGAAGAAGAGGAGCTGTGCGCCACCTGGTGGTGTCCTCCTCCCCCGCCTCGTCCTGCTTCTCCATCCAGCATCCAGCGTTGGCCAAAATGGGCGAATACCTCCTTGACAGAGCAGCGGCGCTCACTCTCCAGGGCCAGCAGTTTGCGGAACATGATTAACACCTCGTCGCTGAAGCGGCGCCACTGCGAAGGGACCGTGCCTGTTGGCCTTCGCTGCCAGCGGGCGAACTCGTCATAGAACGTATCCGATGGCACTGCCTTCTCCCAGGGGAAATTACCAGTAAGCATGCAGAAAAGAAGCACACCCAGGGCCCAAACATCTGTGCTGTAGTCTACACAGATGCCATCACGCTGGGAGGCATCGCTCAGCTCAGGAGCTGTGTACGGGATAGTGCCGCTGACACGTTTTACCACAGAACCGGCGCACCGTGCCATGCCAAAATCAGAGAGCTTCACCCTACGGCACTCCCTGTCAAAGAGCAGCACGTTTTCTGGCTTGATGTCACGGTGCACCAGCTTCTTACAGTGCAGGTAGTCCAAGGCAAGGGCCACCTGGTGGACACAACGCTTGGCCACAGGCTCCGGAAGTCCCACCTGAATGAATCAAGAGAAATAAAACTAGTATTAAAAAAGTAACACATAACATCCATTTGTGGGTCTTGAAGAAACTGTTGACACATAATTTGGAGCACTCAACTGTATGCTTTAACATGACAATTTCCCTTCATTGCGAATTTACTGAGATAATGCTCCTGTGCACAAAAAGTATGAAGTGGAAGAACTCGAGTGAAAACCCTGTCCTCACACTCACTGACCACCCTTAGTGTGAACTGGGATGCTGACTGAATATCTGACCTGATCTAACATCAGTACCTGACCTCACTGTTGCTCTTTTGTCTAAGTGAGTACAAATCCAAATCCATTTTTTCATTCCCAGGAATTGTGAGGTTGCACAGTTATATTAAAAAGTCTCCCATTAAACTACAATATGATAATGGTGAGCCTGTTAAACACCATGTGATGAACTGGATGGAACAAATAATCAAAGAATCAAGAATAATGATTTATTGGATCAGTTTTGAGCCCGCAAAAGTAACAAATGTCTGCTTATACCATACACCAGGGATTGAATGATTCATTCTTTGGATGGAAATGTGAATACCTGTGGAGGAATGATGTCAAAGAGATCTCCTGCTAAGGCATACTCCTGTGCAAACACGTAGTAATCCTCTGTTTCAAATGCAATACCGAACATGTTGATTATAAAGGGACACGGGGAGAGGTATAGTGAGATGCTGTACTCTCTCAGAAAACTCTTTAGCTTAGTGGTTTTCTTCTTGAGGAATTTTAGTGCCATCTTGGTACCTTGGTTCAGGAGAGAGACGAAAAAAAAAAGAACAGAATCATATAAAGGTGAATATACTTAAATATTCTAAATGGTTTTTATTCTGCGTTAATGTCCATAACTCACCTCTGATCTTATGGATGACCAGGTCCACCTTGCCGTACGTGCCTTTGCCGAGCTCCCGGATAACCTCATAGTACTTGTTAACCTCGAGCTTCTCCAGGTTCTGAGCAGCGAAGAGCTGAAGCTCCTCCAGGATGTCGACAGACACTCGAGACACGACAGGTGAGGAGCTCATTTTTCCACAGGAGCAGGTGTGGATGGTAAAAGTGCTGGCAAGCTCTTAACGTTACTGCAGTCAAACACACACACACACACACACACATATATATATATATATATATACTTATATAATATATACACACTCTCAGAGAGGGAATTAAAATTCCAGGGATGTACGTTTTTTATATTCCCTAGAGTCCACTGAACAGTTAATTATCTGTACATTTTGTATTCTCTCAGCTCGAAACTTGCCTAAGGCAAAGTAATTAGAGTGAAGATATGCAAGATGGTTTCTGAAGATAAGGACTTCATATAATCTCATCTAACCCGTCAGTGTTCGTCCTTATTATACAGCATTGCTCGAAATAGCAGCAGTTTCTGTCATGCAAGACTGCAACTGAACGTCTTTCATTCTTCAAAGGAAACTGCATTACACTTCACAGCAGACTGCCACTGTTTGAGGTTGTAAGAATAAATCATTACAGTTTAATGAGTTTTACATAACTGCACATAATTTCAGTGAACAGAAACAACACACAAACCCTGTACTTATCCCTTTGACCTCTGTTTCACAGCTACGAAAAGAACATTCTCTTTCACAGAGTATGTAACCTAATCCTGTTATAACTGTGATGGTGAGCACCTTCTCTCTCTCTCTCTCTCTCTCTCTCTCTCTCTCTCTTCATAGCACTGCGGTGGATGTAAACACAGAGGAGCATTTGTTACTGCTGGCAGATCGAGAATGCTTAGTTTGCAATGCAGGTTACAGTGTCGAGCCGCACCTCCTGTCCGTGTACTCTTATGTGATGTGTCATGTCCAATTACTCTCCCTTGTCATCTTATCACAGGCACACTGTCCCACTTTGTGAATCCAGCTCAAATATTTCTCTTACGTCAGGAGAGCAATCCAACAATGTGGAAAGCGAGGATTTATGAGGTCAGCTTTTAGAGCTGTGCAGCAATCCAACATATTCACACCAGCACTCTGCACTCTCAGAGTGACGCAATAAAAACGGAAGCTGGAGCGGTGCGACTCAAAAGGTCAAACACAAGGTCAGCACGCCGGTCTTTAAATTAAACAGACGCAGAAACACACATGTCTCCTGCAACTGTGGGAAATTATTTCAAAGACTATGCATTACAGGATTGTATTACAATCCGTTGAAATAGTTCAAAAGAAAAGGTTTAGTACTTGTTTCATTATTTGGATTATGTCTGCAGCACTGAATTAACTGTGCAGTGGCTACAGCTTGAATATGACTTTGACGGAAGATTTAAATCAGAGAGTCTCAATCTTAGCTGACAGGTGCACATGGTTCCACATGGTTCCTGGCACGAAATCTTCATTATCACTTCTTAATTCCTTAATCAGTATCACTGCCGGTGTTTGTGTAGTCTGTTTCACAGGTCGACTTTGTTTATTTGTTTTTTTCCCTCTTTTCATTCTTGAGTATTGATCTACTCATCTCACAAGTTTTTAGTTCTAGAAACCAGTCGTGGTAAAAAAACACATCTTGGTCTCTTCTCTCTATCCATCTTAGCTGTAATTTCATAATCGAGAGAAGATCTATATTTTTTATTTATTTTACTTAATTACTGACAGTTAAATTGGTATGCGTTGCTTTTGTTACAGTTTCAGTATTATTTCAATTTGGCCAGCTGGTGGATTTTTCAATCTAGTCAGTGTGAATTGTGGAGACTGTGCTGCAACCAAAAGAAAGAGAAAAAAAAAAAAACTGACCTGAGTACCAGGTTTTTGACCTTGGTCTATGTTTATACAACTTCACTGGGTTCCATAGAAACTCTGTCTGCTTATGCTTTCATCAATATACACTTATTGCAAAAAGTATTTGTTCGTCTGGCTTCACATACATATGAACTTGAGTAACATCCAATTCTTAATACATAAGGTTTAATATGATGTTGGCCCACCCTTTGCAGCTATAAAAGCTTCAAGTCTTTCCACAAGGTTTAGGGGTGTGTTTCTTCCAGAATCGCACTTGTGAGGGTAGACACTGATGTTGGATGAGAAGGCCTGGCATTGGTGCGCAGCCATGTTGCGGGGTTTGTTTTTGGTTGGGCTCGGCCCCTTACTTCCAGTAAAAGGAATTTTTAATGCTTCAGCATACCAATTCATTTTGGACAATTTCATGCTCCTAACTTTGCGGGAACAGTTTGGGATCAAATCCTTCCTGTTCCAACATGACTGCGCACCAGTGCACAAAGCAAGGTCCATAAAGACATGGATTAGTGAGTTTGGTGCGGAAGAACTTGACTGGCCTGCACTGAGTCCTGACCTGAACCAGATTAAGTACCTTTGGGCCAGACCTTCTCGTCCAACATCAGTGTCTGATTTCACAAATGTACTGCTGGAAGAAAGTCCCATAAATAAACCCCGAAAGCCTTCACCGACGAGGTGAAGCCATTATAGCTGCAAATGGTGGACCAACATCATATTAAACTCCATGGATTAAGAATTGGATGAGTGAGTGCTCATCCAGGAGCCAGGAGAGTGAATACTTTTGGCAATATAGTATATAGTCATTATAGTGTTCCTTGCATTTGACCATCCTAAAAGGCAGTTGCATCATGTATGCCGTATGACTACCACACATGACTGTATCACTGAATCATGAGAATGAGAATACTATTAATAGAATTAAAATTCTTGGGTAGCACTGAGATGCAGATTAGTTAAACAGAACAGGAAGATGAGAAAAAAATGAGGTAGCTAAAAATAAAACATAAAAAAAAAGGATCCTGAAACGTGGGACTGTACTACCCTTATGTAAGACTCTGTTCCAGTCACTTCTCTATTTATTTGACATTGTACTTGTCACTGGATTGGAAACACCGGCTGGGGATAATAACACAAAGAACACACTGGCTGGGCTCGAATCTCTCGGCTCCTGTGAGCAGCTTTCTTACTACAATATTTATGTCACTCGAGCTTTGCTGTTTCCCAGTTTTGCAACTGCAAGACTTACAGCCTGCTGCAAAAGTGTAATGCTGGGCCACTAAGATGAGTACAAGCACTCTGAAAATCCCACCAGCCTATACTGAGCAGGACTGCCGGTTCTCTTGTGTTTCTCTCCATCACTGAGTTGTGATTGAAAGCCCAGAGACATGAATACACTGCGGTGGTTGTGTACTATTGTACATGACATCCAGACAAAATCACAGTGAGAGCTGCTGTTCCTCCTCTTCAGTCAGACGGTCTGAATAACCACATTACCCGAGGGTGAGTCAAACTATCCGGACTCAGGGCTATATTAAAACTTCTGTTGGCTACTGTCTCCCCAATCACTGCTGTGCAGGTGTGAATGTGTTACATCAGTTTATTTGTAACTGCAGTGCGAGGGAAAAGAATATTTTTTGGATAATTTGATCACTTGTTATTTCCATCAAAGAAGAACAGCATATAGTGATTGTTTTTTGTGGTCTGAGGGTGTACCTGGTGCCGAAACAACTCACGAACGATCATAAACAGAAGCGTTTGGATATCTGCAAATAAAATTTGGACCAAGTCAACCATCAGCTGGAAAATTGATGCATACAGTTTTCTGAGACCTTCAAGGGTCAGTATTGGAACAAAAGTTCAACAATTAACAGTGCTCGTTACAGTGAGACGCTTATTGAAGAGCTGGAGACTAAACTTCAGATAAATGCAAAGGACTGCTATCCAAGGGAATTTCATAGGGAACAAGCAGCTTATGAGGAAGAAGATTCACATCTGATGAAGAAGTGAAGACAACGGTGCATTCAGCCTAAAACATTTTCAAAGTTGAAATGAAATAAGAAAGCTTGAAAGATAGACATAGTGTATTGAAAAGCAAGGAGATTATGTCAAACATGATGTATTTGTCCTTTCTAAAAGTTAATTAAAATAAATTCTACAGCTCATCATTTTTGATTCACCCTCGTATATCCCATCTTATCCCAGCAGATAGCAAACAGACTTGTTGGTTTTTTCCCAAGCTGCAGTATACCACCTGCAGACGTGTGGACTGAATGCTCCAGCCAGAAGCACATGGTGTAGTGGGGGATGTTCACAGACACACGGTGGGATCACCCACCAAGCTATGTGCTGTTTGCGGTCTTGAAAATGCCAGAGGCGTTCATGGTGTTCTTGCAGCTTGAGATGTTTCACAGTCAAATGCCCCACTCTGTACTGTTTGGTTATCAAGTGTACAAGATATATGACAGCACAGAGAAAACCAGGCTCATTGTGCAACAGCACACACACACACACACACACACACAGTAGAGATTACTACAAGAGAGCTCAACATCACAAGTTTCAGTGAGTCAAGCAACCTGGCAGGAAACTCACACTATCACTGAAAAATACTGCTTAGGGAAGCCAACAGTGCCATCAGAAAGGTAAGCAGGCTTAGCACATTGATCTCCTTAAAAAGTCCAGTGAACTCCTGTCTACCTTCTCTTCTGCAACTTGTATGTCTTTATCGCCCCAGTTAACTTTTCTCATTCAAGAGGTAAAAATAAAAAGCATTAAGGAAAAAAACCTTTAGATCCTCACACCAATACCTGAGGTACAAGGTTCTTCTTGGGGTTTTAGGTATTATGGGATGTTTATCCATAACCCCTCCAGCATAGTCCCCTAAAAAGAGACTGAAAAAAGAAAGACAGCCTTAATTCTGCCCAAATAAAAGGAGACCAAAAAATAATCTCTTCATCTGGCGCCACATCGTTCTTCATGCCGATTCATCAGAGGTTGTGTTGGAAACACTACCACTACGTGGTGAGGTGAATCTGGACAATAAATTTCATGCACATTGTGAAAATATGTAGCAGTGTAGTAAAAAGAATCAATGACCACGTGTGTAAAAGGGCGACAACACACCAACGTGCACATTACCACGCAGTGCTGCCGGTCCAACATCTCTCCATAACCAAGGATAACAATACCCACTGGCTTTATGTCTCAGAGTCACCGAGGCAGCATGTTGCCTTTGGTATGAAACGTTACCGAGAGCACAGGAGCTTGCCGGACTCCCAGCTGTTCAGCCACACAAAATGAGTCATTAACTTTGTTTGAGAACACAACAAGAGCATTTAACACAACTAAATCTTCCCAAAAGGGCAACACTAAAAACCATTCTTCTGCTGGATGTTAGAAGGAGGATTATCTACAGAAATGTAGTGTTTTAAATCAGAGATCCAATACACATGTGCAGGCAGGTTTCAAATGATACGAGATTGATTCAATCATTGAACACTGGAAATGTTCGAAGGATTGATTACGGACCTGTTAACCCCGAGGCTTTTTGATGAGCTAAGTTTTCATTCTTCCCATGATTCAGAGTGTTACATAAGCTGAAACTAATCCTTTTCAAATGAACCCTGTCGAATGTACAGAATGATTCCAGTGCGCAGCGATGTACTGTATGTGATTAACGATGAAAAATGTTAAATATCAGAAATATAAAATTAGTATTAGTAGTAGGAGATATAAACTTTTTCTATTCATTCATTTCCTATTTATTATTAATTATTAAATTTATTTCTTTAGAATATTCTGAATTGTCTCTCCATTTGGTGATTGTATCATGAACAATAACAGTCACATTTACTGTCACTTTATTGCTATGCTTTATTTACTGTAGACAAATGTTTTTATAGCTAGTCAAGGTGCAGTAGGACAAGAGATCCTGTGAAGCTCATCCACCTCCTGAATCATTAATGCAAAGCTGTTACTCTCTCATCTTGTGTTCAAACTGCAGGGGTGTGAAAAAGCGGATCAGAGCAACATGCGCACACACAGACACACACCTGTGAAGACTAGGACCATACTGTATCATTCCTGCTAGCTACCATATCAGTCCACACACGTGAGTTGAGCAATGCTCATGTTTGCCCTATTTCTGCTTGGTTTAATTACTGTCTGCTCTAGCATGTTAGCAGTCCCGGTGATCGACTGAGGTGTTGAATCAGGTCAATTAAAACCTTGCACTCTTAGAGAAATGGTACTAAACTGTATTTAAGCTTACAGCTTTTGTTACTTTGTATATTTTATTTATTAAATGCATATTATTTACGGTCGTCAGTCACCCAAATGAGGACGGATTCCCTTTTCCCATCAAGATTTCTTCCTATTATCAGGGAGTTTTTTTCTTGACACCATCACCTTTATCTTGCTCACCTGGGACAAACTAATATTTATAGTCTATACTATTTCCTATGTCCTATTATTTTTCTACATTTTTAATTCTGTAAAGCTGCTTTGCGACAATTACTATAGTTAAAATTTCCCTACAAATAAAATTGAATTAAATATTGTGTAACTTAAAACCTCCTGTCTAAAACAGAGATCCCAAGAGATAATCATCCCTTTAGTAAGGATCTAATCTGACCCACTAAATGCATTTGGAGTATGTGTTATAAATTTAAATCATCTTATACTGTACCATAATTGAATTTAAAACGTTGTTGTTATTCCACTAGGGGGCAAACTAGAGCAATATACTGTACTCAGCTACTTATAGGCTCATGATGTATATATTTTTATAATTATCTGAAAATGTTTAATAATAAAATAATAATTGGAAGGATGGTGGGTTATGAATGCTAATGCAATCAGAAATTTATAAAAAAGAAAAAGAAAAATATATATATATGTAATTGCAGATTCAATGAGCATGTTAAAGAGGGATTATGTACTGTACGTGTTACAGGTCATATTAATGGTCAAGTTATAACAATCTAATTATAAACCTATATAATCCTGACCTATGTTATAACAACACCTCGAGTTGAACATTCCATGTAAATGATATTCGAAGGAAACAATACCTAAAATTTACCCTAACCCTAGTGATGAGGCAGTTTTAAACATTGTAACCTTTAACTAATCTGCTCTCTACTTGGATTCATATCTGACTTATTGGCTCATTATTATAAAAAAATAAAAAAATGTATCTCCTGAATGAATGAATGACTGTAAATGCAACATTGGTCGTAAAAAAGGTGTGTCTGCAATACATCATGAAACAAAGATTTCCAGTAACAGGATTTTTTTTTCCTTTTATCCGAAAAAAAAAAAAACTCATTATATGGATATAATATAATATAATATAATATAATATAATAATACAAAGGATTTAGAGGATGACAAGAGTAGGCAAGAAGAGAACAGAATTTCCATGTCATGTTCGGACTGTAAGAAATAAACACACACACACATATATATGCACATGCGCACACACAGTGCCATGTATATAGGTATGTGTGTATGTGTCAGTGTGATGCAGGCCTGTAGGGGTACTGGCAGATAGAACAGACAGATCTACATGATGTCCTTAAATTCAGATTTTTACTATTATTTGGACCTGGGTCACTATTATTATTATTATTATTATTATTATTATTATTATTATTATGATAAAACAGGTGACCTACAGGGGGTCTGACTCATCCTGCCCTAATACCCCAGCAGACAAGAACACAGACAGGCGCTACTGTTCAATCAATGGCACAGGCTCTTCATCATTAATGTGAATCATTCTCGACCTTGATCAGCTGTCTTCACACATTCATATTAATAAGTCTGATCTCACATTGAGACACACTCCACAAAACCATTAGGACATGCAGCACATCAGGCATTTTTTCTATGCTTTTCTATTTCTCATCAGCAAATACACATGCTATTGACAGTGCTGGAGGAAAGCACTGAATAATGAATAATGTCATTTTAAATAATAAATAAATAAATAATAATAAGCATAATAGTCGTTTAAGAATAATGCCATTATATTAGGGGAGTCATATTTTGCATGATCTGGGTTAATTTGCACTCACCATTAAATCAGTCCTTGTTTCTTATCCTGTCTGTTCATGCAATAAACATCTCACATTCCCTTCTTTCCCAGATACAGCACCGGAGTGGGTTTGTTTTTCCTCTATCCGCATTTGTGGTGTTTCAGTGCTCTCCAGCCTGTGCAGTCTCGCGCTCTCTCTCTCTCTCCCTCGCGCGCGCGCGCTCTCTCTCCGCCGCTATTGTCCTTCCCGAGCGCAACATCAAGGCTTCCGAGTGCTCACAGAAGCCACGCCTATTTCGTAATCAGCCAATAGCAGCGCTGCTTCCAGGTAGAAAACACGCCCACTTCATCCGCTCAGGACAGGGTTGAGGTGTTGTATAAAAGAGACACGCAGGGAGCAGATAAAAACACCGGGTGTGCAGTCTTACTGTGTTATTCTTCACATTTAGGCTTTCTCTTTTTTGTTTATTTCATTTGTTTGTTTTGTTTTGTGTCTGCAAAATATACATCCTTATTCAGTTTCACAGTTTTTTCCTATACTTTATGTGCACCAGACGGCACAGTGGTGCACCTCCAGGGTCCGGCTTCGATTCCCGTCTCTGTGTGCATGGAGTTTGCATGTTCTCCCCGTGCTTGGTGGGTTTTTACTCCGGGTACTCCGGTTTCCTCCCACAGTCCAAAGACATGTAGATTTGGCTAATTGGTGTTCCCAAATTATCGGGAGTGTGTGAGTGTCTGTATATGTATGTGCGTCTGTATATGTGTGATGGATTGGCACCCTGTCCAGGGTGTACCCCGCCTCATGCCCTAAGTCTCCTGGGATAGGCCCCAGTCCCCCCTTGACCCTGAATACAGGATAAACGGTATAGAGGATGAGTGAGTGAGTGTGAACTTCCAGGGTGGAGAGTTAGATTCCCTCCTGAGGTCTATATGCATGTTCTCCCTGTGCTTAGTGGGTTTCTTCCCACAATCCATAGACATGCAGAATAGGCTAATTGGCGTTCCCAAATTGCCTATAGTGTGTGAATGTGTGTCCGGCGATGGATTGGCACCCAGTCCAGGGTGTACCGCACCTCATGCCCTAAGTCTCCTGGGATACGCTCCAGCCCCTGTATACAGGACAACGCAGGGTAGATGATGAGTGAGTCATTGAATGAGTGAGAGAAAGCCAACACTGTTTTCAATGTTTTTTTTCCCTATACTGTATGTGGTTCCTGTCGCCTTGCATTTCCAAGGATCTTTCCTTGGGGTCTGTGTGCATGGAGTTTACATGTTCTCCCCATGCTTGATGGGTTTCCTCCGGGTATTTCCTCCTTGGATAGGCTCCAGGCCCCCCACAACCCTGTACACAGAAAATCATAAAGTTTCTGAGTGCCTCATTTTAGCTGAGAAGTCTTGTGTACACACCTATATCTATCTGTTCCTTCCCCAATCTCTTCTCGGCTCCTGTTGAGAGGTCGCCACAGCGGACCATCCGACCTGCACACAACTTTGGCACACACGACTTTTACGTCGGATGCCCTCCCATTTCTTTTCAGTCTTGAGACTGGCACTGCAACCAGTGGTTGGAATTTGGGAACTGACTGGGAATCACCACATGGCAGGCACCAATGTTCCTGTAGTATTACAAATTCACTGGAATCTGTTCCAGCATGACATTGCCCCTGTGCACAACACAATCTCCATGAAGACATGTTTTGCCAAGTAAAAGATGTTGAATGTTCTGCACAAAGCCAATGCCGAACTGCAACAAAGACTGATCTCCACACATCCTCATCCACCCCTTATCTGATCTCACGAATGTTCTTCTGCTGAAAGAGCATAAATCCACACAGCCACACTTGAAAATCTAGTGGAAAGCCTTCCCAAAATAGTGGAATCTATTACAATAATGCCGACTAAATATTGTATAGTAAGGAATGGGATTCAAAAAAAGAGCATATTTTTGTGATGGTTATGTGTCCACAAACTTTCGCTGCAAGAGTATTTTCCTTGTTTTATGACATGAATTAATAATTCTTTATCCAGATCATAGTCACAGTGGATGTGGTAGCATTTTCCAGGAACACTGCACACGAAGCAAGGACACAGCCTTTAATAGGATGTCAGTCCACTGCAAGCCACCAAAGAAAGCACTAAAAAACAATGTCCCAGCAATGTCTAAAATTTTATTAAGACAGTCACAACAGTCAGTACAGTCTGGCTTTTAAAATGAATAGTGAATAATTTGTCATTTCAGTTTTTTTTTTTTTTTTAAATAAAGATAAAAGTTATGTGCATGAACTAACACTTCAACTTCAAAACATCTAAAATGAAACATAATAAATATTCTATTATATTATATATACGAAAACGTATAAAGGACACAACACAGAGAAGTATAAAATATCTCACTAAAACCAGAACAAAAAGATGCATATTAATAACCATGTAGACAGTGCAAGTCAGTAGTGCAAAATCAAATTAGACAATTAATAACAATTTTCCACAGCAATTGGCATACAACATTATCCAGAGCAACCTTTTTTTTTTTTTAATCTCATTATACATATGAGCAGTTGAGGGCCTTGCTCAAGGGCCAAACTTAATGGTCATGGGGTTTGAACCTGGAATCCTCCAGACCATAGTCCAATGCCTTAACTACTCAGCTACCCCAAATCTATTTTTAACTTTACACAAATAAAAACAATTCGAGTGTTTTGGAATGCAGATGCTGGGCCAGGTTCTTGATCCGACAGAGACGAGTGAGATTAGAATTTCCGGCGCCGTACACTCTGTATATGTGATACTTCTCCTTCTCCTTCAGTGCAAAGTCAATCTCGTTGGCCGACATGTGAATAAAGTGCTTCTCCTGCTTGATTGTTGTCTTGACTTCCACATACACCTCTCGCGTGATGTTACTGCCGCTTGGGAAGATCAGTTTGAAATCGTACGGCTGGCCGCTCTCACCCTTTTCGTTGGACCAGGCGATCTCTCGTGGCCCTTCTCCGCTTTCTCGCCAATGGTTGAGGAAGGAGTAGACCAGCTGCTCTCCCCATCTCCCGATATCCTCGTTGTCATCGTAAGCATTTAATACCTGTAGACAGTTGGGCAAACTGAAGTCTAGGGCAAGGTCCTCCAGCACTGCTTCTCCAGCTGTCGGTTTGGTCCATACTGCACTCTCCAGTGGCATGGGTGGACGGTGAACAACGCTTCCCTGGAACTGGCTTGCCATGACTTCTGGGGGCTGGACTGGTTTATTAACCCTAAATACAGAAAAACAATAGAATTGCAAAAATGACAAAGGCATCATGTAGAGAACGGATCTTCCATTAAGTAAGACAAAAGCAGAAAAACATACTGCTCTGAGGGCTGTTGTTCTCCAGCTGAAGTTGGAGTGCTCGTGCTCTCTGGCTTGTCCACACTGACCTCAGCTTGCTCTCCAGGAACCACACTGGAGCCAGCTTGAGCTTCATTAGGAATGTCACCACCATTGACCACCAGCACAGCAGCTTTGGGTGTTTGGTCTGTATAACAATAAAAAAAAAAAAAAAAAAAAAAAATAATATATATATATATATATATATATATATATATATATATATATATATATATATATATATATATATATTTTTTTTTTTTTTTTAAAGGTTTTTTTAAGTAATGACCATGGAAATTGGTTTGACTTTGCATTGTTTGATTTACATGTTATATTCTAGGTTTTTATTTCTAGCTACATAGCATAGTATTGGGGGAAAAAAACCCTCTGAAGTAAATCACAGCTCTTTATTACACATACATAGAAAATTAACATACTGTGGTGGGCAAAAGTATTTAGACCATGGGTAAATTCAAGGTTTTAAGTACATTCTCAAAATTCTAAAATAATGTATACCAATTTCTTTGCATAAATAACAAATTTTCTTATTAATGTGATTATTTTAGACAACAATCAATACTTCAGTATGAAGTTTTATTTTTGAGTCAAACAGACGTCTGCGGTACTCTGGTGTCATTCGCTCAATCCACACCTGCTTGATTACTTCCTGGAATAATGTACAGAAGATGGTTCTTGCCTGTTACTGCCTTATTCACCATCGTCCAACAGTTTTCTATTGGGTTTAGGTCTGGAGATGACCCAGACCATGGCTCCATTGTCACAAAGCTGGGTTTTCATTAGATTTTTAATTAATTAGCAAACTCTTCAGCCAGATAAAAATAAGTAGTGAAATCACCTGTTTAATGCAACTATATTACATTGGCTTAAAACCTTTAGACTATCACACATGATCCAATATCTTAATTATCATTATTTAATCCCAGTCAAAATTAATTCTGCTCTTGTTCTTGTCATTTTCTAACACAAGCACCAACCTTCTGTGTGTGGGATGCTTCCGCTTGACCTGGGTCCCTGGAATCCCTGAACACCTGGAGCGCCTGGCTCTCTGTGTATCTGGAATCCTGCTGTATTTTCCTGAGCGCTCCGCTCAGTTCCAGAGCTCCAGTGAGCAGAAGGTGCAGGAGAAACAGGAGGAGCTGAAGAGCTTGGAGGTGCTGGTGGAGGCCACATCTTCATTACTGCCTCCACTGCCTGGCTTCCTTTTCCTGCGCGCACACACGAGTGAACAGGTGAAGAAAAGAAATTGTTGTGCTATTTGCACTTGATGTAGTCCTGGCATATTGGATATTGTTGGGGTGACAATAACATTTGCCTTAAAGAATGCAGTTTGAATGAATAATATCTTCAGTATTAGGCATTTTAAAATGTGCATGTGGGGTTTATGGGACTGGAACTTCTCCCTATGTATCTACTGCAGATAGACAGAGTGTATGTGCATGCACCTATGCTTCTGAGCCCTGTTTTGCTGATCGATGCTTTAGGAGGCCAGCAGTGCAGCTTATCATCCTCCTCCTTGTCCTCCTCCCCCTTGTCTGTGTTTATCTCCACTTCATGTGCACTCGCGGTTTCTGATGAGCTTCTTGAAAAAAAGTCTAATGATAAATAAAAAAAAAAGGAAAAAGGCTAAGCAGCAATAAATACTTTGTGTTAAAGAAAACAAGGGCTTATTATCGAAACTGTATCCTTGAGTAATAAAATGCATGTGTATGTCTCTATATGCATGTGTGTGTGTGTGTGTGTGTGTGATGGTTATTGATTCCTGTCAGGAGGAAAGCATGAGCTGGGATGATTCCCTCCTTCCTCTGCACTCCTACCGCCCTGGTAACAGCTGCTCTTTCATGTCAGTGAGCACTGCACCGAACAAATCCCTATTAGCATATGAGCACGCCACACAGCCTGCATGTCCATGTGCGTGCAACACATGAATAGAAGATGAAGGAAAATAACAGTGTTCTGGATTCTGAGATTAAAGCAGCGGTGCGTGTCAGAGCTGCAAATGTGTCCCCGCCTCTGAGACTTCAAAACCACATAAACATCAGGTGTGACCCCGTGCCACTATACCCTACAGATACCCTATAGATGTTATTCACAACCAGGCCTGGAGCTTACTCATGGGTTCAGGTGTCTCCCGTGGTGCTGGAACCTCCCATCGCTCTTCGTCCTCAGGAAGCTCCTGGATGTCTTTACTATCCAGTAATCGTTTTAAAGAATCTGCATCCTAAATAAGAGAGACAATAAAACAAGCTGGCATTACAGTTCTTTTTCCAGGTTGAAAGGTTTTTCGATTTTGAATGCGAGACTAAAACTGATAACGATTTGCCAGACCTCTGCCATGAATAAGTCCGTCATGCTATCATTCACGCTCAGTCGCATTAAACAAATTATCTCCTTTAGACATTTTCTTCTCTGGCCTCCTGATGTGATAATTAGAATGTCTTTAGGCGTGTTCAATCAGTTCCAGTTGCCAGGTGACTGTGACGCATTCCTGAGAGACATGACCCACTGTTCCACAGCATTTCTAGAGCTGTGACTCACCTGAATACTGATGTACCAGACATCCAGCTAAGGAAAAACTTTTCTTCTGGACTGGAAGATCGGAGGCTCGTCATTATGGGTCGAACATGACCTTTTACATTTGCTACCTACAAGAGTAAACCAGGAGCCAGATTCTGCTTATAGTTAGTCTGATTATTTTTAACTGCCTCTGTTCAAGTGTGAATGTTGCCTTAAGAATAAGGCCTGGTTGTACTAATAAAGACGAAGAAGCTGAAGAAGAGCCAGGACTGTTGAACACAGGGCATTTATACTGGCAAAGTAACAAAACATGAAAATATATATTTATTTACTATTTAACCCTGTCTAGTGTATCTTGCCTGCAAAGATCATGTTGGAAAAGGAGACAGAAATAAACCCAGCAATCAGTGTGCCTAACGATGCCTTAAAACATGCTATGTACTGTACGTGAGCTTTCCTCACACACTGAACACCATACTTTACTAAACAGCCATATGTCACAGATCCTGGATTTAAAAACTATGTCAGACATCATTTCTTGTTTAAATGATAATTGATCATTTCTGTATTAAATCTCATGTCTTTAGTCATCTACTAGTATTTCATCAAACTCCTACAGTGAGTGTAGTGAAGGTGCTTACTTTGATGCGCATAACAAGTTCCTCGAGAAAGTGTTTTAGTTCCTCCACAAAGCTCTTCTCGGTGGTGAACAGTTTCACCAGCTCTCTGCAATCAGAGCAACACATTAGCTGCAAACCAGACCTCTGGTCTTAAAAAAAAAAGACTGCGCATTATTCGAGAAATACCTGCAGATGGCCATTTTAGATGACAGATGGTCTTTCTGAATGTACAACTCTTTCTTGTCTTTCAGAAGACATATGATGTCCTCGCTCTCTACAATGGGGCTCTCATCTGGCTGTTCTAGACGGTAATAAATATAAAGCTTTCCCACCTGTATTAAAAAAAAAAGAAGCTCTCTTCAGTCCTTCACTAAAAGGACATGATGCAACAGCCAGCAATGACTCAGCAGGCACTGCAGCCAAGTCAGGAACTGCACATTTCGTAACTAGGAGGTTGTGAACAAGAAGAAGGCGCATGCTTACCTGACCGAAGCTTAGTGCTTGGATCTCCTCGGCTATTCCGCTTTCTTTCAGGTCTTCGTATATTTCGCGGAGCTCGTCGTGGTAGTAGATGAATCTCTGGATGTACGGAACGAGGTCACGCACCAGCTTCTGCATAGCGGGACATGGCCTGTAGTTCTCCGTCTGGGGTTCTGTGGTGACACACTGTGAGAGTTTCTTCACTCCGCAGATCTCCAGGAACAGCTCTCTGTCTCTCTCGCTGAAGGCCAGCTTCTCCTCGTGCAGCTTGCCTTTGAGAAATATATTTCACACCCTCCGCATTTATTATACTCTTCTTTCAATATGAAAATTCCATAATACACTTTGAAATAAACATGTGTTATATCAGCAGACCACCTTTTGGGTTTGGTTTATGTCTGTTGGCTGTTTTCTTCTGAGCCGAGGGCAAGTTGAGTAGGCATACTTCACCGTAAGATTTGAAGATCTTCTCCAGGCTTGGGTTGTCTGCTATCATAGGTTTCCGGGCCAGCATGACCCAACCCTGTGTCTTGGTAGGAAACACCTTCATACGCGACACCATCCCTGGCAAACATTATACATTATATAAGTCATTCCAAATTGCTTTAGGGGACACAAGATTAGTAAACACCTACAATAAACCTAAATAAATGGCATTAGCATGCTCTCACTTTTCAGCGATCTGCAGTAGTCCTGGTTCAATTCAAAGTCTTGATCTTGATCTTGCTCAGAGTATGTATGTTGTTTACATTTTTCGGCTTTTGTTCAAAAGGACAAGAACAAGAACATTATCAACTGTATTGCGTTAAGTAAGAGCTGTAGAGCAAAGTGTGAGTACTACATAAATGTTTTTTTTTTGTTTTTTTTTAAACACCCACCCAGTCTGGCAAAAATGATGGAGATATCCTGAAGCACCTCTGCTGAGGGAATCGGCGAGGATTCACATACAACCTCCAAAAGGTCCACATACTGCTTCATGGATGGATTGGGTTCCACGTTTAAAGTCTGCTAAAACAAAATGCGAAAAACTTTCACTTGGAAGGTAAATAAATAAAATGCATCCAGTTTCAGTTCTTTCAAACCAGAATTGCACAAAGGCCGAAACTCACCTTAAATAGTTCTTCCATGTGCGCTAATTTGCTGTAAAATGGAGCCAGTACTTTAGGTTCCTGGACCCCGCTGTTTGGCTCACGGATCAGCTCCTTGTACCTGACAAACATTTCAGTTGGATCTCGCCAGCACACGTCCTTGAGATGGTAGAAGTGTCCTGAAGTCCAATCGTCCTTCCTGAAGACACACACAAGCTTTTAGAGACTAGCATACACGTCCTTTATCCATTGTATCACTTCTAATATCGTTGTGATTCTTCTCAGAAGAAACTGTGTATTTGATAGTGTAGTGTACTCTCTGACCTGTCGTACTCTATGAAGACAGCGGGTGATTGCTGGAAGAGTTCTTTTAGCTGTGTGAAAGAGCACTCTGTTTGCAAGTAGCGGTATACGGAGTGGATGTGCTGCACGGTAGTGGTGAAATCGGCTCCTTCTGCCTCGCCGCCATCACTCTCCCTCATACACCAGCGTTTCAAGTAGCTGATTATCTCATCGACCAGAACAGTGTGTCTCATCCCTGTACGTTAACCACAGTTAGGACAGTCCTCATTCATTTTTCAAATGAAAAAAAGACAAGCCTCCAACAAACACTTACATACTGTAATCTCATATCGTTTTATGAGCAGAAGGACATGTAGACACCTGCTTACCTATACCTCTGGAGAATTCACTTGGACTCAGTGTGACGTAACAGACGTGGGATCCCAACAGACTGTGTACTTTGTCAGAAAAGAGATACACCCTGTTTGGAATTAAGTATTCCACACGGTTTCTCCCATCCTGTGTGGGCTTGTAGGCAGGCACCCATGGCAGTTGGGTGAGGTGGTGGTAGAACGAGGACTTTGCGTCTTTGAGGGTGCGGCCCTGGCTGTCTAGCACCTGAGATCTGAGGTACTGGGCAAGCTTCTCTCTGAAACACACAAAACATGTCTTGATTTTGATTGCTTAGTGATGTCAGCTCTTTGTAACCGCCAAGATCACGCTGGTCAATAGTGTTTTATATACAAGAACAACTTGTGCTTACTCAGTCACATTTAAAGCTGCATTTTTTTTATTTGTCTTGACACAATCACAGTCAATGTGCACAGATCGATGTTTAAAGTTAAAGGTAAAGAAGGGAAAATCAACATAAAAGGATTCAAGAGGTTTAACAATGGTGCAGAAGCATTGCTTGTGACAGAGACTACAGTACCAGTCAAAAGTTTGGAGACATTTTCCAATTCAATGGTTTTGGGTTAGTGATTTATTTTCTACATAGTGGAATAATACTGGAGATTTCAGCTGTTATAAAGGCTTTACAGTGTCCAAACTTTTGACTGGTAGTGTACGTTGAGTAGTACCTTTGTATGATGTAAGAGTTGCTTTACCAACACAATGAATGACTTATATCAGTTAATATACAAATTATGTTTACTTCTGCATTACTTTCAGTACATCCCTCTTGTAAATAAAAAAAATGACATTAAATTTTCTAATTAATTAATGATCACACTTCAAGATGTACATTTAATTGAACTTTATGGTGGTAACAGTAACTCACCACATCAATCCACTACTAATTATTTTCCTGTTACCACACACCCCATTGTGTTTTATTACTCATGAAGTCACTCAAGGAAACTAATATACTATGACGCACAACATGATACAGGGCACAGGGGACAACTTTTCTGTGTGATATCTTTACAAACAGGATAATCAATTTAATGAAGATTTATGAGGTATAAGAAAACATTATCTCGTATATGCTCTGTTTTGTCCTGCCCAGACGACTCGATGACTCATACATCCTGCAGCACGGAGGGGACACGAGGTGATGCGCGAGCTGCTACAATGAGATACCGAATCCCAGACCTGTTGTTGTATCTGGTCATTAGCCTTAATGACTGGCAGCATCGACAATCCTATAAAGGCAGTTATGAAGAGTTGAAGGAGTTCATGAAGCCTAAATGGCTTGAAACCATCGTAAAGGAATGTGCCAGCATTTTTCAACCTAATCTTTACCTACCACATAAGCGATTAGCACACGGAAGGATTGCTAAATGAAGCATAAAAAATCTGTTTATTTGAAAACACACTCATAATAAAAGCCTGAGGGGAATCAAGACATGCTCATCTGAACCATGTAGTCCTCATTAAGGGTATTTGTAAATTAATCTAAAAATCTGGAAAATCTATTGATTTAGAGACAGCACTTTTGTCAGAGGGATAAATTTGTGGTATTCGTTTAAAGCAGTCCTTTCTTCTTACACCAGCAGTGTTTTGTGGTTGTTTTTTTTTTTGTCCTTCCTCTCCAAGGATCATTACTCTGAATATAACCTCCAGTTTTTTCACAATGCTGATGGGCCAAATTTGACTTATGAAATGATAAAACTAAAAACGAGGATACGTTAAATAAACTGCACAAATCCAGCGAGCTTCAGATCCTGACCCAGACAAGGGTGTCTAGTGTTTGTATTGTAACTAATCTTACGTGATCAAAAGGGATAATACAGTCACGGTGACCCCATTAACGTCCAGCCACCTGCAATTCAGGGTTATTCTACAGAGGATATAGGCCATGAGATTTCAGGGATAGGTCATAGATAGAGTCGGGAAAGGGGAAAATATATGGGACTGAAATAACAGATTGGACACAAGACATGGACGGCTAGACTACAGGCTTTGGTTCACAATCAGCCGCAGATTAGGAGGATTAGAGCAGCTGGCTGACAGACAGGTCTTACAGAGGAAGTGTGATGAGAATCTTAAGTGAGAAACAGCAGTGTGTAATCCCATACTGAGAAGATGTTTAGGAGACTGTACGTGTCTCTGTGTGTGTGTGTGTGTGTGTGTGTGAGAGACATACCCAGTGTCCCAGTTGTTCTCCAGCAGGTTGATCAGAGCTTCTCTTTGCTGCACTTTGATGTTAGGGGGAAGTTGATCTGCCGTTATCAGTGAGTGGAGCTCTTCACAATGCTGATCCTCGATGACATACAGTTTATCTGAAGTTGTGGGCCACAGCTCTGACTCCGCTGCCCATGGGCTCGAAGCCTTGACAGATGACAAGATGGGAGGAGGTAAAAGTAAAGATTTATGGAAGGGTTAGTGAAACTTGCAAAATTGTACAATAAATCAAAATGACTAAATTAACCTCTTTGCAAACACAAATGCCCCTAAATAAGTAAATAATCAATTGAATAAATGAACAAAAGGATGCCGAATAAATAAATGAATAAAATGAAATAAGCATAAACACATTTAAAACATAATGTTTAATAAGTATTAACTTGTCATAACTCAAGAAACTCATCTGGGGAAAAGAAATTAGAAAATGTAACCCAAATAATAAGAATAATGATCAATAATAATAATAATAATAATAATTAACAATAATTATATGAATAATTAATGCATTTCCAAAAATAATAAATGAATAAAACAGAAACCAAATAATAATAATAATAATAATAGGCTAATCAGTCTTTTCACAATTCATTACTAAATTTAATATTTTAGCCTTTTATATTTTTTATATTTTATCATGTATACATTTTATACCTTTGCTCTAATCATACAGTATCCTGAACTTCAACATACTTTCATATTTATCCACCATTACTTCAGTGTGATGGTGTCCATAGTCATAGTCAGTTAAACAAAGCAGCATGGGCATGTGACTGGAAAGAAGATATGTGGGGAAAAGACAGAAGAGAACTGGAAGTATTCAAGAAGCCTTCATTCCAGAACCAGCACTGAACGAGTTCCTCAATGCAAGCCGCAATTTCACATTGACTTGGATGTAGAAGAGAATCACACTTCAAGCTCTTTTCAAAGCAGCGAGGCAAATTGCAGAAATGTAGGTCAGACGCACGAGCGCTACAAATCCCCCATGTCTCAGAATACTATAATTTCTGTTGGCATTTCTCCTCTCCCAGTGTCATCCCAGTTAAATACACATTACTGCAGCAAATGAAAACAGCGGCTGGGATTTGAAAACACCGGAACATTCGGTTGTTTAAATGTGTGATGAAGGGAGACCGCAAGTAGGAGGAATGAATGGATTACATCTAAGCTAATTGATAGTTCTACCTTTAATCTCTGATCCGTGCTGTTTACCCTCATGAATAAACACTTTACCACATATTTTAAAGAGAAAATAAATACACGTCATCTTCCCATAAAT